>JAIXMQ010000026.1:0-385298 GCA_025716855.1 Pilaira anomala
AAAAAAGTAGGAAAAGAAAAATCGGTTTAAGCCAATAAAAATACCTTTTTTTTTTAACGTTATTTGGTTTCCGCTCACAGTGTTATCATTTATACATATATCCAGAACATCATAAGAATTTTGGTATTTACTCTAAGCCAAACTTTAATAAAACTATCTACTTCTTCATAACTTAGATACCTTTTATAATTTAGATGAAAAAAGAGTAGGATTTGATATATGTAATAATAACGTACACAGTAATCCCAAGTAACACAAAATGTAACTGCAGTTGAACTGTGGCGCTTTGGATGATAAATAAATAAATCGTAGGAGACACATGTCTTTTTTCTTTTCTAGACTTTTTATAAAATGTATGAAATACAGCCTGTAAAAAATTTACCATATAATCTGAACGATATTTTGCCAACAGAGATTTTAAAAGAAGTGTTTGAATATCTTGCAGCAACAACATTGTCTAAAAAAGAGCTCAGAAATTACATCAATATCTGTAAGCGATGGCACATTATAGGACAGAAATTCAATCGTGATATTTCAATTATAGTGCGGGAAGAGCATATTCAACGACTTGGTATGGACATATTGTCTTTTGCATATAAAGTAAAATCTATAACCGTAATAGGAGAAAAATGGGAGTATCCGTATAGTAGCGTATGTATTTTGCCATCCCGTACTTGGCTCTATATAATACTTTCCTGTCCTAATCTAGTTTCGATAACTTTGAAGGAATTTGCCTTTGGTCCTCCCTGTGAATACATAACAGCTTTAGCCAACGAGCCTTTAAACTGGATCATATCCAACACCTTGATATTGAACAACATTGTCTTACATCTTCTTACAGACAGCTTATCTTACATCATAATCTCAGATATTGCGAAACAATTACATCATTAGATATTTTCTCGCTGGATGATATACATTCATACGATAATAATGTTAAATTATATGACTTTGTTACACGTTTTCCTAAACTGACAACTTTAAAAGTAATCGATGGAGAATCATCAGATCACGACACCATAGATCTATTTCGATTACTAAAGGCAATTCCTCAATTACAAGATTTGTATCTGCATGAATTGGGAGAAATCAACGTCGATTCAATAAATGGCGATATATTAGAACAGCCTGATAACTTAAGTTTAACCAAGTTGAATGTATCGGTGTTCATAATGACTGAAGATTCATTGAGATATATCCTGACACGATTGAAAAAGCTCAATAACTTGAACTTGAAGATAACAAATTTGGTACCGGATGACGAACCATCGAGTCCAGAGGTGCAAAATAGAATGAAACTGTTTCTGGATGGTTTGGAAAGTTTAACATCTGGAATTGAAGTATTCTATTTAAACTACAGTCGTGATGATGGAGTTATTCATATCTTGGAGAATGGCAAAAAGCGACAAACTATTTCTACGCCCAACTCTAACGTTGAGAATGAATAGGTTATTTCTTTCAATGATAATATCCTATAGTATATAATAATGGAATATGTCAAAATACTTTTTTTTTTTACACTTAAAAAAAGACTCTGACAAACTTAATGGCTACTTTTAATTAAAAACGAAGTCATTGCCCTGTTTCAAAATAACAATAAAAAAATATTTTTCTTTTATAATATATAACAAAAAAAACTATGATTGCTGCTCTGTTTAAACTCCTTTAATATAAATACAAAAGTTGACCAAAAGAGATAATATTTTTTAGACTCTTTAATAAATATACGTTATGTATCAAAATTGAAAATAGATTTCATCGCGGAATCACCAAATCACAGCTAAAGCTAAAACTTTAAAAGTTGTGCATGAACCGTCCCACAGGCTCGGCTTAGCGTAAAAAATTTGAATTTGGTTCTTGAAAGAAATTCGGTTGAACTGTAAAGGTTAGTTATGTCATGATAATCTGTTAATGAAATAAAAACAAGAACTATTTACTTATGTAATTACATACAAATGAATGACTAGTTAGATAATACAATGTATAAAAATTCAATGAATTAATAGTTTGATTGTGTTCGATTACTTCTCATATAAGTACAAAAGAGAAGAGCCTCATTTATTTTTTTCTCGACTTTTTTTTTTTCTTGTATTTTAAAAATGGAAGAAGATAATTTTGAAGTGCAACTTAAGAAATAATAAATACAAATAGCACAAAAAAAAAAAGACAGATTAACAAGAGTCTGATCTCTACAGCTGACGGAAGCCTTCAATCACCTCACGTAATCTTCTTTTTCGTTTGAAAACCCTATCTGCATGGATTGAAGGAAATACTAGAGTAGCACAAACTGACCAGAAGTGGGAAGAAATCAGACGAACTAAGATTAAAGCTCAAAAAGATGCTGTTATGAAGAAATGGAGAGTGATTAAATGCCCTCTTGTTATCGGATTACTTATTCGAATTCTCTATCACTATCTCTATCACTGTAAATATATCGAAAGATTCTATTATGTCCGCAACAAGCTATAAAATTAATAAAAAAAATATATAACTATAAACTCTATTATCATCTTAATAAAACATACTCAAGTAAATAAATAAAAATTTGTTTTTTAAATTTTTCTTGTGATCAACATTTGTAAAATGTGCCAGCTTATGTAAAACTTTTTAATTATGTAAATAAATAAAACTTATCGCAGGTATCAAATAATTTTATCCTTCTTTCACTCTTTTTTTTAAAAGTAAAATGTCAAATCATTTTAACAATGCTCTACCTATTGAAATATTAAAAAATATTTTTCAAAATCTTATCGTAAAGTGGCGGGGAGAAGACTACCCTATTAAAAACTCATCTGATTACAAAAATAAAGCGGAAGATATCAAGACCTGTTTATCAGTATGCAGGTCCTGGCAAGTAGCGGCACAAGAGTTTTTTAATAAAATATCAATAAGAGTCTCAGAAGATTCGTTGGAAGCACTATCAAAAGATGTAGTAACTTTTGCGCAAAAAGTGAAGTCGATTAGACTGATTGAAAGCAGGTCTGCAAATTTTGATCGTACTGTTACTTGTCTTGTTTGGTTTGATATTATATTGGCCTGTCCTAATTTGGATTCAATAAAAATAAATGTAAGTGATGATTCTGGCTATGTACGCTGCCTAATGGATACCACAACAGAAAGACTTAGTCGTATTCAAAAATTTTCAACTAGTACCTCTCAACTTCATTTTCAACTCAATCTTAAGTACTGCAAATCAATTACAGAATTATGTATACCTTCTTTAAGTTGGACTTCTAGAAACGACGGCGATAATAATTTAATCTACTTTATTTCACTTTTTCCCAAATTGACTTATTTCAGAATATACAACCGGGTCAGGTATGAAGATTTAGAAGATGCCGTTGATATAATTCAGTTTTTAGAAGCAGCTCCTCAGTTACAAAAACTTCGCATTTCTAAGGTTAAAGAAATTAAGGGCAGCTCAATAACAACCTCAGAAAATTCATCATGTTTGACTGTACTTAGATTAACAGCAAGAGAAATGGACATTAATTCATTGATTTTCATTAAAAATCGTTTAAAAAAGTTAAATCAATTGTACATAAGCATTGATAGCTGGATAATGGATATTCCACCACAGGAAGTATTTGGGTCACAAGAATTTAACGCAAAAGAGTTATTGGATTATTTAGTATGTTTTACCTCTGATATATCTCAATTCCATATAAGATATGTATTCGAGAGTATAATTTATACTTTGGAGAATGGTAAAGAGCCAGAAGAAATGAAGTCATATGAATACGAAGATATTTATGATAATAATGATTACTTTTATTATGATAATGCTAATGAATATTATGATTACGATTGATACAATCGATGGTTAAAAATATTTGTTTTGCTGTTACTAAAAAAACAGGTTCCATTCAAATTACGAGCCTGTTAAAGCCTGTTTTTTATATTAATTAAAAGAGAAATAAAAACAGATAACTATTTATAAATAGTATATCTACGTTTAACTAGCAGTAAGATATACAAAAGAATTAATTAGAACACGGAAAAAATCTGCATATGTATTTCCCCCAACAAATCATAAAACATGAATATCGTAAACTTTTTTAAATTTTGATTGCTGAAAAAAACGATTTGTTAAGGATACGTTTTCATAATTAGTTAAAATAACACACATGTTTTTGTTATAGGTAACTAGTAAACATAAATCGCCAAGAATATACCTCTTAGTTAGGTGTATCCTGTAACTATAATTAATTTACGAAATAGATTTTGCAGATGTCTATCCAGTTTCATAAAAGATGATAATGGCAAGCCAAATCTTCTTGTGGCATTAAGTTTAGTGACTTTTTGTTTTTCAACTATAAAGGCTGATTTTGCTAACATGTCAATCATTATTTGTAATGTGGCGGTTTACATAAGGCTATTAATCATGTAAGTAAATAAAAATGATCACAAGAAAAATTACTTTATCTCCCTTTTCTCTTTTTTTTTTAAAAAAAAAAAGAGAAATGCCAAAACAGTTACTAAATAGCACTCTACCCTTTGAAATACTAAAAATTATATTTCAAAACCTTTTCAAAAAGCCTCTTAACCCGTGCTACAACTTTAAACAGGAGTTCTGGACAGAATCTCTTGGAGAACCAAAAACAGATCTCAAAACCTGCTTATCTGTATGTAAGTCCTGGCGAAAAGCAGCAGAAGATCTCTTTGGCAAAATGTCTATAACAGTCTACGAAGATTCTCTAGAGAGACTATCAAGAGATTTGGTACATTTTTCACAAAAAGTTAGGGCTATTAGCCTGCTTCAAAGCGAGTCTATCGACCGTGCCGTAACTTGTCTTATTTGGTACAATATTATCCTTGCCTGTCCTAATTTGGCTTGGATAGGAGTTAACATCCATGATGACTCCAAGTATGTTCGTTGTTTAATGGATACCCCATCGGAAAGACTTGGCCATATTCAACACTTTGCTGTGTGTACCCAAAAACTACATTTGGATCTTAATCTAAAATATTGTAAAACAGTTACATCATTATATATACCGTCTTTGGTGTCGTTTTGTGGAAATGAAAGTTTTAGTGAATTAGTCAGATTTATTTCACTTTTTCCCAAGGTGGTTTCGTTCAGTTTGGTTATGAGATTTTGTCCAAAAGATTTCGTCGATATAATTCAATTCTTAGAAGCAGCTCCTCAATTGCAGTTTCTTGAAGTAAATCATTTTAATAAACTAAAAAGTGCTTCGAGAACGACTTCGATGGATTTATGCTTAAATGAACTTGTATTAGGAGTAGATTTCATTGATGTGAACTCATTGATATTCATTACAAGTGGCTTACCAAAGTTAAATCGATTGTTTATGACAGTAAGGTACTCGGTAACAGATTTACCCCAGGACAGATTTGGAACACAAATGTATAATGCAGAAGTGGTATTTGAATATATGAAAGAGGTTACATCAAAAATGGCTTATTTCTCTATAATTTATAAAATTGGGGATAAAATTTATACTCTTCAAAATGATAATGAGCCACAAATATTCCAAGCTGACGAAGACATCTCAGATGCTTTATATGGTTATGTGTATGACGAAAACACTGGTGAGCGGATACACGAATTAATTGATGATAGTGTTAATTTTCTTTAATATTCCGTTTTTATAGATTAATAGGTTCCGTTTGAGTTAAAGCTCTGTTGAAGACTTGGTTTTAACATAAGTTATTTAACAAAATAACATTCAAATAAAAAAAATGAGGCAATATATGTATCTTTGAAGGGCAGTTCTTGGAGCTTATTACTACATTTCAATTCGAGTCATGCCTAGTCAACAAGTATTGCTAATGAGTGGTACAGATTCAATTTTTATTTCTTGTAATCCTTAAATGAATTAGTTTTACATTATATACATTCTCTTAAAACTCTTACTCTGTAATCACTTAGCTACTTTGTATCATGTGTATGTATTTCCTCGAGTGAAGTCATGTTATATAGAGAATAGTTATAGATATCACTTAATTTTTGGATAACAAACAAAATTTTCAATTTTGTTTTCTGAAAAAGCAATTTATCAAAAAATAACACATGTGTTTCTATAACGGGCAATGGGCATAAATCACCAAGAATACAGTATCCGTCTTCTGTATGTTTTTAGTATTAATGCTTTCCATATCTCAGGTGTCGGTCCAGCTCCATAAAGAAGATAATAATGACAAGCCAAATCTTTTCGAGGCATAAGTTTAATAAGCACGTAATATATTATGGTCGTTTTGATCTAACATGAAGGTTGTTTTTTATCTAACGTGTCCCCTTTTTGAAGTTTTTTCTGCAATCTATTCTTGTACATAATTTGGCGGCTTACATGAAACCGTCTATAGCGATTTAAGTAGATAAAAACGTTCATAGGAAGCAATTGTTTTTTTTACACCTTTTTTTAAAAAAAATGTCACAATGATTTGCTTTTCACATTATTATGTACAGTCTCTTTACATTGCTAAAAAAGAGATGCTGTTGTCGTGGATTTTATGCTATACAAGACACGACCAAAGGAAAGATTATTTAGGGGTACAAAATATTTTATTAAAATCAACTAAACACAGTAGCTACGGGCATACAATGTTGAAAGCACCGGATCTTGTCTTAATTACACACTGCCTCACATCTGTGTATCTGGTGCCATAGTGCGGTAAAGAAGATTGAGGAATGTTGTCCTTGGTTGAGTAAGTTTTCTCGAGCATCAAAAGAAGGTAGTCTTCCATAACTTTCTCCACAGAGCGCAAGCAATGCTTTGTTTCCTTCAGCAAAAACCATCTCTTAAATTAGCTTGATAGCGACATATGATGGATTACTATTAATAAACCAGCTACTATTTAAGAAAAGGGAAGATTGCTAATCTAATTCGAAGTAATTTACTTTTGAAAGAATATACGTTATAAAAGAATGTATTAACATGGTAGCGATAAGGAAGATCCATTTTGAAAGTGAAAAAAAAAAGAAGGAACAAGAAAAAAGTGATTTATATTGAAACTAAAAAAAAAAAACCTGTTTGCCTTGTAGCGAGTGAAAAAAATAAAGTCAATAACAATTCAATAACAGCAAACAACCCTCACTTTCACCTTCAATCAGTTATTAACACATTACTACGAGCTAAATATATATAGATATTTAGATAAAGCGTGCCTGTAAAGTAAGTATCCAATGTTTTTAATAATTGCAGGATTAATGACTTCAAATTTTAGCAGCTTGTCAAATTCAATCTAAATATGCCAGGATATTTTGAATTGCACAATTTGGTAACTAACTTTATCAATTTACCAAAATTGCAGATGAAACATACATTTTCAGAGATGCTTTGACACTTACGGCTTTTACATCTCACTTATTATGCTACGAGAAATACATGCATGGCTTATAATCGTCAAGATTCGGATGATAAAAAATACTCAACTGGAATAATAAAAAAAGGGCTTTCGGGATAATTATTTACATGCTTGTAATCGAATTTAAAAGCTCTCAGAATTGTAACTAGAAGAGGTGGATGCGCCACGTTCAGCTTTTAATAAGTTGGTAATTCCTACCTATTTTCCTTTGCCATTTTCTGTCAATTAAAGGATCCGTGTTTCTTTGGAAAATATATTTAATAAAAGAACGGTACGAATTATTTGTTTTGATCATGCAAAGCACGTACCAACACCGTTTTCACCGATCGTTAAAAACTTTAAATTTATGTGAGTGGACTTTGTAATCGTTGCTTTTTTCGGTCGTATATGTTTTTTTTGTTTTTACTATAAATATATTTGAGGCATTTCTCCTTTTTTTTTTTGACTCCTTTTGAAAAAATAAACAATTTCCCCAGTAATAAAGAGGGATATCTTTTACTGCATAATTGATAAAGTATGTAAAACGAAGCAAGGAAACCCTTATGTTGACAACTTTAGGATAAAAAGGTTATGAGTCCATATCACTCTGTTGTGCTACAAACAAAAAGCAGGAGTAGAGAAAGAAAGAAAAGATGAACAAGAGGAAGTGGGTTGATTCTTAATGTACCATGAATATAAGGGGGTGTAAGTCTGTTTATTACAATTGACGATCATCAAAATAAAAAATGATGAGCTTTTTAGACAACAAGAATTTTTTTTAGCATAAATGTAAACAAGAAAAGAAAAATGTGAAACGCCATTGTTTACAAAAAGTATGTAATGTATCTTTACACAAGAAATGCTTCAATTAAGCCCAATGGGTAAAAAAAAAAAAAAGTTTGGGTTAAAGGATTAACTTGGACTGAAACCCCGTCTTTTTCTGTTATGACGTTTAAAAATACATTTTTTTGAATAAACTTGTTTCCCTTATCTATTTTAATGCCTTTTCATTTTTCAACCCAACAACAACAAAGAAAAGAATGAAACTCATATTATTACAACTATTACTTTACTTCATACCAGTTCATTGTTATAAAACCATAATCGATGTCTTGTCCGAAGATTCCAAGTTTAGTACATTAATTATGCATTTGCAATACACACGTTTGATTCCCATGATCAACAATTTAGAAGGCGGCACGTTCTTTGCGCCAGATAATTCAGCATTTGAATGTTGTGGTCGAGAAGATATCACTAGGGAAGTTTTGCTGTATCATTTGTTACCAAGGAAATATATTTCGACTGAACTAGAGGAAGGACAAGTGATCGAGACAAGTTATGTACGTCCTGGATTCTTGGGTAAAGACCCCATTGGACAAAAGGTAAAGATTAGTGAAAAGTTTGGATCCTTTTATCGTGTGAATGAAGCTATTGTAAAAGAACGAGATATCTTTGTGAATTACAATACAACCATTAATGTCATTAACCGCGTATTAGAACCCCCTCCTTTTGTTTGTAAGTTCAAATGATGATGATGATGATGCTGTGAATTATTATTCTAACTTTATTTTTATTATAGCTAGTGTAGTTAAACATTTGGATGGGAAATTATATGAATTAATGGTAAGAACTCAAGTAGATAAATTATTATCAAAAGAAAGACCTTTTACAACATTTATCTCTGCAAAATATTTGCTGGATCGATTCAATCAAGTGGAGAATAAATATTTGAATTCGCCTTATGGATTTGATGATTTAAAGCAAATGGTTCAATATCTCGTTATTTCAGAACCCGTTTACTTTGATAGTCTTGAACCTGGTGAAACCTCATGTAAAAAGAAAAGAGATCCTGGGATTTTTTATGTAGTGTGTCTAGAAGTATACATATTAATTTTTTTTTTCTTTACTATTCTATTAGATACCTCCGAATCAGGCGAGAAAATCCATATTAAAGTAACTGCAAATCACAAACAAGCTACTGTAAATGGTATCAAAGTCTTGAAAAAAGATGTCTTAGCAGCCAATGGTAACATAGAGCAACCTTATAGGGAAAGATGAAAAAAAAAGACCAACTTTTTTTTTTTTTTTTTTTTTTTTATAATAGGTGTACTTCATGTATTAGATGATTTACCTTTTGCAGACTCAATTGTATTTGATACAAGAAAATATTTACTTGGACTCAATGCCACGAAATTTGTATCTTTGATTGATCAATATGATTTGGGTCATTATTTAGACCCACATAGTAGCAACATTACGATCTTGGCACCTACAAATGAAGTGATTGATGAAGATGATATTCCAAACAACCTGAAAAAGCAATGGCTTAGTTATCACTTGATTCAAGGTGCATGGAAACCAACGGACTTATTAGACCGAACGTTACTCAAGACAGAATATTTCTCTTCTCTCTTATATAATCAATCTCAAAGAATGGTTGTAAGAGTAGGTAAAAAGGATGAAAATTCGGATAATTTAAAATCAATTCAATTTGGATCTCATTCAAAAGTGATTGGAAAAGATAGTAAGTATAAAAAACATATAATTGCGTTTTTGTGTGTGTGTGTGTGTGTGTGTGTGTGAGTAAATACTTAGCATACTTTATTTTAAGTGTCTATTAATGGGAATGTCATCTATCGTATTTCAGATCCAGTAGATCTCCCACCCGATATCTTTACACGTCTTGTGGTAGATCTAGAACTCTCTACATTTATAGCTACACTCTATGTTTCAGGAGTGATTGAGGATATCAAACAGAGTAAAGCCATCACACTCTTTGTGCCTACCAATCAAGCTTACAAGAACTTGGGTCTCGTATCTCGTTATTTAGTCAGTCCTGCAGGAAAATTAGATCTTCAGACAGTTTTAAGGTACCATGTTGCCAGTAGTGTATTGTATTACCAAGATCTGCTGGACAATATCTTGGAAGTAACAACACTTTCAGACGAATCATTAATTATTGATGGAAAGAACAACGAAGGAAAGATCTGGATCCATGCACCAGATGAAGGCCTTACGGAAAGAGAAGAATATGGTGTACTTCAAAAATCAGATATGCTTGTTTCTAATGGAGTTGTACATAAAATCGATCATATTCAAATACCAAATCATGTGAATATCACTCATCATAACTTGTTATCAGGCATAAACGCCAATTTAATGCAAGATATCTTGAAAAGAACAGGCGTATTAGATGAATTAGATTTTGAAAAAGAAGATTATTTTATTTTAGCGCCAACAGATAAAGCATTTGATTCGATTAATCTGGAAAAACTGTTGGATGATAAAGATAGGTTAAAGAAGATTGCTAGATTACATATTTTACCAAAATCTACAGGAAAAAAGAGCTGGTTCTTTAACCCATTCTTTGGAGAAGAAGAATTTGGAACACTTTTGGAACAGGATAAGATTGTTGTACGACAAGTTGGAAAGAGTAATATGATGATTAAGGTAAAAGGTCAACCTTATAGTGAACATGCCCGTGTTTTGGATATGGGACGCGTTAGTACAGGAGATAGAACAGGTGGCGTACTGGAGATCGATTCGGTTCTTTTTCCAGTTGTAAGAGGTGTTTTTGGATTACCTTGGATTTGGTCTGCTCTCATTATTAGTTTATTATGGATTGCCTCCTTTATCTTATTGATCATGGCTGGTTTTATTGTATTTAAAAAATATAAACGCTCAAGAGATGGGTATGCTGCAATTATTGAAGCAGAAGCAGATGATATCTCAGAAGAAGAAAGATCTCTTTTAAGACCTCAAAGTATACGCGAGTAAAAAAAAAAAAAGGGCTTTTTTTATTTCTAAATAAAAATTATGTACACACACACACAAATCCATCAAGTTATAATACAAAAGTTGTGATTTTTTTCATTTTTACAGAGGTTGGTTTTTTCGTAGATCCTGAGTCCCGTCTATTATTTATGGTGATGGTGGAAGATAACGAATTTCGTCTATTGGTGGTGATGGCAGTGATAGAAGATAGACTACTGCCTAAACTTACAGAATTTCGCTGTAATGTTATAGCTGCTTCTCTTTGAATCATACTTGAAGTATCGATTACTTGTAATTGATCCAGCCATTTATCAAGTACAGATACTGGTAGAATTTGTCTATCATAAATGTTTGAAGTGTCAGTAGTAGTATCAGGTTGTGCTGAATAAGACCAAATCTTTGTCGTCAATGCTAATTGTTCTTTAATTGCAGCTAACCATTTATCTTTGTCCTGTATTGTAACACATTTGAATTTTAAAGGATATATCTTGGGATCCTTTGGTTCTACCATAAATATATGTGAATTTTTTCGGTTCGTGTAACCTCTGGCAGACTTCAAATTCGACCACACATGAACTTTTGGTAAGTGCTCAGGAAATAATGAAGAAATCACGCCCTTCTAACCAAAAGCTAATTAGTATACATTGTAGATATTTAGTAACTAGCCTTTTTTTTATATATATACCTCGGATTTATGTACATGAATTGACATGGTGGTCAATACTAGATATCTTCTTTTCCACACTGAGGGTCTAAATTTGAATTTATAGCGTTGATGGACCCAACCCCACATCAATATAGCCATTTTCTATTATACAAAAAAAAATATTTTTTTTTTAAAAAAAAAGAGAGAGAGAGAGAGAGAGAGAGGGCCCACGTTTCTCTTCTCTCCTTATATATATATTATATATGATCAAAATACTTGACGTATATAATCCCAATTTCATTGTTTTTCTTTAGTAAAGACAAAGAAATCAATACATCATTTGACTTCTAATATAAACTTGTGTAATGTTTTGATTTAACCATCATTTTTGGTACAACAACAACCCTTCTTTTTTTTTTTCAAAAGAACCCCCATTATGCTTAATTGTTCTTTATCACAATGTGTTTCATTATTTATATAATACCATTTACTTATTTGTTTAGCAAAAAACGTTTTATTTTTTGTTGTTAAAAGAAATATACACCAATAACAATTGTATTCAGTATACTTATTTTGTTATATTTTTTTTTTTGTTTTGGCGCCATTTTCTAACATGTCTAATATTGGTTAAAATCCGGGTTATCCTCATCTTATTTATTTATAGGATTGTTTCTCAATCGCATTTATATGCGTGTTTTTAAGATAAAGTTGTCGGCTTCAAAAAAAAAGGTAATTGAGTGTAACAGAATTGTCGGCTGCAAAATCAAATTCAGGGGCTATAAAAAAACGACGGTAGATTAATGCAAAAAAAAAAAAGATAATAAGAGCAAGAGATGTTGCTACATAAATTATTATATATAGTATCTTGGTTCTCGTAGCTAAAATCTCAGTTGATTTGTAGTTAAAATGAGTAGATATTTATTCACAATGGAGCTTGTTTATACCAATTTATAATTTGACGTTTAGAATGAAGGCAAAATCTCTAAGTATCACAAAAAAAAAAAAAAAAAAAAAAAAAAAAAAACGTCAATTATTTAGGTACTAGTACTATCTATCATTAAATAGCCACCTTTTAAAAAATTTACTCATCCATAATATTAAGAAGCTTATTGGCATACTTAATAAAATGAGCAGTTGATATATCTGATTTTACATCAACTATACTTCGTCGATCTCAACTAAACGATTCTTTTCATCGATGTTACATTTCTTTTTGGCAACAGTTGTCAGCTGCCTCTCAAAACAGCGAATGGGTGACTCTTTAATAATCGAGTAAGAAGTTATTGTTATTGTTTTTTTTTTACAGTTTTGACCACAACCTAAGATTCCAATTGGTGATATACAGATGACGAGTATTTACTTTTATTCTTTATTTTATTTCCTTTTTAAACAATACAGTGGATAAAATAACCACTTCTTCCTCTGAGATAACCTTTAGGAAGGTTATTACAAGATTTGGTAGTATTTTAAGGTCACACACTCTACATATTTATTTTTTAAAAGGAAAGAAGATCGTGTAATACACGTATGTAATATGTATGGTTTTAATAAAAAGCTTATTTCTTAATAGTTAGTACATAAATAATTTTCCCTTAAAAAAAACCCTGTTACGAAGAGAAAAAAAGGAAATCATACACGTGTGTTTTTAACATTTTTTATTTTAGCATGGTGGAAGTCTCTTTTCAACATTATCGATATTTGATCTTTTAAGACTACCTTTCATCCACAAGACAGGCACATTACCAAGAGTAATAATACCTACGACTACCCGCATGGATAAATTCATATTGTTTGGAGGTGAAGCATCAGGTCCTGCTTTTAAGCTATCAATTATAACTGAAAAAATGACCATCGCTAATGTACAAAGGGACCAAATAATACAAGATCCAATTGATTCAGAAATAGGATAAGTAACTATAAATACACAATGAGTAAGTATGTCATTTAAATAGTTAATTATATAAATCCATTGTATTTTACTTTCACTTGCTAGCTCTAAATAAACTGGAAATAGCGCATATGAAAATAATCCGTTCAAGATACATGCAATCAATACTGTTCCAAACGAGTTTGGTATCACTAAAATGAGATAGAAAGAGAGGGATTAATAAAATTTAAACGAGTTTTGATCTTGCCATACATAAAATAAACTTACAATTGAATAAAAACATGACATAGGTAAATATAATAAGCGGTGTAAAAGTTCTTATCAACATATAATGTTGAGGACTTTTTCCAACCCAATAACCAGTCATTACTATAATCACAAGTTATCTAGTTAGAAAAAAAAAGGCACATGCTTGCTTACTCTCCTCCTTTACTATATTTTACCTCCTCCAATAAACCCACTGATAACAACAACAGATGCACATAAACCAGCTTCTTGGTCTGTATACCCAAAAGGTGTAATTGCCTCTATAATTAAAACAGAGACAGAGAATACCATACCAATGGTTGATGCAGCAACAATAGCTACAGACCAAAACTGAAAGTTTCTCGAGATTTCTTTTACTCCTTGCCAAAACGGTGTTCGATTTAATGTAGATGTGACAGAAGGTGGAATTTTAGGTTTGGCTGGTAAAAAGAAAGTTGGGATCGTAAACACAGTTGATAGTCCTGAAACAAGAATAAGCTAAATAGTGTTGCATTTTGATATATTGAGTAAAATAAATAAATATCTAAATCACTTTTTTTTTATCAATTTACCATTCTTGGTATGTCTTGTACAGTAGGAGTAACAATTGGGAGTATAAGGGGAGCCACTGCCATTCCAAACTGTATTGCTATATGTAGGTGCTAATTCCTAAATATTTTTTTTAAAAAAATATAAAAAGAATCTTTTTATCTGCTTACATAGAATTGTATTTGCAAATCCACGGTCTTTTGGTATAAACCAAACAGATACAAGCTATATAATATACAGTTGACATAAAATTTTAATTTGCCTTAGCTACTATCATTAAAAATATGTGAATATATATATACCTTAGCAGCTAAACTAAATACCAAGATTAATTTTAAAGTTTTATATGTATAATTCTTTTTAAAACTTACTTGTAAACTAATGGACCAGACATACTAGCAACAAACTGTCCCAACATAAAGATAGGATACTTTAGATCGTCATGAGCTATGATTGCAAAACACCGTATCCAGCACCCTAAAGAATTAAAGACAGCACACACTACCACAGACGTCTTGATACCAAATCTTTCATAAAACCAAGCCGTTGGTAATGAAAAGATAGTGTTACAAATAGCAGAAGCATTCGAGAGCCAATTGAGCTCCGTTAATGAGATTTTCATCCACTCAGACATTACAGCAGGTACACTAGACGCAGTCATCCACATAACCGCACAAAAGCAGTTCACCATGATACATGAAAATGCTAATAACCAGGCTTGAATACTCGTCTTGATATTTGGGTCTGTTTTAAAAGAATATACTTCGTCTGATAAAGTATCATTTAATTGATCATCTTCTTGTCTATCTTGTTCTTTATAACTCATTTTTTTTTCACAAAAAAAAAACTTTTAGGAAAAAAAAGAAAAAAAAAGGAGAATATGATCTACATCTTTAAAAGAGTTTTGTCATGCATGAAAAATAACTAAATGTTTAATGATGATCTTTTTAATCTCACTCTTTTAATGTGACACAAAGAGGAGTGAAGTCAGTTGGAAAAAAAATTGGGAACAATAATGAAAAAAAAAAAATGCAGGCTTTTGGCCTTTGGAGTTCCTGACTGAGCTGTATATGAGTTTATGTGGCGTCTTTTGATCTTTATACATTAACCAAAAGCTTCATAAAGCTAATATTGTGCTTATACTTTATCAACCATATCAGTTCAAATAAAAACTAATTGGTTTTCGCAATGAATTAAAGACATATAATAAAAGAAAAAAAAAGGCTTAGCTGTAAAAAAAAATGGTGTAATCTTGGGGGCAATCTTGAAAGAAACTTATTGGATGGTACATAAAGACAAGACACTTTAACAAAAAAGAATTGTTTTATCTATGTGCATCACAACTCATGTCAAAGGAAATTAGGACCTTTTTTTATTACTTTTTTTATTATTATTATAATTATTTAAAAAAAGTTACTAGTGCTTAAAGCCTTTACAATCTGGAAAGAAAAAGTTTCTAAATTCAAAGTTTCCCAAGACAAACCACGAGGAGGTCCACTAGCTGAAGTCTTAAGAATAAGAATACAACGGATAAGTACAATAACACAGCAATCAATGATAATATTTTTCTTAGAGATGACTACCTAGATAAGAGCCATCAATACAGCACTCCCTTTGATATCCGTATGGTTTTACGTGCCATTACGCCCAGGATTAAACTGCACGAACTGCTCGTAAACAAGGACGGAAGAGAAGGAGACAGAATTCACCAAGATAGAGCATACTCACCAGAAAATAGATTTCACAAAACTTGATCATTACTTTTACAAACCCGTTGCATTGCTGAAACTATCACTCAAAAGAACGGCCCGGGCTGCTAAAAGCTCGCTAATCAGAAGACTGACGTGTTATAATAATTCTCTATAAATAGAGAAAGTTTTGTAAAAAAAAAAAAAAAAAAAAAAAAAAAAAAAAAAGTATGCATGACCTAATTTGATGAACAGAAAAGTATTCATATGCTAGTATCTGGGCCATGGAAGATATTTTAATTTTTGGGTGTTATTTTAAGTATATATTTCACTATAATTAACTTGATCTGTCAAATTCTTTTAGTATACGTTTTTCTAAGCGCTTCATTGTCACTTGTAGTTAGCCGTACTTCTATTCGGCTTAAAAACGATAATAGAAAAAAAGTATGCTTTGTCATGGAAAAGGGAATATTTTTATATATCCTTTTTTGACCATGAAATGATCTTGTTTTCAGAATATAATAAGAGCTTTTGTACATTAATAAAGGTAAAAAGAACTTGTGATGAAATGAGCTGCAAGTAAAAATGATGACAACCTTATTTCTAGATCTGAGTATTGTTTTTGGTTATTTAATAATACCATCATACTTAAACCAATTATGAATATTCACTGCATCTATAATAATTTAATACCAACACGTCCCGTGCATTATATGCGTATGTCAATTCCAAATTGATATTTCTATTGATAGTGTAGCCGTCAAACGCGAATATCTTGAATTGAATACAATTTTTTTTTTGTGAAAAAAGTGGTTAATCACGGGGAAAATAATTCTACAACATGTAACGAATTTATCCCATATTTCGGGTTCATATTCAGCTGAGTATTATCACCATTAAGTTCTGTATCACATGCTCTTATCAAAATGAAATGGCATTCAATTGTATATGCTCGTTATGTATAAATATTTACTAACAACATATAAGCCTGAATAGTATAGCTATTACAAACTGTCAGTAATTAATGAGAAAAGACTGAGGGCTGACTTATTAAATACAATCAAACTGAAAGAACTCTTTTAAGCTAAAATACTAGTTAGCCATCTTATATATCCTGAATATCCTGATGATTGTGCTCGAAAAAGATTATAGTTATTAACTTAAAAACCTCGTCTGATTAAAACAAAACAAAAAACTAATCTGATTAGTATAAATGTAGGACCCTAGTAAAAAAGAGGACCCGGACTCATTTTTCAACCCAAAAACTATTGAATTAAAATATCTTACTATCACCATATATGCATCAATTGGATGGATCAAATGATTCACAGCTTTGAGAGGAACTGTTCATTTGAAAGGAATGCTCCACTGTTACATGACTGACTTGTGGATTTTTCCCCTTAAGAAGGTGCAATTGGAGTCTGTAGAAAGAAACACACCAGAAAGAATCCAAGCGAGAAAGCGATCGATAGAGATGGCGAAAGAAATTGCTGTAAAGTGTATGAGTAACAGCTTTTTATGGATGAGTTATAGTTTAATGCAAACCTGAGAAAAGCTCAGGGCCATAACATTTTCTCACAATATTTTCTCATAAGGGGTTCTGCCAATGTCAAAGTACTTCTGGTTAAAACCAGTTCAGTTTCCATCTCGGGTACCATTCCTGCTAAAACTTGATTAAAACCAGCTTCAGACAACCCCTAACTACCACTTTCAAAGAAAAGAAAGCTAGCTAATGGAAGAAAGTAGCAAATAGAAGGCACGATAACTACTTACGATGTCAATTTTATTGAATATGCTCTTGCTAAGATGGACGTTATCAGATCATAGATAATGCACCCGTGCAAACAGTTAAAATAATTGAGCAGATGATCATAAGTATGGCTACAAATGAATTTACGCTCCATCTTACTCTCCAGAACTTAACCCAATAAAACAATTCTAGTCTGTTATTAAGAGTAGTGTGTAAAAAGAGAGTTTATATCCAAAAAAAAAAAAAAAAAAAAGATATTGTTCCTCTAACGATTGCAGATGCTAGTAGACAAGCTTCTCAGTCATCTTTTGAAGAATTTACACTATTTAAATAGACGTTTTAATAGCTGCCTTGCAGGACATCTTATTTAATAAGCAATTATTATGCGAAGTCCTTTTTTCGAAAGTCATGATACCATTTTGGCAAGAGGTGTGTGCAAATAAAAAGCGCCAATGAAAGCTCTTCGCTAAAATTGAAAAAGTAGCCGTTTTGCCTTTCAAAAAAAATTATTTATTTTAAACTCACATGGACCAGCTTGGGTCATTTTTTTTTTTTTTTTTTAATGACCAGGCAAAAAAAAAATCGAATTTTAATTTTTTTGTTTTTTCCCTTTTTAAATAATTATAGAAAATGGTAATCATAACAAACAAATAAGAAAAAGTAAATATATGATTGACAAATTTGTTTAAAGGCAGATCAACTTACACCCGAAGAAATTGCTGAATACAAGGAAGCTTTCCAATTGTTTGATACAGATGGTGATGGCAGTATTACTGCTGTCGAATTAGGCACTGTCCTTCGTAAATTCGGTTTAAACCCTAGTGACGCTGAGCTTCAAGATATGGTAAATGATGTCGATGCTGATGGTAACGGTAACATTGATTTCACCGAGTTTTTGGGGTTAGTGAAGAATATGAAAAATGGTAACGAAGGGGATGATCTTAAAGAAGCCTTTAAGTAAGTAATATGATCCTATTTTTTTTCTTTTTATTTTTTCAATTTTCTTATTTTATTTTCTACGAAAAAAAAAAAGGGTTTTTGATGTCGATGGCAACGGTTTAATCGATCGTGAAGAACTTCGTAAGGTAATGTCCTCTTTAAACGAATCTTTGACCGAAGAAGAATTAGACGCCATGATTAAGGAAGCCGATATTAACGGCGATGGCCAAATCAGTTTTGAAGAATTCAAAATTATGATGGGTGCTTAAAATAACAGTAACAAAAAAAAAAAGAAAGAAAAAAAACAGAAACTTGTAAAAACATATAATAAAAATCAGATAATTATCATGATGGTGTACTTTCAGTTTCATCGAGTCATATTTTACTTGATTGTCACACGTAGAATAAAAAAAAAAAAAAGAGGCTGAGACAATTTTTGATAAAATGATGTAACTTGGTAACTCATTGATCTTTGCTTATTACCCTATGAAATTCTGTCTTCGAATGGTTATGTAATTAAAAAGGGGGAAAAATAGGTATGGTATAAACCTTTATCCGATGCACAATCATTATTGACAGGTCTTATTGTTCAGTTGCAACGCGAATAATTTTTTTTTGTCTTGGCAGTCAGTGTTTAAAACTTTCTATCGCGTACTGCATAACAATAGTAATCCGAGTAGAAAAAATTTATTAAAGCTTGTGATATAATAAAAACCTAAATTCATATGATTTTACTATTATTTGAATGTACCTTTTTAATTCTATGAATTTCTGTAATATGGCATATGTATAGCTATGACACTTTTCCTTTAATTTACAAAAAATGGTTAATTTCAAAAAAACAAGGGTATATTTAAAACTATTGCTTCGAGAAAAAAAGAGTCGGCCTCTTTGGAAAAGAGACTAAAAAGCCCTAGTGTGTATTGAAAATAACTCCTCCATTTTTTAGTGCGATTCAGAAAAATATTAGTGCCAAGTATTTCGATTAGTACCAAAAAAAAAAAAAAGAGTAATAAATTTGACAGCTCATGAATATACCTAGTACCGTTGTAATTATACTCTGCTGTAACAGCTTCTACAAGATATTACACAATAACTACTGTTCTATTTCGTTCTTGATATAATGTTCAATTGAGTTGCTAGTTAACTCATTGTTTGCTAGTAAAATATATTTTAAAGAAATTAGCAGTTAATACTATTATTCTGTAGGTCTTTTTTTTTTGTTATATTGTATCTTTTAAATACTTAGAAGTGTTCTCCTATCGTTTCACCGTCAATCTAATTCCCCATTTATGCAACTCTTATTTGACATTTTTTCCTTCGTTCTTGGAAGTGACAGTTATGTATTTGTTATAAAATCGAAAACATAACCAGGTTATCGTCAGTTTTTGGCTATTTGACTAAACCTTCTCGGTCTCCCCTTGTTTTATTTACAAGTGATCTGTGCAATAAACCTGGACAATTTAAGTTGCATAAACAAATACCAATGTTGAACTGGGAAAGCCTTACAAAGTTCTTCTCTAGAAGAAGGCGTTAGCTATCCTAATATGCAATTTTATCAATTTGCATAATTGAGTACTTAGTTGTCGTTAGCTAAATCGTTTCATTCTTATCTCAACACAATAAGTGAGCTTCCTTATAGTAATTCCTGGGAAACGTTTTCGTTATTTAACAATATTTTCTCTTACAAAAATTAGAAGAAGAGGTAGTTGCTTCAAAAAGCCTCTGAAGAGAATAATTAAGACTTAAGAATGATCCATAAAAAATTAAATGGCCTAATACCAGAAAAAGTTCAAATATAGTGTATTGCACTTAAGGGATTGTTATGTTACGGAAATATGCGGTTTCCTGCAAAGCACAGAAAGTTTACTAGAATTTTACACTTATCAACACTAGAAAAAATTAAAGCAATAAAAAAAAAAGAAGATAAGAAAATTATGTACATGTTATAAATAAAAAAATTGAATGTTTTATCGTTTATTTTATTTTTTAATTTAAACGGAAGCTTGGATAGCGGGTTCAACGAAATCCTTGGAAGCCTTAGCACCAGTATCATCACCAGCGGCGTTAGCACCACCGTGAAGAGCCAAGAGAGCAGAGACATCGAACTTGGGAGCCTTGAGAATCTTGACCTTACGAGTGTAAGTGTTTTGGAGAGGATAGATACCTTGACAAGCCTTTTCGATGCGGACAGCGATAGCATCTTGAGCAGAGGCAGAGGCAGAAGAGGTAACCTTGGCAACGAGTTCCTTAAGGTCACAAGCAACAGCTTCTTCAGTCATGATCTCGAACATCTTCTTACGGATTTGACGGATTTGAGCAGCTTGAGCATAAGTGGTCTTCTTGATTTGGTTACGACGACGAGAAGTGAAAGAGACGGCGAAAAGACGAACAAGATAACCATCGGTAGTCTTGACATCAACGAAAGCCTCAATCAAAGATTGCCACTTCTTGACCATGGAACGGAGCTTGTCGGTGGTCATATCCATACGGTAGAAGTTGGTGAGACAGTTCTTACCTTGGATTTCGTCAACCTTCAATTGGATCTTACGGAAAGAACGAGATTCATCCTTGGACAAGTCACCGAGAGACATCTCAACGACACGACCGAGGAGAGAGTCGTTGGCGTTACGGAGACCTTGAGTACGGTTGACGAGGGTCTTACCGACTTGACGGACATCGAACATGGAGGGAGCCTTGATATCATACCAATCTTTACGGGTGAAGGGGTCAACGCTATTAAATAAAATGATTTAGAAAAAAAAAAAACTTTAAAAAAAATTACTGCATAAAAAAAAAGCATGTTTAAAGAGATTGAGACAAAGATCGAGGTACAATTTTTTCATGTTGAGAATGTTGTTGCCATGGTGATCTTTCTAATGTGTATGCAAAAAGGGGATCATATGGTGTTATTGATATATGTGTGGTGGCTATACATGTTTTGCGAAACTATATACGTTGTGTTGTATTTGTATGGTTTGGATCGTTTTGGGGGTTCTATTTCCATATTTATCAATCGCTCTC
The DNA here is from genome assembly GCA_025716855.1 of Pilaira anomala. Lineage (NCBI taxonomy): Eukaryota > Fungi > Mucoromycota > Mucoromycetes > Mucorales > Mucoraceae > Pilaira > Pilaira anomala. Next base: position 21,813 of record JAIXMQ010000026.1, read on the forward strand.
CTGTCTGCCTATCTGCTTTTCTGTATGTCTGGTGTCTCTGTCTCGATAGAAAACATGTCTCTTTTTTTTTTGCAGTGATAGAGAAAAAAAAAAGAACATCACTTACACCTTCTTCTTCAAACCCTTCTTTCCTTTACTAAGGCGCTTGTTCTTTCCAACAGCTATATGATACAATACATGAATATGGATGATGGATGGATAATTTTTGGTCACTATAGCCTCTTACCCATATTGTCGATTTAAAAGAGGGATCAATAGTTCTGTGGGCTGTCAGAGCTATTTCGAGGCAAAAACTTCGCGGTTTCAATAGACCTTCCATATCACACGCGATGGGTAGTCACTTTCCGACCTCTCTCCGACTCGAACACATATGAGAGGTAATATGGGGAAAGTCCTCTAAACAAGTGGTAGCCCGCGCTATTTTGAGCTACAGCGGGATACTAGGTAGTGGGGTATTGAAGGCCATGTAAGAAATCCTTCTCTTTGTAGAAAATCATCATTTAATATGGTAAAAAAAAAAAAAAAATATACATATAAAAGATTATATCCATCCATCCGTTTACTGACATAAAAAAAATAGGGTAAAGTTCATGGTTCTCTTGCTCGTGCCGGTAAGGTCAAGTCTCAATGTCCCAAGGTCGCTAAACAAGAAAAGAAGAAGCCTTTGACTGGTCGTGCTAAGAAGAGACAACAATATAACCGTCGTTTCGTCAATGTCACCGCTCAAATCGGTGGTAAGCGTAGAATGAACCCTTCTCCTACTGCTGGACCTTAAGCAACTCTTTTTTTTATAAATTTGCACAAACGATCTTTACTTCCTTCTTTTTTTAAATGTAGCATTTAAAAAAAAAGAGCAAGTTCAAAGTCAATTTCTCAAACAAAAAAAAAATACGAATAAAAAAATTACAAGCATTCAAGTTTCAATTTGTGAATTATTCAACAACTTTAGTCTTTTTTATAAATATCACATGTTGTAATGGGCAGAAAAAGAGGATTGGATTAGGAATGGGGCAATTTGTGTTTTTTCAGATGGGAATTATGCACTTTATGAAAATCTCATTTATGCAGTGGGCAAGTTATCATAAGCTAGATCCCGGACTAGCCGGAACATGCAATGATACTTGAAAGCAAACCTTTTTAAGACATGATGACGACCTCTATCGTGATAGACACAAATTTGTATAATGAAAAGCCTTTTTTGCATTAGTATGCTTAGCAATTTTTGGATAAGCTTTATTTATCATAGGGGTGAGGTTTTGGGAGGCGTAATTTAGTGAGAGGTGGGGGGTATAAGGGAGTGATCAAGGGGAAATTTAAACATGAACGCGAACATGATTCAGATATAGTTTAATATTTATCTTCTAAGAACTTTCATTTCCGTTACTGTTAACGTAAACGTAAACAGAATAAAAATGTCTTAGCTGGCTGCAATAGTTGCATGTAACACAATCGTTACACTTAAAATAACATTCTCTTTTATTTTTCTTGCCATTAGTAAACATAAACAAATTGGTCTCAATCATCTACATTAAAAAATATTCTATCAAAATAAACATATACATCGTTCTCAATAAGAAAGGGAAAGGTTAGAAAGGAAGGAAGATACAGAGTATGTAATTGTTTTCTAAAATTGCACTCAGATGTGCTCCCGTCTTTGGGATTTTGTATATGTCTTTCCTGTGTTGAGTAATTAAAAACAATTTAGCCGAGAAACATTTTAATAAATTCACTGAAACATAAACTAAATCTTAACTTTCATTTCGTTGTCATTATTACTTGACAAATTCCCTATAAAAGAAGACTGGTTTAACTTTATAAATATGAACAAAATAATAGAGTTAATGAAATAAATGATTAAATCGAAACTGTTTTGTAACTTTTTTTTTTTTTTTTTTTTGTTAATTATTCGACCTAAAAACAAATTTGTACCCAGCCTGTACCTGAAACATACACCAGGGCTTTGATAGGGTATTATAAGAAGCATTTGGTTACCAAAGTATAATTGCAGCAAGACAAATAGAAGATTTAAGTACCTTTTTTTTTCCTTTCTTTTTTTATTCTTGTTTTTTTTTCTTGCTTCCCTTATCCCCCCCTTTTTTCCTCTCTTTTTCTTTTATTTATTTATTTCTCCAAAAAAAAAAAGGGTTATGTTTCCAAATCCTATTCTTCAGCAAGTGTTTAGTTATTTATCTTTACCTGATAGATTAAGAGCTTGCAGGTAATAATTAAAAAAAAAAAAACAAAGGGATAACTTGAATCAATTTACTAACACGCAACCGTCTCTCTCAATCCAGAGTTTCACGTAAATGGTACTATAACTGTACTGACCCATATTTATACCAAGATGTTATACTCAAAGACCTTGAATTTAATCGACTATTACTCGCGATGCAAAGTATTATTCGGATCAGACCTCGTATCCGTACCATCACTATTCAAGGCTGTTACTCTAAATTTATCCAAAATACAGTTGTCCCAGTCCAATTCTCAACACAACCACCCAACCGGCCATTGTTGTTCTCACACATTCGAGCCTTACAGCCTGCTCGCCGTCGTCAAGAGTACCTGAAGCATGGGTTCGAACTCCACAATCATTTCTCTGATCTCTTTTTACAACTGATGGAACTCAGTCAACAGTCGCTCCATACCATCCAAATCCAAAACTGTGACTTGGACTTTGAGATGACTGAATTGTTTTGTACGATTGCATGTAACGCGCATTCACTTCGTGGTTTTCATTATATGAACAATGGCGATAAAGGACTTCATTCTTCAGGACTCTTACAAGCTATTGTCTCGGGTAGCCCCAATATGCAACATTTTCGTGGTCTTCATGCTGGCATGAACGATGCTGTACTCATGACAATGGCAAGACACTGGCCTTTACTAGAGTCTCTAACTTTATGTAGTATTAAATCCAAAGATTTTTTAGAATTGACAGATCTAATGAGTGAAGATGGACAAGCGCTTCGTGGGGCATCCCCAATGGGTACGATTTCGAATCAAGCGTTTTGGGAACTCTTGTGTAAATGTAAAAGATTGACCATGTTGGAGGTGCATGACTTGGCTTGTGTGACCAATCGTGACTTGGCACTATACAAGTCGTTTCGTAAGCAAGTGCAGGATGGACGGTCTAAGCAGGTTATTGGATCACGTCGTGCTACTTATCATAACAGTTTAAATCGTCACCATCCCTATCGTGTACGAGAAAAAAAGGAACCATGTTTGGATTTACCCGGGGATTCTTTAAAGTATTTTCGAGTTACAAAGTACGTGACGACTCCCTTATCTACACCTGGATTTCATGATCTATTAGAATTATTTCCAAACTTATGTCGATTGGAGTACGCTACGAATTTTCATACGTTTTTTAATCAATTTGAAGGTGTGACGCCAGAGATGTATGAAGCAGAACAAGAAGCAGTAGCTAATGTGATGCGTTCTCATTCACTTGTATATAGTGGACAATGGAATGAGCCTATTACCACTGAACAAAGACTAATGGCTGGTATGGCCACTCGATCAGATCAACATTAATTTTTTTACCTGTTTTTTTTTTTTTTTTTTTTTTTTTTTTTTTTACTTCTCTCAAAATATATAAATAAAAAAAATACCCCCTTTTTAAAAAATAAAAAAAAATGCGAATTTGAATTTTGATCCGTTTACTTTTATCCTGTCAATTTTCGCCTGAATTAATCCTGTAAAATAACATGCGAATCACTTTGTTATTTCTTTATTCTGTAGTTATTTTAAAATATTAAACCAGTAACATACACTAAACTGACCCAATTATCTATTTAATTTTATATACATATTTATACCATAATGATTAAGCTTTATATAAAAACAACGACGAACCACAACTGTCTTTATCAAGAATGTGTACATCTACATACATAATAGTTTAATTTCTGTCAATGTTTTGGCATGCAAGTATACCACAAAAAAAAAATTTTTTTTTTTTGGGCCTTACGTATTGAAGTTGTAAATGGACTTTTAGATCTTGTGGTTAATAAATGAATAATAATAAAAGTTTGCTTTGATTTTTTTTTTTTTTTTTTTGGCATTACTTTTGTGTGAAGAAGCTATTCAAAAACAGTCTGGTAGGGGAGATAAAAGGAAAAGTAATAATATGAACAATTGCATTAATAATATCATTGTAAACAAGAAACATTGTGGTGTAACAAGTAAGGCTATATGGGACTATGTAATTGAAGACAAGTTGGAAGACGAGGATAATTAAGAAGACGAGAATAATGAAGAAGAAGAAGAAGAAGACCAAGTTGAGGGAGGTGATTTTAATTAGTCGGTTATATACATATCCCATAATTGTTTAACTTCACCCATAATGCCCTAACTTCACCTTCTAACTTCACACCATTAGTCTCTAGCTTCACATTTTTATCTCTAACTTCACATTTATTTTCTGTAACTTCACATCATTATTCTCTAAGTTCATACTAGTATTCTTTAACTTCACCAATAATGGGTGATTATGGGTGAAGTTAGAGAATAAAATGAGTGGAGTTTGTAGACAATATGGTTTAATGAAAAAAGACTCAGGTAATTTTTATTATAAAATAAAACTGAAAAAAATCTTCTAAACTAAAATAATAACCATCTTTTTGTATCTGATAATTTGTGTTTGAATAAAGACCATAATGTTACTCATATGCATATCATTATGAAGATATAACAGGTTTTTATAATAATGCTTAATTTATATCCCTGATCTACTTATGTTTTTATATCACTAGAGATGGTGCAAAAACGACAAAGTTACTAGAAAACTTTGAGAGAGGTAACAGAGCTTTTAAAAAAAGATTACAGAAGTATGGGGGAGGCTATAGAAAAAAAAAGTGTAGTTAAGAAATAAATGTGTTTTTAGAAAAAATGAATGTGTTCTTAGAGAAAATGAATGTGTTCTTAAAGAAAATAAATGTGTTTTTAGAGAAAATGAATGTGTTTTTAGAGAAAATGAATGTGTTCTTAGAGAAAATGAATGTGCTCTTAGAGAAAATAAATGTGTTCTTAGAGATAATAAATGTGCTCTTAGAGAAAATGAATGTGCTCTTAGAGAACATGAATGTGTTCTTAGAGAACATCAATGTGTTCTTAGAGAATATAAATGTGTTCTTAGAGAAAATGAATGTGTTCTTAGAGAACATCAATGTGTTCTTAGAGAATATAAATGTGTTATTAGAGAAAATGAATGTGTTATTAGAGAAAATGAATGTGTTCTTAGAGAAAATGAATGTGTTCTTAGAGAAAATGAATGTGTTCCTAGAAAAAATGAATGTGCTCTTAGAGAAAATAAATATGTTCTTAGAGATAATAAATGTGCTCTTAGAGAAAATAAATGACAAGTTAAAGAAAATAAATGACAAGTTAGAGAAAATAAATGACAAGTTAGAGAAAATAAATGACAAGTTAGAGAAAAAAGTATAGAGTTAGAGAAAAAAAATGTGAAGTTAGAGAATAATGGTGTGAAAAGTTAGACTACTTGAAACTTTGGCTAGTACGAAAGAAGTTTTCGACTGGGAAGATCTTACTACTACATACCGCAATTGAAATTGGTATTGGAACTACTTAAAGGCTACCAGCATGTACTAAAATGATGGTAAGACACATTTATATATCTATAAAACGTCAAAAAAAAACATTCACAATTTTATTATATATGCTTGAATTAATCTATCAATAATATGATTTCTTTCAATTGAATGTATACTGAAGGAGATAGCTTAGAGTGAGAGAAATAAACTACCTTTGAATCGTTATTTTGAAAGAGCAGTAATCGCGACAGTGAATAAACTAAAATATATATATATATTATTACTTCTTTTTTAAGCTTTTTGGAGGAATTCTGCTTTGAATTAATGTGACAAATTGAAGATTTTTACTAATATGTTATTTGGCTTTCAAGTTAATATCTTTTTTTTAGACTTTTCTTTATACACAGCTAGTAAACTTTATTAATTTAAGTTTGTGAAATCGAGTTACAAAAAAAAAAAAAAAAAAAAAAAAAAGATTCCTAAAACAGTTATGGACAAATGTCACTTTTTTTTTAGCTAAAAAAAAAAAAAAAAGGCGTTATTCATTAGCCTCTTACTAGCTTACCCAAGAGTTTTATATACTACTAAAAAGAACCATTGAGGAAGGTATGACAGAGATATATAAAAAAAAAAAACTCCAGGATTTAGCTTAATACTTGGCATTAAATCTTGAGTATACAAAAAAAAAAGCTTCTATATAATAACTAAAACTTCTCATATTATACACTGTTTTCCACAAATTTCATTAAAACCCTAAAAATTGAGAGCAAAAAGATTTCCCGTAACTAATTAAAAGGATATTCAGCAAGTTAAATGATAAAATCGATCAGCAAAAAAAAAAAAAAAAAAAAGACGAAAGTTAAATCACGTATGTTTATAAAGTATTATTTGTCAAATGTATCACGGAAATTATTGAATATATAATATATATACTCAAATCAGCTCATTTTCGACTTTTTTTTTTTTTTTTTTTTTTCTTTTTTGTAGAAGAAATATGAAAAAGAGGATGATGAAATAATTCAAATGCACTAGTAAGATAATGTGAAACAATTTTTAAAACATTTATGTGTTATACCATGTGTATTTTATATTTATGGCTAAAGTCCGGTTTATAAGAATGATACGCAAAGCACACATTTTTTTTTTTTTTTGGACAAAAAGGCACTTAAAGTAGTACACTTTTTTTTTTTTTTATCTTGGTCAATGCTTGAAATGATGTTATATGATTTTAAAAAAAAATGAGACTATTATATTTCCCAAAGGTAATACAAATAATTTATTTTAGTTAGATAAGACAAAAACTACTTTATAAAGTAAAAAAAAGATCGAAAATCTCTTTGAATTAATAGACTGACAAATTTATATTGGCTTGGGTAAAAAACTGATTAATTTAAAATAAATTAAAACAGAGTCCAATTATTTTATCAGTTGATTTTTAATTTACATTATAAAATCTAATAGGTGATTACACATTGTGTTTACTTATGAAACGCTTGACATTATGAACACAGAATGGAAGGGAGGGTTCGTGCTTTTTTTTTTATATATAGAGACGAATCATCTGTTCAACTGGTATAAAAAAAAAAAAAAAATACCAAGAGTGTGGCACTTAATTGAATGATTAAAAAGAAAAACTCTTTTTCCTTTTCTTCTCTCCATTGAGGTTAGAAGGAGTTTTTTTTTTTTTTTTTTTTTTTTTTACACAAATTAACAAAATATTGGTTACATTTTTGTTTTCTAAATCACGTACAAAAATGAATGATTTAGGCTCTTATCACGTGTAAAGCAAAAAAAAAAAAAAGCCCTCTCCCCCCAAAAAAGAAGAAAAGCCTATTTGTAACTAAAAAAGTCAAGGATTTTTGTGTGATCATGATGTTTTTTTAAAAGCCAAAGTGAGAGAGAGAAAAGTGATGAAATTTTTTTTTTTTGCTCTGCTGTGTGTGTCTATAAATACACCTTTTCCATAAATGTAACTGACAAAAAGATCTGAAAAACTATTTGATTGGTTTTCATATCTCTCCACAATTTATTAATAATGTAATCGTCTGGTCTGATAAAAAAAAAAAAAGCCTTAATGTAATAACCTGTTTTTTATATTAAAAATAGATTTTTTTTTTTTTTAAAAAAAAAACTTCTGCGCCATCTCATCATAAAAAAAGTAGTGACAAAGAAGGGGGGGGGGGAGGGGCAAGGAGAAAAAGAGGCGTATTCTTGTTTAAAGAAAGGGTTTTTTCCAATTGATCATTTGATGATTTCATTTTATCGGATCCTCCCACAGGAATACAAATCGATAAACCATCATAAATTGTATTACCATTTAAAAGTAACTAAAAAAAAAAAAAAATATTTTTCAAATGTCAATCGAAACAAGTTTTGCACAGGTAAAAAAAAAGGGTAGGAGAAGAGTACAGTCTAAATTAACCCTTGAACCGACCCCAATCTTTTTTCTCTTTATCGGGCCTATACTTTTCATAAAACCTTATTCACTAGTGATAAAAAGTACTATTTTGACGGATGTAGAAAGAGGGACGATATGGTACTACTGTACCATAGAGAGGCCCGTGTGTGTGTGTGTGAGAGAGAGTATATAAGATGTGATATGTATAGAATATAATGTATTTTTTTTTTTACAATGGTGAGAAAAATAAACGGAAACGGTTGAAAATAGACCGAGCATACAAGATGTGATAAATAGGAACTCGGAATGAACTGTTAAAGAAAAAAGAGCGATACATCATTTTAGGGGAAAAAATGGGGTGTGATTTTGAAGTACATAAAAAAATAATTTATAACTGCTAACTTTATATGTGGTGTCTTTGCTGTGATGAGTGCATAATAAGTAATTACATATGTTTTTTTTTCTTCTTCTTCTTTCAGTTTGACCTTTTCTTTATTTAAAGAAAGACTTGAATAATAAATGCTTTTATTTGTCATGTTCTCATTTGATATCTTATGTTTGTAAAATAAAAAAGAAGAAAAAAAAAAAGAAAAATAGTTCGTGTTATTCACATGGGCTTGCTTTTAAATATTCATATACTGTGCAACATAGTAATGATGACGAGAGGTCTTTTTGGTGACAAATGTTTATTTTTGGTACCTGAACCCTTTTTTGAGTCTGTCTCCCCCTCCCCCCCTTTTTTGTTTTGAGTAACAACAACGAAAAATGATATAAAAAGAAGGCAATATTTCTTTTTTTCTTTTTTTTTTTTTTTTTTTTTTTTTTTTTTTTTTCTTTTTTTAAAAGCATTTTATAATACTTTTTTATTTACCATCTAAGCATAAGAATACATACGAAAAAAAAAAAGCTTTCAAACCACCCTCAACGACTCTTTTAAATATAAAAAAAAAGACTTTGTCTTATAAAACACCTCAAAAAAAAAATTCAACCCATTCCACTCACTTTAAATTTTTTTACCCACAACAACAACAATATATTACAAAAAATGACCGATTGTTTTAATCCAGAACCAATTATGCTCCGCAATCCTACATCTTTATTAGCGTCTGAAGATCAAATTAAGGTAATATAACAATGAAAATTATTAAAAAACGTGTTAAGAGTTGCACAAAACCACCATTACTTTCTATAGAAAAACTAACTCGTGTTTTTATTATTCTGTAGCAAGATCAACAAATGATTGAAATAGCACAACATTTAGCACCAGAACAATTTAAATACGAATTTCCACCGAAATCACGTATTTTAGAAATTGAGGCAGAAATTCAATACGATGACGAATTTAGTTACTTTGATGAATGTTCATTTACTACGACGTCTATTTCTACCGCAGCTTATTCGAATATCATCATGCAACAACAAGAGGATGACGTAGATGAAGAAGAAGAAGAAGATGAAGAATACTATCATCAATTGATGACACATAGTGCTCGTAGTAGTTCAGATCGTTTAGATAGATACTTTGAATCATTTACAAATGAACATGGTGGAAATGCATTCTTGGCTGATAATCAACTTTCTCCACTTCAATTACCTACACAAATGCATTATAATCCAAGACATATTCGAGAAGAATCTTATGATTCAACTGGCACTGTCACCACAATTAGAAAATCTTCTCAATACTCTACACCTTCTTCCTTTTTATCCGAATCTTCTTCATCCAGTCATCATCATCATTTAGCTTGTGTGGCGGAAGAAGATCGAATTCATTGGGATGAAAATTCTTTTGTATTTCCTGACCACCACCACCAACAACAACAACAACATTTTATTGTACATGAAAATGTGTATCGACCTATTCATCCTTATCGTATGGATTCACGATCAGATATATTCCATGATGATAATATCAGTCATTCTTCAAATAATTCTAAAGTCATTGTCATCAAGATCAGTAAAAGTCAACCTGCAAAAGTCATTCAACAATACCCAAACTCCTTTATTAGCACAAGTGATGAAGGATACGATGATGAAGAACCAGCAGACTACGATGATTGTAAAGAACTTCCAATTGAATCCGCATCTGTCTTTTTACCTTTATCCGAATACGAACAAGAACAATTAATGGACTTAGAAACCATTCGACAATTAGCTGCTATCAAGATTCAATCTGTCTGGAGAGGATATCAATCAAGACAAAAGACAAGTAAACCATCGTACCGTGTATGGGCAGGCCTTGCTCGCGTGAACGATAGTATTCATCGTCGTAACTACCATCAATTACAAGATAGATGTTATGAACTTGAACAACGTCTTGGTGTAGAGACTGCAATGCGTATTACTTTTGAAAAGGCAATGGAAGATATGACCATCGTCATGGATCATCAACATAAAGTCTTGAATGAACGCGTTGAACAAGAAGTCGATATGCGTCAAGCCTATGAACAAAAGATGGATCATGTCTTGAATCAAGTTCAACCTTTAGAACAACGTCTTCGTCATGAAACAAAAGCTCGTGCTGAGATGGAGTCCATGATGTCTCGTGTATTAGATCAACTCCATGATATCAAAGTACAACAAAAAGAAGACGCTGAACATAGAAAATTGATGGAACTTAAATTAGAGGAGGCAACAAAAGAAATCGCTTTATTAAAGAAATCAAATGTTTCTCGTACCACCACCACCACCACCACTATCAGTAGTAGTAGTAGAAGACCTGCTACTGCTACTGCGAGTACAAGACCCACAACCACTGTCAATAAAAGACCGGCTACAGCTACAAGTACCAGACCCTCGATGGTACCAACGACACGACCTGCCACAAGTAATGCTCAACGTATCACCCCATCACCTGTTCCAAGAACAAAAACCCCAATTCGTTCTCAACCACCTACCCTTGCTCGACCCACCACTCGATTATCCAACCGTACTACCACTCCTACTATCACAACTGAAAAGAAATCAACTACACCTTTAAGAAAAACTGTCATTAATAGAAAATTATAAATACAACTCTCTCTCTCCCTTTTCACACATTCTTTTTTTTTTTATTTTATTTTTTTTATATCAATAATATCCCGCCGCCTCCTCTTTTATTTTGTATGCCCTAATATTTTTATGAATTGAATTCAAAAGCATACAAAATAATAGAAGACAACACACACACACACACACACACACACACACACTTAGAGTGTAGTTGTATTTGATATACAACACACACACACATATATTACACATTTATTATTTACTTTATAATTTCCCATTAATTCCTCTTTTTTCCCCTCACCCCTCTTAATTCTCTCTTTTTCTCTCTTTCTCTCTCTTCTCAGCATAAATAGTACACTTTATCATAATCTTTAGACAACAACAACAATCATTTTTTTTTTGTTAATAAATTATTTTTTCTTATAATATAATGACTCCGCCGCCTTTTGTATTTATTTTTGATTGGTTCTAATTATGATCATTTTCTTTTGTTAATTCACTAAAGACAACAGTTGCTATTATATAAATTAAATTATTTAATGTCATACCATAATAATAATAATAATTTAAATAAAACGTACCAACCACAAGTAGTAATAAAAATATTGAACAGAGTACAATACGTAATTTCCAAAAGATGGTGTGTGTCATTGGTACAGATCTTGTTGTAGCTGTGGTTGTTTCCCAATCTGTGTATATATATATATGAATTAAAAAAAAAAAAACGTACGGTGTGTTTCCCTAATATTGAATATCATAAGCTGATTTTTACCTTGTTTCTCGGGTAGATGATTCTTTTGTATATCATCTATCATTTGAATTATAATACGATCTGTTTCAATCACAGATCGTTTAGGAGCCCGACTACCATAATATGGTACGACCGTACTTGCCACTGTAGAGATAGATGTAGTTTCTGGTACTATCAAGATAGGTTCCGATATCTCTAATTTCGCTTTCATCTTTATATATAAATAAAACTTATTATAATTTTTTTTTTTTTTTTTTTAGATGTACATTGTGATCATCATATTAAAAAAAAAAAAAAAAAAGAAAAAAAAGAAAATTAAGCGAAAAAAAAAAAAAGAAAAACAATTGTTGACATATGAATTATAACATTTCTCGTTAGTAAACAAAGTTCTTTTCAAAATAGAACCAAAAAGGTCTTTTTTTTTTTTTTTTTTATGTCATAAAATCGAGAGAGAGTCTGTTTTTTTTCGCGCCAGCCACGAGGTAATTCAGTAACACCGAACTGTTTTCATTGGTGTATCACTTTTGCCACGTTTTATTTTACATTATGGATTTACTCCGAGTTTTTTTTTTTTTTTGACTCCACTTTTTTTTTTTTTGTTCCTAATTTTTTTTTTTTTTTTTTACCAAAATCAAGTCGCATGGTAGTACATGACAAGTTTTGAACTCTCTTCTTTTCTCTGTCTAAATTTTCCTATTGAAAACGATCGTTTTGACAACTGACCTAAAAAAAAAAAAAAAGAGGCCAACATTTTCTTTTTTTTTTTTTAGTGCCGATCAAACATCATTTTTGTAGCTATAATTAGTTTTTTTAACAAAAAGAGAAATTTTAATTTATTATACAACACAACAATAGTTTTGACATTCAATTAACATGCATGCAGGTTTATTTTTTTTTTTAAAAAAAAAGGAAAAGAACCAATCTCAGAGTTGTTCCTATTTCTATAAAAGTGCATAATAGTGTCAAAAGTTATATATAACTTTTTTTTTTTTTTTTTTTTTTTTTTTAAAAAAAAAAAAGAAAAATCCAGAAGGAATTGAATCCATTTTTTTTTTTTTTTGTGGGGGGGAAGAGAAGAAGAAATGGTTTATGTTTTCTCATGCTAAAAAAAGAACTATTGAATCCCGATTCGATTCAGTAAAAAATGCGTTATAAGACAATGATAGAGTGAACTTGCTTTTTCGTGTATCGTTTGGCAAAAAAAAAAAAAAAAAAAATGTAGACGCGTTTTATTTACTCTTAAAAATTGACAATTGAGAAAAAAAAATACCATGTATACTTTATTCATAGTGTTTTAATGATTAAAACTCTACATGACAATGTCAAACAAAACTTGGTCATGGTTTCATTCACAAACGAAAAAAAAAAGTATATATATTTTCTGGAAAACAATGAAAGAGTGGGGGTGACCCTCCATTGATAAAACTTTATTATTTAGTTCAACCAATACAAGTCAATCGTGGATCAAGAAGAGGTAACCAATGCGTTCGTGAAACATAAATCTTCATGCTGTTTTAAACATTTTTTTTTTTCTTTGTGCACCCAATGCTTTAAAGTGTTTTTTATAAAACACAAATCATTGTCGCTTTTTTTTTTTTTTTAGTACTACCTTCATTATTTCGCGTTTTTCTTAGTGTTTACATGAATCTTGCATGAATTCAATAGAATTTATAGTTCAAAGTGCTAAAAAAAATTTTTTTTGGTTGTGTATGACCATATTTTCTTTTTTTTTTTTTCAACAATGAAAATATTGTATATATTACCTATCTACGATATACACCTAAATATATATATATATATATATATATATTTTTTTTTTTTATATCTAATGAAATATTTTCTTACCAAGAGCACCATTTTTATTTCTTTATTTCTTTCTCCCGCAGATGAATTGTTTCGTTTTTTTCTCTTTGGTAATAAAGAATTTAAAGGAGTGTTACTTGAACACAGGTATCACAAAAAGGTGTGCATGATTGTATGTGCACTCTCTTAACCGCACTGACTTTCTCCTCAAAAAAAAAAAAAAACCACTAAATAAACTTTAAAATTTCTTTTTTAGCACCCCCAACGATAAAATTTTCTTTTTTGTTCAACACAAAAAAAAAAAAGCTTGTAGTAGCCTCAACTTTAACACCCCCCCCTCCCCCCCTCTCTCTCTCTTATAATTATTATTTTTTTAGCGCACTTATCCTCATTCGTCATTTCTCTAATTATAGTGTGTTAGATAATATATTCATTATAACAATTTTTTTTTTTTTTTATAAAAGTTATTCTTCATCATCAAATTCAAATAATTCCGATACAAAGAGCACTGTACATACATACTAGATACAGTAAAAAAAAAACACACGTGTAAACAGATACCATAGTAAGGTACGCCTTATGTAAGAAAAAAAAAATTAAATGATCGCGTTTTGTAACAAAGAAAGTCGAAGAATTCAAAAAGATAATTCATGCAAATACACTCAAAATCCTTACTGTCTCTGTATATAATATAAGCATTTCTATCCACTGAAAACTTACCAAAAGATGGTTGTCAGCACAAATCAATAGCAAAAAAAAAAAAATTGTGTGTGATCAATAAGAAGACCTAATAGAATGAAACCTTACTCTGTAAAAAAAAAAAAAAAAAAAAAAAAAAAGGAACATCCTCTGATAATAGAGAATGAGCCTCTTTGTACCCGCAGACAAAATAACTGGGCCAAATGATCGAGGAGCACAACTACATAGTACATTTACTTGCTACTACCTTTTTACTTTGTCCAAATCAACTCAATCGAAACAGTTTCGGTCTGTTATTAGAAAAAAGAAGAGTTTATACTCACTTCAAATATTTATTCCTGAAATAAGTGTGCGGATAGGTACAGGTCCATATATCATCTGTGATAAAGATACTTTTAAAAGGCTTTCTTTTTTTCTTGGGGGGGGGGGGTCTGATGAGAGTGATATGATACATAATTTATTTTAATTGTTCCTGCATCTTTTTTACACGTTTTTTGTTAATGGACTTGACTCTGGGATATATTAATCCATTGTAAAGGGTCATTAATATACTGGCGTTTAAATTGAGCTGTTTCGTTAAGACCAATTCGACTAGAAGTCTCTTTGATATTGATAATCCTCTTTTGGTTGTTCTTTTAAAATGATCAAGTCTTGACATCATTTCGTCTTTCGATACAGCATTCTCGAATCCAAGACTCTTCCAATACTCGAACTTGATCAACCAATTTTCCAAACCTTGGTATTCTTCTTCGTTCAAACGATGATACACGACTAGGTTGATTAACTTTGAACAAACAGAGATAAAGTCATTATTAGGTTCTTTCTCCTCATCATCATAGAGATTTAGCTGGTCTGGTGTTGTAAAGTCCATGTCTAAAAAAAAAGATGATTTGAAGCACAATTTTTTCAAACTTGCCTCCTTTTTATAATTTCGTAACATTCTTATACATGAAACTGTTTGGACCGGTGTCTTGGGTGAGAAAAGAATGGGATGACTATCTTTTCCTATGAAGCTTGGAATTGTAACACCAAGAAAGGCATCCAACTTATCTCTACTACCGTTTTCGTGATTACACAATCCACCAGTGGCTACGATTTCGAATCTTTGACACCAAAAGCAAAGCTCATACCATGATCCTCTTCCTTCTTGACGTTTCTCCATCTTTACTGTCAAAGTATCAGTGTATTCGTTCTTTTCATCCACTTGAGCAACGTCATCGATTTCTTTATCATGGTAATAAACTTCGACTTGCGTAACAAAGATCCAGTGATTGCTTTGTGTTTGAACCACTGAATGAACCAACATGTCTTTTAACTTTTGACTGGCCGCTTCCATTGTAGCTACAGAAACTTTGTTCATTGTACTACCCTGATCAAAAAATGGGACAGTAGTATCAATCATAGCTGTATAATTATTGTTACGTAGCTGAGGAAACTTTTGGAAGATTCCAGCTGGGATAAAATCTTCTGGACACAAGCAAGCATACTTTAATCGTGTTCGATGTAAAAGGCATTCTTCAAGTTTTTTATCAGCAATATGACATACAGGAGAAGGTGTACGAAGTCTTTTAGAACTGCCGGTGACGTTATTAAGATCGTTTCCTGGTGGGCGTTTCTTGCTGATTTTCCTATTATAAAAAAAAATGCAACAAAAAAGTTTTGACATATAAATATCTGCTCTTACATTTTGTTATAAAATAACTTACAAATGAAAGGTTCTTTGATAAAAATTAGCGCCAAGTTTGAAAAGCTCTTTTACACTATCATCCATTACGATTACATTGATTACACTCCTGGGAAGGTGGTTTACCAGGTTTTGTACCTTTTTAAGGCTAGGGAACTCTACTTGGGACACATCTAAGTCGCGTAGATTTCCAAACCTATTTAGGTATTTGTTGTCTACTTTGGTTGATGTGACGGTTATATTAACAATGTTTCTAAATAAAAAGTGTTGTTTGATGTAGCCATTGTGATGATTGATTCTAAAGATAGTATCGAACAAAGGGTAGTGGTAGAAAATCGTATGCAATTTTCTATTCGTCATGGAGAAAGCCGGTTTATCACATAACTTTAAATAAGAGTATATATGCTTCAAAAGGTTATCGTCTAGTAGAATAATCGACATAATAACGTAGGAAGAAAAGGGGACTCTTGTAAAAACATCCTCCTCCCTTCACCACTTGAGGAGGGGATTTAAAAATGTGATACAAGATGTAAATAAATAATTATCGAGTGCATAAAGATGTGTACGCTATTATTATGTTCAAATAAAATTGCGTCCTATATGTATATGTATGGAAAAAAATATATTTTAGTTATTGTCACGTAAGTCTTCAAAAATAAAATTGGACTTACTGTCAAAGTAGAAAACAATCTGCAAGACACTTTTGGACGCCTATAGAGGCCACTAAGCCTTAATAGTCTAACATCAGTTTCCGAACAGGTCTTTTTTTACAAACCTCAGGTTAAACTTCTATATTCCAAGCCAAGAAAGAGTCAATAATTAAAACAAAAGCACCGTGTTTTATAGCCCCCTCTCCCCCAATTCAAAGAACAAAGTGTCAAGTGATATAATTAGACGTGTCATCCCATCTTACGACGACACCACTAAAAAAAGAACTTATGTTTCAGCCCTATGTCGTTTAAGTTGTACATACATATTAGATAAAATAATAAGCTTTGTGCTAAAAAAAATTATACTTATACCATTACATATAAAGCACCTCGTTACTGTACCCGCTCTATTTAAGGCTAAAAAAAAATTTTTTTTTTCAGACTTTTGTGGCCTTAAATCGTATCATGGCCAAAATTTTCAGAGAATTGCGGCCTTAAACAGAGCGGGTACTGTACTTTTAATATTATGAGAAGAAGAGGGACGTTTATTAAAGACGCGATAAAGGGTCAGTGTGAGGCCAAGAATTAAAATTCTGCAAGAACTTTCCTACAACTTTATGAGTTAAACCCTGACAGCGAAACACATTTATGGTGTCTCTGTACATAATTATTTAAAATACTTACTCGTTATACAACTTTAAAATACTATTCAAATTGCAAAAATAAAAATAAAAATAAAATAAAAAAAAAGTAAAAGTAAAAGTAAAAGAAAGAAAAAAAAAAAAAAAAAGAAAAAGGACCAACTTCTTTTTTTATTCGTAAAAAATGAACTTTAATTTAAAAGACAATAAAAAATTCTTTTAACTAAGAGAAAAACCTGTACAGAAATACCAGTTGACCCCAAATAAACCCATAATGTAACTTCAAACGCTTAATTCTAGTACCAAGTCTTCTTGGAAACCAACCGCAAGATATTCCTCCGAGATCACGCACACTTCATAATATTTAGAAAGAGATTTTTTTTTTTTTTTGAAATCTATCAACAAGATTTATTAGACAATAAATCACTTCTTTGTGATAAAATTACTTAGTTGATTTAACATTGACAACCTATATTACGTATGCATGTTTAAAAGTTGTTCTTTTCTGACACAATAATTTCTATAAATAGTGTATGTAATCGAGCAAAAGATTAAGACGGTAATGACAAGGAAAATTCATGTCATGCTTTGAAATGATTAAGTATCATACAAATTTATTTTGACCTTTGTTGTTAAAACTTCATCTGATTAAAACAAAAAAAAAAAAAATCTGTTTGATTAGCATAATACAGAATCTACTTCCTTTAGGGTGATAGCTCCCACAGGTTGGTTATTAACATCACATTCGGTACTTTTTCAATCTTAATAAATATGACTTTTTCAAAAAAAAAAATCTCATTTTTTAATGTGAAATACTGTTGTGTAATAATCCAAAGTTTTATTTAGACTTTAAAAGCTATATGAATGTGCAGTGGAAAGGAAAAAAATACGGGTAAAAGTATCTATGGGGAATCATAAAACTCGTTAGGATAAAACGATGAAGCCACTAGTAATGCTAAGTAGGATGAAATAAAATAAAATAGTTTAAAAGATAAGGCATATACTGAGAATAAAGAGGTAGGTGAAGCGAAGTTAGTTGGACTCGGTTAACAAAGCAGGTCTAAATTGTTTTCTATATCATGTAATGATGAATTGATGAGTCCAAGTAAGCAAATGGAGGGCATGTGTCAACAGTTGCGAGTAAAAATAAAGATACTAAAGAAGGAAAGGGCTGAATTTGTTGATTGATGAAGCACCTAAATCGAAGAGAATCGATCGGTATAGGTATACGGCGAGAAACAATTGGTGCTGCAATATATCATAGAAAAAAAAAATCTTTAGCGATTACCGGTTTGTACGTTGGGTAGTGAATAAGAGTTATCAGGTCCAGAAAACCAAATATCATCTAAACAGAGCTCCAAAATTATTTTTGGATATGCCTGGAGATCAGGATCTGCAGGTGGATTCGAGGTATTTTTTTTTTTTTTTTTTGCTCAAATGCAGGTTCATGGTATATTATTCACGTTTCAAAGTTGTTCATTTCTTGATATAACCTCTGGTATAGATTAGCCTATGTTATCAAACCAGAAATTCAAGTGACAATGGCAAGGAAGATTCATATTTATTTTAAAATGAAAAAAAAAGAAAGGAAAGGACAGAAAAAATTAATAATCAAAACCTGTTCGCGATGTACAACATAACGTACCTGTTTCATGCAAATTAATTTTAACCGATCCTGTACAAAAAATTGTATTAATTTTTTTTTTTTTTTTTTTTTTACCTGATTAGCATCAATCATATCATTTGTTTATTGAACGTGTGCAAGCATATACTTCATTTGGGTAGGAATAATAAAAATAAAAAAAAAAAGACACTTTGCTTTAAAAGGTATAGTTTTCCAAAGAAGACTTTAACAACTGTTACAGACCAGTAATTTCTTCATCCACGTGCTTAGACTGAAGATTGTATTTTATATCTTATCCGTTGTAATTTTGAATATATATTATTATTTCTTTTTCGAACGTAGTGTTATTTGTATGTAAAATGACACCTCTTGTATACTCTCAGAACTTGTTTTATATATATTTAGCGTGCAAAGATTTATTTCAAGAATAGTTAAAAGAACATTCATGATCAAAAGCACTATTACTCGACAACAACGGCATAAAAAATCTAACTATTTACATAAAATATGATGAAGTTTATGTTGAGCTTAACGGTTATTTGACTGCATTTATAAGTTATAGTATACAATGATTAGTTATATGTAAGCTATCAATTACACTTTCTAGACTGATATATGATGCACGGTGTTTTATAATCCGCATGTGAATATTGAAGGCTCGGTTTATATGAAGTATTGGTCGTGATAATAATGTCGCCTATCATCAGGTTATTAAATTGAAAGAAGAACAATGACATGAATTTGAAATCCGAGAATGACATGCATCGAACTTGATTGTTGTCGGTGTCCTGATTGAAAAAATAGATAAAAAGATATCATCATATTTTCTTTCCTTTTTTTTATATATATATATCTATATTTCAAGGTGATATTTAAAATGGACGATATTAGAGTCGATGGATATAATGCTTTGTTACCACCCAATTATGTTAAAGAAGAGTTCTTGGTGGTAAAGATATAGCCATAAAAAAACTTTTATCTTTCTATATACTGACATTCATCTATATTAGTCTACACTTTCTAAAAGAACAGTTCTTGAAGCAAGACAAGATATATCAAATATCATTGCAAAGACTGATGATAGAATGTTTATCATTGTAGGACCTTGTTCTATTCATGATACGATTGCAGCAAAAGAATATGGTAAATATTGTAACTTTAAACAACTGGTTTATACATATTATCTTATGTTTTATACATGCAGCCAAATTGTTACTTGCTGCTAAAAAGAAATATAAGAATGAGCTTGTCATCATTATGCGTGCTTATTTTGAGAAACCAAGAACTACTGTTGGTTGGAAAGGATTAATTAACGACCCTGATATTGATGGAAGGTACCCACATATAATACGTATAAAATAAAAAAATAAAATCGTGCTGACAACAAATAAGTTATGATATAAATAAAGGTCTTCGTATTGCTCGTGGCTTATTAACCGAACTAACGCACATGGGATTGCCTGTTTCTGTTGAATTATTAGATACAATTTCACCACAATACATGGCTGATTTAATCTCTTGGGGTGCCATTGGAGCTCGTACAACCGAGTCTCAGTTACATCGAGAATTAGCCTCTGGCGTATCATTTCCTGTTGGTTTCAAAAATGGCACTGATGGTAATTTGCGTATTGCTATTGACGGTATTTGTGCTGCCTCTTCTCCACATCATTTCTTAGGACTCAATGGTGCAGGTGTTGTGTGTGTTACACATACAACCGGTAATTCGGATTGTCATATTATTTTACGTGGTGGTAATCATGCTCCCAATTACGATACCAGTCATGTACAAGAAACCAAAAAGTTACTTGAAAAGGCAGGTTTACCTACATCAATTATTATTGATTGCTCTCATGGTAATTCTAATAAAGATTATCGAAATCAACCTAAGGTGGCACAATCGATTGCAGATCAAGTTTCGGCAGGTGAAGACGCTATTGTAGGTGTCATGATTGAATCTCACTTGGTAGAGGGTAAACAAAATGTACCTGATGAGGGAGCTTGTGCTTTAGCTTATGGTGTTTCGATCACTGACGGCTGTATTAATTGGAAAGATACTGAACTCGTATTAGAGAATCTGGCTAATGCTGTTAAAAAAAGAAGACAAGTTTAAATAAATTCTTATTTTTTTTTTATTATTATTTGTTTGTGTTTGTGTTTGCATTTGTGTGTAAGTGAGTGTTTGTGAGTGTGTGTGTGTGTGCGGTTTCTAATTTATGGTAGATGAAAAAAAAAAACATAGATGAAATAAAAGAAAAAAGTTATGTGATGATTTTTTTTTTAGTTGAGTTCATTTGATACAACACGGTCTACAAGGGGTTGAATATCTTTAATCTTATCCATAAACACATCAAGTGCTGAAAGGAAAATTTGTTCGGCAGGAATAATACCTGAAGTTTCGACATTGACTGAAAAAGTATAGAGTGAGTAATTCTTTCTTTTATACTAAAACGAAATAAAAATCAACTTACAAATGAAATGATCACGGACACGAGTCAAGCGGACCTTGTTGTCGAATTTCTCATGTCGTAAAACTTCTCTGCTAACTGTATCCTTACGGGCATTAACAACCTTGGCAGTCTTGACACCATTTACTTTAACAACCTCAACAACACCATCAACAAAACATTTTTTGAAATCTTCAGCGTCTTCACCTGTGATAGGTTCCAAGATTGTGATTTCAGGAAGAATACGGTAAGATGCTGTAGCAACGGGAGACCACTTGGCGTGCTCTCTACCAAGACCCTTTTGACAATGTAATTCCATCTCCATCTCTTGACCAGGTCTTAACTTGGCAATCACAATATCATCATGAACAGGTCTAGGTGGGTTATCACCAAACTTTTCTTCTTGGTTACCCTTGGGTTCCCAAACCAAATCGCCAGATAAGACTATAATAATTCATTAATAAACTCATTTACTCTCTCTCTCTCTCTCTCTCTCTCTCTCTTTATCTACACAGAAAATAAAAACTTACCGAAACTGTTGATATATTTCTTGCTGGGATCAGTTTCATCAGCAGCAGCTTCGGGATTGAACTCACACTTCTTCTTCAATTTGAAAACAAGTGTATTAAGATCGGTAGGTCCACCATCTTCAGTCATATAATCAAATTCGAGAGGATCGGCCTTGATGGGAATTAAACCTAAACGATGTGCAACAACTTCATCTTGGATAATAGAGGTATTGTTCATTACATAAACTTTTTCAATAGCCATAGTAGGAACCTAATTTAAGTCTTATCAGTATCGTTCCCTTTCCAAAAATAAAATAAAAATCGATGCCTTATTTTACCTCAGCAATCATAATACGACGGAAAGCGTTAGCAATAGACGCGTCAATACCAATTAAATCAAATTCTACACTGTGCTTGGAAAGACGCTGGATCTTGACCTTGAAATTCTACAATGATTGAAAACATTCAATTATCTTATTTTTTGTAACTGTCATTGACAAATGGGTTTATTCTATATACCTTTTTGAACTCTTCAAGGTTGAAACCGTTATCAATACCGGGATACTGGTTAGGGTAATCACTACCACTGACCTACAGTAAGGCTTTTAATATACATGGACTTGTTTTGTTCTATTTTTCTATAAAAAAAAAGCTTACACTGAAAACTCTGTCCTTTTCAATTACAACACGGCTACGTAAGAGTTCGACATTTTCGGGAAGTTGAGCGTCCTTCATTTTTTTTTAAATATTTATAGTATATACAGTTCAAAAAAAAAAGGTTTTAAAAAAAGTCAAAAGGCTTTTTTTTTTCTTCAAAAAAAAAGTTGAGACGTCAAATAAAAAAGTCACAATTACCACAATTCAAATAAAAGGTTCTTTTTCAAAGTCAAGGCTTTTCCAGTATTCAAACTAGACCAACGAGCTTTCCAAAGCTTGGTACTCTTCGTCATTTAAATTATATAAACGGCTGGATTTATTAGCTTTGAACAAACAGATATAAATCCATTAACTTCCTGTTCGTAAAGGCCCAATTGATCTCGTGTAGTAAATTCAATGTCTACGAAAAAAGATTATTTGAAACTTTATTCTTTTAAGCTTGATAGTTTCGCAACATTCTAATCCGCGAAACTGTTTGTGCTGGTGTACTTGGTGAGAAAATTAATTTAACCTATGAAACTTGCAATTGTAACTCAAAGAAAGGCACCCAACTTATTCGAACCGTCTTTACATCTGTAAAAACCGCTAGGTGCTACTACTTCAAAGTTTTGATACCAAAAGCAAAGCTCGTACCATGGCCCTTTTCCTTCTTGATGTTTCTCCATCTTTGCTGTCTAAATATCAAAGTATTCATTCTTTTCATCAACTTGAGCACCGTCATCAATTTCTTTATCATGGTAATAGACTTCGACTGCGTGACAAAGATCTAGTTATTGCTATGTATTTGAACCACTGAATGCACTTACATGTCTTTTAACTTTCTGGAAGTAACCTCTATTTTAGCTGCTGATGGGTCAGCCATTGTATTTTCAAGAGGTTAGTAGCTTTAATTACTGATTTATAATTTTTAGACAACTGAGAAAAATTTAAAAATATTTCAGCCGGGATGAAATCCTCAGGACATGCTAAAGCATATTTCATAAGACTTCTAAATAAAAGACACCCCTCCAGCTGTATGTCAGAGACATTACAAACTGGAGAAGGCGTATAAAGTCTTTTGAAATGCTAGTAACGTTGGGATTGGTGCTCTGGCGTTTCCTGTTGATTTTCTAATACACAAAGTTTTATATAAGACATAAGTATTTGCTCTGAAATTTCATTAAAATAACATTATATTAAAACGCATAACGCGTAGTCGCGAGAAACATTTCTTTTAGGGGAAATATACGTGCACCATATTTTTTTTTACAGACACTACTATTGATAATAAATCACTGCTTTCTGATAAAGTTATTAAAGCTTTGATAAGACTTAGGTACTAGTGACGTGTTTTATGTAGGCTTCAAAGACATTTGCTTCTTGAAACTAGCTCTTGTCTAGTGGATAACGCACATGGTCAAAGAAAAGATTAAGAGAATAGCAGGAAGATTAATTTTGAGAGATATAGAAAAAAAAAAAAAAGAAAAGAAAAAGAAAACGAGAGAAAAAAAAACTTGTTTCTGTGGCGTGTGAAAAAAATAAGATGCCAATAATAATCAAGAGTGGTAGGCGAAAAATGTGGTGCACAAAAAATATGGTGCGCAAATATGGTGCACGTATCTTACCCCTTTTTTTTCCACTTCTAATCTTTTATGAAATACTCTATGTTATAGAGAACGAACGTATCTATTTTTCTTTTTTGGCATGTTGATGTTTATTTTGTTCGCTTCTGGAAAAACGTGTTTATAAAAATAAATGAATTCCTGACCAATAAAATCGAGTAACATCATAGAGTGTTGTAATGTGTGTTTATTCAGGGAAAAAAAAAAAGTCTGCTAATGATATGATGGACGTAGTTCTTATTTGGCCTTTTGTTTATCTTTGCTCTTGGATGTTGTCTTAATAACGAAAGCACCAACAAGTGAAAGTGCAGCAACCAAGACAGCAGCAGGTAAATAAATAGCGTATTGATAAGGAAGAAAGAATTTTTGAAGAGAGCTTGTTTCATCCAAGAATGGCTAAATAATAATAATAACAATAATAAAGGGAATGAGTGTAAATCAAACACGATCAGTCTTGATTTATAACTTACAACGATGAAGGTCCAAATGGAAAAATAAGTAAAAATAAAAGCTGCTGCAGAAACGCAAGTAGCGCCAAAGATTTTGTCTTTTGATCCCTTTATTCAAAAAAGAAAGTTAGAAAGTGTTAACTAATACCGTTGTTCTGGTGTTTTTACTTTACCATTGGTATATATAAGTTAATAGTATAAAAAGTAAAATCAATAAATATAACGCGACACAGATTATTAAAGCACAAGAAAATCAGTGACTTTGAATTTTACGTTACTCATCTTCACAAACTTGCGTTGAAAGCTGTCAAATTATAGAGCCAATGAATACTTTACAACAGGTACATCTTTTGATCTGTACTTTATACTGATTTAGCTAGCAAGTGCAGTATAATTACAACAAATAAGCAAAACAATTCACATATAATGCAATTCCCAGAACACATACACATACACATACACACACACACACACACACACACACACACACACAAAAAACCCCATCCAAGAACATATCTATAATACCAAAATAAAATAAAAAACAAAATAAAAAGATGTATATATATTTCAATTCATTTTAATTGTAATAACAAAGAGTTGATTGCTATTTAACTAGAATTTTTCAAAACTCGAATTTTTCCAGGAGAAAGAAGAGATTTAAGCAGAGTGGAGAGTTTCCAAGAACTTCTTGGAAGCAGCGGTGGAGGCACCACGCTTCTTTTGGACCTTGGTAACCTTACCGGCGGCAATCTTCTCAGCCTTGACGAGCTCAGCACGACGAAGGACTTGAGCGTAAGGGTTAAGACGGTTCATGACACCTTGGTTCTTAAGAGGGTTCTTCTTTTGGGTGAAAGGACGCTTGTGGTGCTTGTTACCGGCGGGACGAACAACGGATTGGATTTCATCAGAGTTGATGAGACGAGCAACATCAGGGTTGGTCATGATGTGATCGGGTAAAACGTAGTCCTTCTTTAAGGTAGCAGGGGCTTCATAAGTACCGTAGAGTTGATCGAGGAGAGCAATAGCAGATTGAGTCCAGATGATGAAACGACCTAAATGTCCACCAGGAGCGAGTTGCAAGAGGTTAAGACGACGAACGTTAACGAGCTCGAGACCGGGCAAGTTACGGAAAGCCTTGACGAGACCGTTATCTTCGTTATAGATGACAAGGGGACCACGACGTTGTCTGTGACGACGGTTACGGAGCTTACCTTGACCGGCACGGAGCTTACGAGAGTTGGAGACCTTGACAACATCGGAGTAAGCGTTTAAAGACTTGAGGAGAGCAACAGCTTCCTTGGTCTTGGTCAACTTCTCAACGGAGTCAGCGACAACAAGAGGAACTTCCTCAATCTTCTCAACACGATGACCACGAGCCATAACCAAAGAAGGTAAAGCGGAAGCAGCTAAAGCAGAAGCAGTAGCGAAACGCTTTTGGTTAAGGTTGGTCTTAACGTGCCACTTTCTCCAGGTCTTGGTAGGAGCGAACATACGACCACCACGACACATGTTACCGAAAGCAGCTTGACCAGCACGGTGAGTACCACTACCGTTAACACGAGGAATACGAGCAACAGCACGACCGGTACCCCAAGATTCAGCAGAGGTTTGTTCACCAGCGTTATCGGCAACAGCATAAGCTTGACGCTTGTTCTTGGCCATGTTGGTGTGGACGAAACCAACAATATCGGGACGAATGGGGGCCTTGAAGACAGCGGGGAGAGGGACAGTAGAAGCGACGTTCTTACCACATTCGGTATAGACGTTGAGAACAGGTCTGGCAGCGGACTATGTGTTAATAAATTGGTTAGCATCGTTCTGGATCTATTGCATGTCATTATTTATACACAAAAAGCTCTAAAAAAATATCATGTTTTTTTTTGAAGGTTTGTCGATTTTTCCCTATTTTTTTTTTTAATCATTTTCGTATCTATTCTGTAATACATCCATCCATTGAAACATGATATCTTTTTTTTTTTTCATCTAAAGCTGTGTGTATATTCTTTTGTTATAGAAGTTGACTGTACCATTTGGAAAAAGTTCGAGCAAAAAAAGAGGAAGATCCATGGTTTTGCAGGTTTGGATGGATTAATATATTGGAGGTGGAGATTTTGCTTTCTGAATTGTGTATTGAAGTACCGTCTGTATTGCGGGCCGGACAATTTTATGAAAACACTTCCTCACAACACTCTGGTTTACCCGGTAACTAGAATGATAGTTTTCAGTGTTGAGAAAAAGGCCACTTGTGAAGTATGATCATCTTTGATATAGTTTATTCTGTAACAGCATTTCAATAAAAATAAAAAATGATATTTTTTTTTAACGCTGCAACAACTTTGAAAAGGCTGTTATGTAATTAACTATGGTTTTTCAATTGAGATAGAAAAATTGCGATTCTATTGTATATATTATTTATTCTTTAAAAAAAAAAATGGTAACTCTATGATATAATGTACATATGTAATTAAATTTGTTTTTCGACTTCTTCCAAGATAACAGCAACACCGTCTTCAAAATTGGCTAAAGTAACGATATCTATATAACAACTTTTAGTCTCTCATCCTATGTATTTAACATTTTTTATATCTTAAATCACACATACCAGCAATATTCTTGACTCTATCATGAGCATTACCCATAGCAACACCAATACCTTTTTTTTTTTTAATTTAAAAAATTAGCTTATCTCCATTTAATCTATTATTTTAAAAATCCCGCTTTTTCCCTGACCCTTTTTACATACCAGCAAATTCAAGCATTTCCATATCATTTGGCATATCACCAAAGGCAATGACTTCAGAAGCAGTAATCCCTTTAGCATCACATAAATCCTTAATAGCTGTAGCCTTACAAACCTCAGGTGCAGACACCTCTACAAAATTAGGGCTTGAGAAAGTATAATGAATCAAATGCTTCCATTTAGGATCTGTCAAGACATTCTTTTCAAGGTACTCATACAACACACCTGCAGGCCAAACGCGATGCAACAACATCAACTTTTCAATGGTATCCTTTTCATTTGCCAATTGATCTAAATCGTCTACTCTTTGATAAATCTTTCCAACCCAATCAAATCGCTTTTGTGCATAGGCTTCTTCACATCTGAACGTCTTGCCGCTTTCTCCACCGATCAAGATATCGTCAGGTCCAAAATGGGCTTTGACTTCTTTGATAAGGAGTTGTACGGTCGAGGTTAAGAGTGAGTATTTACGAATGACCGATTGAGTGTGGTAGTCAAGGACGATACCGCCGTTACAGCTGACCACGAGTGGGTGTTTGAGTTTGGCTTGGCTTACTAAAGGGAGAATAGAACGTGGAGGACGGCCGGATGCCATGATAATGGTAATGCCTTTGTCTTCTAAAGCTTGAAGTGATTTAATTGTACGTTCACTCATTGTACCGGTATATCTATTAAAAAAAAAGAGTTTGTAAAAAAAATAAAAATAAAATAAAATAAAGAGTATCTATCGTTTTACCCATTCACACCATGAACAGTAAGTGTACCATCAATATCTGAAGCTACCAATTTAATATGGCTATAACTACGTTCTACTTTACTAGGTGACATTTTTTTTTTTTTTTGATAGAAAAAAGAAAAAGAAGAAAAAGGAGATGGGTTAGTTAAGATCCCCTTCCATTTACAGTGAGAACGGTAAATTTTGTCACTTTGAGAAAATTAAATGTCCGTAACCAAATAATAAATGTCACTTTCTAAAAATTGATTGTCCCTTTATGTCTAAAAGAAATGTCACAATAAGTTAAATCGAATTGACCTAAAAATGATTTGTATTTTTTGACTTCAAAATGATTAGAATGGAGTTTTATTACAACATTGAATGGTTTGTCGTCTAGAATGACTGGCAAAGTTGTATAGAATTTTAACAGGTATGGCATTACATGCCTCAGCAATTCTATCAGATAATTTTTCTTCCGTTAACAGTTTGTGGCATTTCAGTTTTCCTTTTAAGATTGCCCAAAACTGTTAAATCGGGTTTAATTCAGGTGATCGGCTTATAGCCACGACTTTCGGTTTTCCTCATCATCAGTCCATTTCACTGCTTAAAAAAAAATTAAACGGGTCCTTCATTCCCATGCCAATTGGTGGCTTATACAAGAGCACTTCGAAGAATTCAAAACTTTTTTTTTTCAATTTTATTATTAATGGTTGAAGATATAACCAGAGAACAAGCATTATGCATTTTCTTTTGCTTGGAGTACACTAAATCTAACGTAACTATAGCTCTAAAAAAAGTGGAAATGATTAAATATAAACCCCTGTTACATTGTAATGAAAGAATCAATTCAAATCCTTTGAAATATAAAAGATATCGTAGCAGCTTGTATTTGATAGAAAACCACATAGATTAGAAAACCCAAATTTTGTAATTCAAATCGTTTATTAATAAAAAAATCCTAATTAATAGTATACGTCTACTTATCCGTATCTATTTATCCCTTTGTTTTAAAGCTGGGCGACAATTAAACAGTTTAAGATATTCAGGATTGTTAAGCAACTGGGCACTCTCGAAATACTTAAATTGATTTTCATAAAAGAATTGATCAATAAATACTTTTTGTAGGCTTGAGTTGTTTCTGGATACAAAATGTTTGTAAGTTCATTACCATTTTAGAATTTACGCTCTTTGTTACCTTAACAGTTGCTTAAGATCTGTACAGTTAGTTGTGAAGCCAGCATAATCGATTGATACAATGCATATTTTTGGGTTGTTGTTTAAAAACTCCAAAAAATCTACTGTGCTTCCATGAATGTTATTTAACTGTGACAGGATATGGTTTACATCTTTTATATCGCGCTTTAAAAATACTTGCTTCGCTGTACTAGGTGCTGGGTAAAAGAGTAGTAAAAAATGAGGTATTAAAATCACGGATCAATTTTATCCAACTAGCCACCAAAATACTTACCAGTTTTTTCTTAGTATAATACTTGTTTTTTTTTAAAACAAAAAAACAGGTAATTTTTTCTTTTTTTACTTGTAATTTGGACAAAAAAGAAAAAAGGATCATTTTCTATTTGAGATTTATTAGACAAAATGAATCATTTATTTTTGATAAAATTATTAGACTTACCATTGATAACATGTTTTATGCACAGGGGGTTTTTTTTCTTGGAACAATCTCTTCTCTAGATAAGGAGTGTGGCAAAAGAAGAGATTAAAAATGGAGCGGTAAGGAAAGTTCATTTTGAAATATATATAAAAAGAAGGAAGTGAAAGAAAAGAACAAAATAAAAAAAAAAGGATTATTTATAATGAAAAAAAAAACCCCCCTCCTGTTTGTCTGACGTATGAGAAAAAAAAACCCCCTGTTTGTCTGGCGTATAAGAAAAAAACCTGCCTGTATGCCATGTGAAAAAAAAAATTGATGTAATGGTGTATTTCATGCAAAAGTTATAAAAAACCTTATTCACGTGACGATATGCCTGGTTATACTTTTTATAAATCCGGATAAAAGTCATCCGTGATTTTACTACCTTTTTTTTTTACTACTCTTTTCCCCGACTTCAAAATCTGGTAAAATGTACAATTTGATATTTTTATTACATAAAGGATGGATATACAACAGATTTTTTTTTAAAAAAAGAAAAGGTAAATGTTTTTACATGGTAGGTTGAAACTTGATATCCACACGAATTTCACCACTTCCAGCAGGGAATAAAGGTAACCATTGATTAAATACATCACCACCAGGTACATCCACTTTAATCAAATCCCAAATATTAAATCGAGTCTGACCTAAATCCACCGCGGCCTTAATCTTATTATGATCCTTCACCTTTAAATCAAATAAGAACGGTTCGCCTCCTACACCATAATTAAATTTCTCGTTCCATTCAGGATCTAAAGTCTTTGGAATAACTGAAGTCTTATAAATTTGTTCTTTACCGACCTTGACACGTACATAGGGATCACTTGTTCCACTTTTATCTACACCCCGTAAACCTCTTGCTTCAATCAAAGTGATTGTGACAATACCTGCTTTACCTGTAGCATCACTAATTGCACTTGTATCTTGCAAGATGGATGAGGGTGCAATAGAGACCGTATCATCTAAACTCATACGAGAGGATCCAAATGACATACGACTACTGTATGGATCTGAGATTTGACTGTTGTTATGGTAACTTTCACTTGACATGCGTTGCATCTCTTGAGATTGACGTACTAAAGGGCCTGAGGCTTCAAGGTTGACATCGTTTTGTGTGTATGTACGTGAGTTAACAAGGACGGAGGTCTGTGTCTTTTTGGTCTTTAAGAGTTGAGGTTGCCATTTGAATTTGACTTGGACACTACCTGAAACACCTGCTACACCGTCCAAGGGGATATCAACCATACGCGTCTTGAAACTCTCTACTGCATCTCCTCTTAATGTAATACCACCTGATCCAATCGGTTGATGACCCTTGACATGGTTCCAATCAAATACTTCGATACGAATACTAGCCGTAACTCTTGATTGCTATACAGAGAAAGAAAAAAAAAATGAGTTATTTTAAATAAATAATAATAATAATAAAAAAAAAAAACTTACAATGTCAACTTGAAATTGTTCTCCATGCCATTTAGGGTTCAAATTCTTTCGGATGGTTTCACTCTTATAAACCTTTTCACCATTCACATTAAACACAACATAAGGATCACTTGTACCTGTCTTATCCACCGCCATCAAATGACGTGCGCTCACCAACTCGACAGTTAAAATACCTTGATTCTCTAAACTTTCATCTGGGTTCAACACGAAATTCTCTAAAGGCTCATACTCAAATCCTAATCGAATACGTCCAGGGCCATCCGTTCCCATCATTTTAAACCAAGTACCTTCCATACTATCTATGCCCAATCGCTTCTGACGCATAATACGACGAACAATCGCCGACCCAGAATCAATCCAGTGTCCTAATTTATACATATCCTTTTCATCGCTATGCGCAGGCTTGATCTCAATAGCTACACGAGAGAAATCCGTTTCTTTAATAAACATATCGGCGCATTCATCGAACGTGAGTGTATCGCCACGTAATTTAGCTGTCTTGTATTGAGGCGTGGTAGAATCTACAAAGACTTGACAGTAACAGAAAGATAAACTAGAGAGTTGGACTTCATGGATCTTGATTCGAAGGACACCGGATGGATATGAATTCAAATCGATCAAGTCATCGGGTGTGTATCGAATATAATCACCATGTAAACCACGTAAAGGAAGTGGAGTAGTAGTAGTAGTAGTAGGTAATTCATCTGGATTGGAAACAGCCGAGACGGAAGAAATGCCACTGGTTTGATTTGACTGGATTTCAGCGGAAGCACCAGGGACCGCCAGTACCGGGAAGAATTGAGCAGAGTAATGTAAATCACCTTTTGAAGATCTTCTATCGATCGAATGTAACCGATCCCATCGATCCACAGTGACACCATTGGATTCGTACCAGACGTCTGGAGCAACACTTTGATCACCAATCTTTTGTTGAATGATTTCAGATGGTTTAAAAACAACCATACCTAAAGGCTTATCACGAGTACGTGCGTTCCAGTCCATGGCCTCTAATACAAGATCTTCTTTTAAAGAATGAACAGGGACGTAAATGATCTCTCCCCATTCAGGGTTCAAATTATTTTGGATGAATTCAGTTCGACCGCGAACTTGGTAACCAGATAAGACACGAATATAAGGATCGCTTTTTCCTCCAGTCACCATCTCTACATTACGTAAATCGCGAGCTTCCCAAAAGGTGAATCGGATCACGCCAATAGGAGGTTGATCAAATCCACGACCGTTCGTATTTGAAGTCAATCCAGTCATGATCATGGGTTTCCATTCTGCGCTCAATCTTAATTGACCCATGGTTTTATCGGCATCCATTAAATCCCACCAACTATCGTTCTTCTCTTGTGTACGTACCATCTCAGGTAAATAAGATGTATATGTACCTATCAAGGTATCGTTTTCATCACGGACTTCGGCACGTATGTAAAATGTGGTCTTGTCTAATACAACAATTTCATACGGTTGTTCGAACTTGGGATCTTGCTTCTTTTTGACGATCGAGGTCTTGTAGCGTTCAATACCGTTTACGATGATACGTACATAGGTATTGTTGGGAGCAGGTAGTTGACGACATTCATGGATCACGAGACGAAGTACACCTGAATTCGAGTCAACAGCAGGCTCAATGGAACCATCTTCACGTGTATGAGGTTTAGAGATTGGCAAGTATCGAATATCCACACGTAAATTCGTGACCTGTTTACCGTTTCGTAACATCAGTAAGTTCAGACCTTCTTGCTCTGTTTGTGTCTCACCCTCTAATTTAGAAAGATCGAAATTGGCCGTAGCCAACCTTCTGTCTTTGTATCCAGGACGCGAGGTCTTGAGTTCCATGGATAAGGTGGAATTCAAGTTGTTCAGTTTCAAGTATCGAGTTTCGTTCCATTTAGGTTCAAAGGTAGATTCCACCACGTTTGTACGATCGAGTTCTTGACCGTGATCAAGGTAGAAACGAATATAAGGGTTAGGAGCACCTGATACGACCTCACTGATATGCTTGATATGATCTGTAGAGTACACTGTGACAGCTAATACACCGTTGGCAGCAGAGAAATCAAAATCGCCAGCAAGGAACCGATCGATATCCAAAGATAACACATTAGGGAAATACATCAGTGGGCCCAACATGGCATGTACTTGGTCTCGAATGAAACTTGCTAATCCAGGAATCAAGTTGACATCAAATCCAAATGAATCAGAACCCAAAGGTTTCAAGACGTAATCAAATTGAGGTCGTTCAAGAAAACTTGCATCTAAAAGCTTGATGAAAGGGTACCGACTGATAAACTTGATCTTAACACGTAAATAACCCGAGAAACACATATCTTCTACAAGCACAGGGATACCTGCCCCCATACGACCTTTACCAAACCGAGCGCTCATGATGACCTTTGGGTTCACTTTATACTCGAGTTCTTTCGGGCTCAAATCATCCATATCGTTCGGAATGAAATTGACTCTCCAGTCCATACAGACTGTATCTGGATCCGTATTGCCGTACGTCTTGACGGTCTCGATACGAAAAGGCTTTGTACCCAATGTAAATGTGGTCAATCGAATCGAGTCAAGGTAGGGAGGTAAATAATCCGTAATGTAATTATCCAGGTTCTCTACAATCAGTGCAGAAAGTACGGGTTCAAAAATTAACCAGAATTTCGTAACAAAGTTGTTCATCCATTCAACCGATTCTTCATCCGATTCAAGTTTCAGTTTACTGATTTCGCGTTGGATATCGTCACGTGTATTACGACGAAATCGACGTACACTTGTACGATAATAAGTTCCTAAATAGATAATAATTTTACAATCAAATGTATATATGTATATATATATAAATCTGTATCAAGTGTATCATATTTACCAATGAATAAACAAACAAGTAAAACAGATCCTATCCCCGCATTTACTTTAGCTAAAGTCCAAGAAACAATCGCGGTTAAAAAAAGAGCAGTTGCATTATGATACCAAGCACCGTACAAGAAATCCGGCAAGATTTCATCTAAAAAATCATGCTGCTGCTGCTGCTGCTGCTGATGAGACTTTGTGCTTGCAATATCCAGGTCACCACCTGGATTTCTAGCTTGACTTAACGAAGTCCAACCGGTACGATACCAATCGGGTATCAAATCCTTTGGCGAGCTTTTAAATGCACCAGGAATCGTGACGGTAGCTGGTATGGTCTTTTGGTCTGCAGTGGTGACGGTAGAATGGGTCAAGCCCGCGTCAAATGTATCGAGTTCGGTGGTGAGAGAGTGACCAGGTACAAGTGTATGTAAGTCAGGTACAAGGTCGGCTACTTGTGGCTCGGGTTTGGTATCGTCTATCATAGGTCGACGAGGTGGTAATGAAGGTGCTGCTATGGATGTTGAACGTGCATGATCTTCTTCTACAAATGAACTGCCTTTTGTTCTTGAAATTGAAAGTGGTCTTAGGGTAGCTGAAGAAGACTTGGACGCTGTGAATGCGTCATTAGACTCCATTTTTTTTTCTTTTTTCTTCAGGTTAATAGGAAAATAGGAAAGAAAGAAAGAAATAAAAAAGATTAGAGCTCTTAGTGTTAAAAAAAAATAAAAAATACTCACGCAGTTTGAATTAGGATTTTATCCAATTGGGTAATTGGCATAGTAGCAAATGCCAAGAAGTTGGTGTATTTGAGAAAGGGCTTTTTTCCAAGGATTTTTTTTTTTCAGTTTCTTTACAGATCTTTTAGTTAGTTCATAGAAAATAGGCCATGCGAATTATAACAGCCCATCCATTTATTCTTTTCATCATAAATATAATTTCTTAAACTGAGAAAGGGTTTCGTGTGAAACAACTTTTTTCACAAAAGTACAAAAAGTGCTTCAAGTACTAACTACTCATGGAATAGATGCATTAGTGAAAATTATGCTTTGAAAAAAAAAATAACCGTGTCTCTTTGTTTTTACGATATTTATTTTGCTGAGAGTGAGAGAATGTTTATATGGTAAAGTAGTAATAGATGAAGAAATAGCTTGATATAATTAATCACAATCACGTATCTATGACAAAATAAAAGTTCTCACAGGGAATTTTATTGTTCATATGCTCTCTTTGTGACCGTAGCATTATGTGAAAAAGAAAATAAAACAATCGTATGTGTGTAGGTATGTAAGCTCATTTTATTCATAGCAACTGTTGCTATAGTTAAGCATTTTAACTCATGCATGTTTACATTTCCTGAATAGTATAGTAATGTGTAAGCTAAGGAATAGAAATAATTTCAATTATATTTTTTTTATTCTTTTATAAAAAAAAAAATAATAATTAATCACAATATTATTAGTTACATCCTGCTGATCGATATGAAAAAAGTAACTTATCAGCAGTATAAAAAAAAATAAAATAAAAAATGAATCTTTAAAAGGAGAAAGCTTGTCTTACAAAAAGACATTTTATTCCTTTTTATAAAAAAAAAAAAGGAAGCATTTTGAAGGTTTTTTTTTTTGTCTTACTGTAAAGAGGGTTTTATGTATTGTTATGTAAAATGAAAACTGCCAAAATATACATATATATTTCGGGTAAGGGGGATCTATAATTAAAAATAAAAAAGAAGAGAGCATGTCAATTTTGGAGAAAATTAAGAAAAAAATGTCAGCGGTTTTGAAACAAAGGAACAGTTATATAAAAAAAAAAAAAAAAGACACGCGAAATTCCGGACATCTAGCAGCAGTTGCATTACATTTTTGTAATATATATATATATATATATATATTCTCTCACTTCTGATACCAATAAAAAAAAAAAAGCATTTGATAAACAAAACATTCTATTCTATTGTTTTTTGATTTGAAACAAAAGTGGCCTAAACATACTTTTTAAATTACGCCGCACGAACACATTTAGCGCACATACATTTTTATTTAGATGATAAAAAAAAGAGAGAGAGAAAGAACGAGGTCAGACAAAATAAAAAACGTTTTTTGTCCCTGTGGCGTCATATAATTCTTGGTTTAATAAAAAATATCGACTGATCTCCAGAAAGAAATAATAATGTTGCACTTACCAATTTATGGAAAAGAAATGAGGTAAATAAAAGAGGGGTCTGTGCGTAATTTTTTTTTTAAGCAGTGAGAGAGAAGAGAAAAATAAAGAAAAAATCATCCTATTACACATATTCGCACGCTCTTCTAACACATTGCGGAGATAACATATAAAAAAGAGTCTATTTTCAGATTTAGAGCTGCAGCACGATATAATTTTGGAAACTTTTATTATTTTATATTTTACTTCTTTTTAACTAAACACCAAAAAAAAAAAAAAAAAACGTGGATGACAAGTAATATGGAATGGAATATTCAGCTTCCAACGGAACCAACAGCCAATATTGTTTTAATTAAAAATATCTCGGGACAAACACAAGAAGCTACTATAAAGGATTTTTTTTCTTTTTGTGGTCAAATTCAAGCTTTTGAAATGAGAAAAACAAACGACAATGAATTACAAGAAGCCATTGTTTATTTTGAACAAGAATCAGCAGCAAAGACAGCTACCTTACTTAGTCAAGGTAAAATATAAAAATAAACAAATGATATCTTATTATTAATAATAATAATAATAATTAAAGCTGTGGTGGATGACAGTCCAATCTTTGTTGAACCATATTTTAAAGTAATCAAGGAACCAATTGTCAGAGGAGGAACGGATGATACAGTTGCTGAGCAAAAGCAAGAAAATAAACCCGTGTCACATGTGATGACTGAATTGCTTGCATCAGGTTATGTTTTGACAGAATCCGTGTTAGCGAAAGGAATTGAATTTGATGAAAAACATGGTGTCTCTACACGTATGAGTGGTTATTTGAATAAAGTAGGTATTAACCTAAACCGTTTTGGTTCTTCTACTACTACTGCTGCTGCAACTACGACTCCACCCAATGAAGATTTAACTAGATCAAATTCAGCACCTGCATCTACTACAGTTGCTTCTTCTTCTTCATCAACAAATCCTACGCGTATGCAAAGTTTATTAAAATCAAAAGCTGGTTTAAGAGTTCAAGGAATTGCATCTAGAATGGCAGATAAAGTGACAAATGTACATGAAGAGGCGAAGCGTATTGCAGTAAGTTAATTAATATTTTTTTATTTTTTACAATCATCTGATTTTTAAAAAAAAAAAAATAACTCATTTTTTTATTATTACATAGGCCGACAAAAAGAATCATGGTAAAGAAGGAGGAATAGATCACAAGTAAAACATCATTGGTCAGTAATACCTTTAATTAGAGATTATTCGGCTCTTTACCTTTTTTATTAAAAAGCATATTATAACAAATAATCATAATCATAACAATAAAACTTACCCCCCTCTTTTTTTTTTTTTTTTTTTTTTTTTTTCATACAATAATAATAAGCTGTTGTGCCACGTGGATTCATAATTTCCATTTTTTACATGTGATGAATTTTCGTGACGCATTTATATACTTCAATGTAAAATAGAGTTGTAATTAACTTGTATTATTATCATCACCCCCTCCTTGTTTTTCTGACTGATTTTATAAAAAAAAAAAAAAAGTTGACAAATGTAATATGAAGAATATTTAAAAAAAAACAACAAAAAACAAAAAAAAAAAAGGGGGATTGTAACAATAAACAGGTGTTTCGGAATCGTATGAGGTAGGGTAAAATAAAGCCGATGTTGTCCGATTATTGTTGTCATACCCTGAATAAAAAAAAAAAAAAATGATTTTTTTTTTTTTTTTTTTTAAACTTGTGGTCAAATTTCTTTAAATTCATAATTGAATTCACAGTTCGCAGTTTGGAAACAGAAAGAAGGATGGATCCTGTTTTGGTATCTAAAAAAAGAAAATATAACGAGATTTAATGGAGTGATCAGTGCTTTTTTTTTTTGTACCTTTTTTTTTTTTTTTTGCCCACATCTTTGATTTTCCTCAGCCCACACTTGTAAAAAAAAAAAAAAAAAAAAAAAAAAAACTATATATAACGTTAAAGTTTCCTTTATTTCCAAATTTTCTACTCTTCTTCTCCATCTTATATCCTTTCAATTGTTATCTTTTTAAAAAAAAAACTTTTTGGTTACTTTTTTTTCTAAAAATGTCCTATTTCAACAGTAACAACGATAACAAGTCTGATTTGAAGATTCACACTTCTTCTTTCCTTCAACAAAATAACTTTAGTTATTATCCTTCTCCTCATTCACCTGCAACCAACGATCCAGGTTAGCTATATATAAAAAGATTACGCTGTTATTATTTTTATATCGATATTAACTATATATCTATTAGTTCTTTCTCATTCAACCCTTTTGCACCAAGAACAAGCAACAAAAGATAATTGCTTGGACGATTGGATGTTTATTCATCAAAATCACGCTTTACAACATCAACAATTATCTGATACTTCTTCTTCTTCTTTGGGTATTCGAACTCCAGATGTTGATATTTCCGATTTAATGATGGCCACCTCAAACTCTCAACTCTTCCAAGCGGGTGGTGGATCAGCTACAGCAGCAGCAGCAGGAGGAGGAGGTTATACTTCTTTTTTACAACCTTCTCCCATTTTGAATAGTCATTGTACTATGACTGATGATATTCAATTGATTCCATCTCTCACCGTAAGTTTTGTTACACACACATACGATTTTTTTTTTTTTTTATAATAGTTGCACTGACATTAATATTATTTATATACAGAATCAAGATCATATGATGTTATTACAAAAAGGTTATTCCGAACAACAAAACAATTTATTCCTTCATCAACAACAAGAGAATAGTATCATTACTCATATGCAACAATTTTATTATGAACAAGAAGATAACTTAAACAACTTGTCTAGAGAACAATTGATTGAACGCGTTGTACAACTCGAAATGGAAAAAACCAGTAGAAGATCAATGTCTAGTTCAAGCCTGTCACAAGAATTTTTTAAACTTGAAGAACAACATCAACAACAACAACAACAGCAACAACAGCAACATCATCATCATTATGAAATTACTTTAGCTAATCATCAACCTGAAGAAGAAACCAAAATGCATTCTTGTTTATGGGTTCATTGTACAGCCCAAGCACCTACTTTAGATCAATTAATGACACACATTTGTGATAGTCATATCGGTAGTGGAAAAGCAACCTACTTTTGTGAATGGGAAGAC
The DNA here is from genome assembly GCA_025716855.1 of Pilaira anomala. Lineage (NCBI taxonomy): Eukaryota > Fungi > Mucoromycota > Mucoromycetes > Mucorales > Mucoraceae > Pilaira > Pilaira anomala. Next base: position 60,964 of record JAIXMQ010000026.1, read on the forward strand.
TGTGCACGTAACAAGAAACCTTTTATGAAGCGACATAAAATGCATAACCACATGAGAACGCATACAGGAGAAAGACCTTTTGTATGTACCGTGATAGGATGCAACAAGACATTTTCTCGACCTGATTCACTTAGCACACATATCAAGACACATTCGGATATTCGACCTTATTTATGTTCAGTACCCGGTTGTGATAAAGCCTACTTTCATTCAAGATCCTTAAGAAAACATATTAAATCCTCTCATATGAAAAATACTTCCAATACTTCCTCCTCTCGAAACAATACACCTTCTGTCACACAACAAGCAATGATGAAGAAGCGTCAACAACAACAACAACAACAACAACAACAAAAAAAGTTATCAGCTGCTAATAATCATCCTATTGTATCTGTTAAACTTGAACAACATCCAATCATTCCTCAACAACAACAAACTTTTAACAATTTTTATATTGCTTAATATTTAGTTTAAACTATGCTCAACAAAACAACAAAAACAACTTCTTTTTTTTACTATGTACAATACAAACTTCACAACACAACTCCAACACACCCATTTATAAAATTCATTTCCCTCTAGTTTCTTTTCTTTTTTTTATTTATTTATTTTTATTTTCTTCACACTTTATGCCTGCATTTCTTTTTATGTAATTTTTCTTTTCTCTCTCTTTTTTTTTTTTTTTTTTTTTTTTTTTTTTCCTTCTCCTATACATATTGAAAATAAAAAAAATATCGACCCTTTTTTTTTTTTTTTTTTTTTTGTGTGTGTGTTATAAATATGGAGTCACTTGTGAACGAAGCTTCAAAAGAATTAAACTCGAGACTTTCTATAGATACTATTGCTTCAACCACAGTAAGTCATTACAACATATTTATATTTCTCTCTTTCTTACTCATTTCAACTCTAGATTGCAAACTTTCAAAATGAAACACAAGTTTGCATAAATAGAGTGGAACAAAGTTCTGAATTAACTACAAAAGTAAAAAAAAAAAAAAAAAAAAAAACACATCCTTTTCATAGACGTGACGTATTCAACCTGATTTTTTTTTTTTTAATGTAGATTCAAACAGAAACACAAGTCATTCAAGACATGTTGAACTCTATAACACAACAATATGAAGCTTTAGAATCTACTTTTGACAGTATTGATCAGTTGGAGGTATAAAAATAAAAAATAAAAAAAAAAGACTTTCTTAAACTCAGTTAATAAGCAAAAATGATATATGTAAACAGATCCTTGTGAATAAAGTGAAAGATACTTATAACGCCGTAGCAGAAAATGTGGATCAAATTGAAAAGGCAGTCTCTGCTAGCACAAGACAAGTAAAAAAAAAAAAAAAAAATGATCTGATTTATTATAATATTTTTTTAGTTCAACATTTTTTTTTTTTTTTTTTTTATTAGGGTAAAAGAACTGATATTCCTGTACAACCTTATTTTCCACCTCCAAGACCTGTTGAAATTTATCATACAAAGGAATTATTTGATTCGTTAGAAATTTCGCTTAATAATGACCAAGAGGAGGAGGAGGAGGAAGGATCATGAAAGTCATTATCGGATAACCTATTTTATTATGTATAAATCATTTGTTTATATTATATATATAAAAAAAAAAAAAATACCTGATTTAAAAAGTAGATCGTCTTGAGTTATCAATGATGATGATTGTAATAAACTATGTCATAGTTTTTTTTTTTCAATTTACATGATTATTATTGTTGCTGTGATACAAAAAAAAAAAAAAAACTTACTAATGGTTTTCATGATAGCTCGTGTATTGAACTGGCATTCCATTTGGTCCTGTCACATAAAGTGCGAAATTACCTTTAGGTCCATTATGTAATTCATATTCAACCTATATCATCATAATGTATAAATAAATTGATGTGATGACAATATGATAAAGTAATGAATTAATAATTATATACATATATACCTCTTCTCCCTATACATTATACAATAACGTAAAAAAGGACGTGTAAATAAAAAAAAAAAATCGGTTTTTTTATGTTGGGTTTTATGAATAATTATAAAACCTTATTTAGATGGGCTTGAAATAAATTATTTGGACTAGTAATGATGGAAGTACGATGAACAAATACTGCATATCAATAATATAAGAGTACTGCTATTTTTTTTTTTTTTTTTTAAAAAAAAAAAAAAAGAAGATATCATTCTCATTACCTTCTGGTACTTTTGATCCTCTATGACCTAATGTTCGAAACGGTGTAATAAATCCATACCCTTTCTTTGCATTAAAGAACTTGACACGTCCAGTCCTTCTTTGATTATTTGTAAAAGGCGGCTCAAGCCATTTACAATAAGTAGACGTAGTATGTTGATAAGATTTAAATTGAAACATATAATTATTATATAAAAAAAAAAGAAAAGAAAAAAGAAGTTTTTTAAAAAAAACAAAAAAAAAAAAAGAACCCTTTTTTTTTTTTTTTATGTATATATATATATATATAAAACTAATCTAACAATCAACAACAAATGGTTTGGACCCAACTTTCTTTTTCTGTTTTTGATTTTGCTATAAAGATATGCTTTTGACCATCATGATAAATTACAAAACAACATTCAACTTGTGTACTTGTAATCACTTCTCCATCTTTGAAGAGTCGTGGGGTTTGTTCAGTCAGTCCTCGAATATAATGACAACACGCTTCGCCACTTGAGAGGTAACTGTCTTTTTGAGAGAAACTGAAATCGAGGACTGGATAAGCACCTGGTTCTTTGCTTGTTTTAAATGCACAGAAATCACCATCATTTGTCATAATACAGGTTCTCCTTTCAAATGTGGAGAATTTACTACCACTTTGTCTAACATATAAACTACCTAATTTCTATATATTTTTTTTTTTTTTAAAAAAGAATTAAAAAACAAGCACCCTTTTTTATAAATATATGTATTTTTTTTTTTTTTTTTACCGAAATATGTTCCATCGTTTGCCCTCCCATACTATAATAATTTTGTATAGCCCGAATTCGATCTCTCCAATGAGTTTGACTTTTGATTTGAAACAAGTATTGATCCAGTTGAACAATATGTTTTTCATCACCTTCTTCTTCAGCATGACACGTCTTTTCACTAATTTCCTTGATTGTTAATAAATCAATCACGCCCACTGCCGATCGTGGTTGATTTGAGTCAGCAGGCGCTAAATTAGGAAACGTTTGGTTAGGTCGTTTGATACAACTTAATAAAAAGGATGCGAGTCTTTTGATAACAGGCACAGGTGACTTGATTTGGTATAAGAACAGGTAATGATCTACAGTCACTGCATACAAAAGTGTGTTTGATCGACAGAATTTACCGGTTTTGGAAGCGTCCAAGATGTATCCTTCAATCCGTTCCGGTGTTTGGGGTATAGGTAATTTATCTTCATAAAATCTGACTTGTAACTCGTGCGTCTAGTTTTTTTTTTTTTTTTTTTTTTTTTTTGTAAGTATTTATTTAAATGGAAAAGAATCATTTTTGTGTGTAGTTTACCTTTTCTATTAATTTCGGGTCAATCAAAAACGTATCACATTCTTCTCCTAGTTTTGTTGCCCATTCAATTTGGTTATTTACTTGAGATTTCCAACATAAACCTAATGTAGTTGTGTTCCAATTGGTCGGTTTCTCTTTTATCTTGTTCAACAAGGTTAAAGCACTTTCTAAAACTTTACCGAGGTGTACATTTTGATCGCCATGTCGGATAAACTCGCTTATGGGTAATTGAATGGTGGTATCAAATATGGGTACAGATAAAATCACATTTTTTGGAATCGGTTTCTTTGAATGTTGAGGTAAACATCTGTAAAGTGAGCGATACCATTGCTGAGAGACATTGACAGAAGTTGTTTGAAAGAAATACTTGTTATGTTTACTGATAAGTGACCAAGAGAAATCCAATTGAGACAACAAGGATAAAAAGTAACTGGGTGTCTTTCGTCTAGCAGGTACTCTATTTTTTTCAAATAAGCCATTATCAATAGCAGGATATAATTCAAGTCGATGTTTTGGTTCTGTATGTATAAAATGAAGACATCGAGAGAAGCACTAGGTTTTTTTTTTTAAAAAAAAAAAGAGAGAGAGTAAATAAAATCGGTAATGGATTCAAAAGATCGGCTTATTTCTTACATTATTTTTACATTGACATGGTTTGTACAACTCGAGACGACCTGTGTTAGTAATGACAGCTCTAAATTCTTTCCATTTTAATCGTAATCGATCCGTACGTAGAGCATTTTTCTCTAATGCAAGTTGCTTTTTTGAGACATGAGCACATAAAATGATGCCTTCGTGTATGTAATGGACGTTTTTAAAATCGACATGATCAATGGGTATAGTTGCAGGTTTATGCGAATAAGCAGATGAGATGCGAGATAAGATCGAGGGTCGACGTGGTTTCTTTGGTTCTTTGTTTCGTAAGAAACCTGCTGTTGTATTCGTAGGGGATTCGAATTCGGATTGTGCATCATAAAATAAACTTTCTTGTGTGAATGTAATCATACTAGGTCGACGTTCTGTCGATTGCATTGTGTTGGGTGTTCCAGTTCTTAAGATCGAGATCGGTGTTGTGGAAATAAATGGTGGTCGAGGGTTCGATAAAGGGTGTTGAAGGTCACTACATATAAATTACTCTTTTTAGTATTTTAGGTTAAGGAGCAAAAAAAAAAAAAAAAAAAAAAAAAAAATGTATATACATATTTACTCTTCTGTACTGTCGATAAAAATTTGTGGAGAATTCATTGATACATTTGTAGTGCTCATTGAGTATTCTTTAAAATTCGATACAAGTTGATCTTCTGAATTCAAAACTATCTTTGTCTTTTCCGAGTAGCTCATCTTTTTTTTATATATATATATGTATAAAACAATAAATAATGGCACAGAAAGAAAAAGGGAAAGAGAGAGAGAGAGAGAGGAAATAAAAAGGAAAAAAAAAAAGAGAGAAATAAATGGTATTTCTAAATCACTCCCTTTGTTCTCCTTCTCAATTGCTTTTATATTATATACATTTATCAATTACACTCTTTCTCATTATGATAAATGATTAAGTGACATCACGTCTTCTCCATGAACCCTTTTTTTTTTTTTTTATTGTCCCACTTCCAATGAAACCATAGATGCACTTCACCCCCTTTCTTTTGTGTATGAAACAATAACTTTATAAAATACATTTATTCTCTTGGTATTTTTCATGTAAAAAAAAAAAAAAAAAAAAAAAAAAAAAAAAGGTGAGTATGTGACATGCAACATGGCTCATCTATTTTAATCACCATTTTGCTGCATAAATTTCGAATATAACCAATGCATTTATTAAATCAAATGCGTTTATTATGTGAGTATGTCTCTTTATCAAAACGCCGTTACTGCTTTTTGAGTGTAAGGAGAAAAGACAACACTTGTATCACAATAGTAAATAGATCATATTCTTTATGCTAGAAGACCATTTTTAACTCAACAATGATCCTGTTTATAATGCTCATACACCTTTTTTTTTTTTTTTTTAACTTGTAACAATATGCCAACCACTAAAGACACCCCCCTTTTTTTCATATTACCATTGTTGTGATTGGTTTTAATTCTATAAAATATCATGTCAGTGAGACAGAAATTAAGTAACTCTAAATTTAAATACACACATTGTCGCGTGCGATATACAAGTTTAAAATAAAAAGGGATAGTTTTTTTTTTTCATGTAAAAAAAAAAAACCATTCAGTCGAGATATAAATCAAATCTGTTCATTAAAAATAGAAAAAAATAGTAAACACTTCTCAAGGGTAAGTGTGTGTGTGTGTGTGTGTCGGCACGCAACATTATTTTGAGCGTTTCTTTTTTTTTTACTAAATACCTTTGTTTGTAAGCAGAAATATTCTTAAATTTTTAATATGTACTTTAATATAACATTAGCTAATGAATGGGATCTTGATGAGGCCTATATATGCATACTATTCTTTAAGCGAAGGGAATGATTCTACTGTAAGACAGCTCATTCAAGATATTAAATCATTCATCTACACCCGCCCGGACACAACTAAAGAAGGCCGACAAAAGGAAAAATATTTACTGGCAAAAAAAAAAAAAAACGTAATGATATTGTAATATACTTGTTACAAAAAAATTCTAATTGTATAAAGACTCTACTCAAAAATAGAAAAAATGGTCAAAGAGCCTCAAAAAGGTAAAGCTTGTAAAAACCACGTAAAAATCGTTCATTAATTATTCATGTAATAGGAAGCTTCTATAGTTAACAATAACAGAAGAAAGCAAGCAGGCAATGTCAGTCAACCTACTAATGCTAAGAAGGTCACAATTAAATTTAGTGAGTGTGATTTATTATTATTGTATATTATATATTTTTTTTTTCACTGTAGATCTAACAAAATATTGACGGTAGCAATCACTACCGTGCATATTATTAACCTCATTCGTATAAGATTGCTATACCAAGCTCTCTGGCTTGTGTAAAAAATGTAAAAACATATGTACAAAATATGTTTGTTCTTCTCTTATTTTTATACCAGGTATTTAATCAGTTACAGACTGATAAGTTCAATCGATCATAGGAATATTAATAATACCATGAATGATGTATGTTATGTTCATCCCGCTATATTAAAATTATTAGGAACTTGTTATGGAGTAACGAGTTAAGGGCTAAGTGTCACTTGAGTTTGCATTAATCACTTGATTGTTATTGTTGAGTTCTTAATTTTTTTTACACGCCACAGAACAGTTTTTTTTTTTTTTTTTTTTTTTTTTTTTTTTTTTTTTTTTTTTTTTTTTTAGTTTCATTATATATAAATAAATCATTTTTTTTATCTTTCTACTTCCTTTTTTTTTTCAAATATAAACCATAAAGCTTTCCTACATCTTTTTCTCTTCTTTAATCACATACGTTATCTAGACAAGAGATCTCATCAAAATATGGGCAACTTTGAAACGCGTATAATACATGTTTTATGAATGGTAAGATAATAGCATTTCATAAACCCCGATAATTTTTATCACAGTGTGGTTCATTGTCTAATCTCAATAACAAATACTTTTTCTATACATGTATGTATTTAGTACGGAAAATATTCTGACCGAAATCTTTAGGGCAAGATGACCGTCAGCGAGGAGCGGAAGCGGGAAAGTTAAAGTTTCATTTCGGAGGCTGCGCCACCGTAATTGAAGAGTTGTAATGAGAAGGTGTATGAAAGGAAACTACATCCGAAGAGAGATTCTTGGCGTAAATGGGTACAAGACAGTATGTACCATTGTATCAAGCTTTTTCTAGCCGAATACTTCCGCCTGATAGATCAAACGGAAAGGGATCTGTTAAGAAGAGTTTGGTCTTATGTAGATACGGTATTTGATTTCAGCACTCTGAAATGTAGAAGGTAAATCAAATCAACATATGTTATTACTCAATCTAGTTAATTTTTTTTATATTATTTATTAGTCGAGAAGGAAGAAACCAGGATAGATGTCAATCGTTTTCAACCGCCTTTATTATCCTAAAAAATAGACTACAATAGCAAGACAATTTCTTGCTATTCTTGAACTTGTCTATCGTGCGAGATTGGTAATGGAGAACACGCATCATATATCTTTGAAAGACAATTCAATATCACAAGCTAAGCGTAAGACAGTTATATCATACTAACTTCACCTTACATTGGTGAGAAAATTAGCATACTTTCATACGTAGTGGTAAATTTTTGAACATGCGGACCTTTTAAATATACAATCAAACACTAAATTAACCTTCTTGGATGTAAAATCAACAATGTTTGGAGCCCGTGAGCAATACTAACGGTAAGAAGTTCAGAGTTTGGAATATAGGGATTTGGCTGCCGTCTTAAATTTTATGGCAATTGTGAAGCAGCTACACAAAACTACAAGTCGTCCTGACAATATTCAAAATAAAAACGTTCGAAGTAGACAACCCTGAAAAAAAAAAAAAAAAAAAAAAAAAGCCCGTAAAAAGTAACTTCCTTTCTAGTTATTGCTAAGAACAATCAAGATACTGAGTAATATTACTGCAAAAGTATTTTCATATTCAAAACAATAGTTCATTTTATTCTCAAGCTTTGCTCCAAAACTAATCCTCAGTTGTTTTAATTATTTTCAAATTCTGTTCCAAAAATAGTGGAAAATCCAGTGTTACGAAATTCATAAAAAGGGGAAAATCACAGGAACAATTATAACCTTATTTTTTTTTTTTTTTGGGAGGTCGGAGATTTTTCATTGTGCAATAAAAATGGATTCAATTGTGAGGCGTAATATTGGTTACGTTAAATAATATATGACAGTTTGTTTTATACTTGGTAACTATATTCTAATATAGCAATCATTCATTAAGAGTTTAAATGAAACCAGTTTTAATTCTCTGTGGCATAAGTAGTCTTTGTTTTGTGTGTGGTTTCTTTCATTAGAAAATGAGGATGGATGGGTATATTAAGAAGAATCAGGTTGATTATGATTTATTTTTAAATAGAATTCTAAATATTATTTTGCCTTTTTCCGAGTTTTTTTTTTATTAGAACATTTTACACTGGTATGAATTAAGATATTTTATCAGGTCATGTTGCTCCATCCAATAATCTAATATTAATGAATTTTTTTTTTCTGAAATGAGAAAAAAAAAGCCTTTTCTAACGTGCCAATCATCCTAAACTAACCTGTTTTCATTCATTACCTTGCAACAAGTGTAATTCTAATATTTCATCTTTTAAAACTGAGATAGGCCTTTTTAAATCAAAAAAAGTCGTGTTTTTTGATTTTATAGGATGATTTTGAGTTCATCTATTAGATGTATCAATAAATAAATAAATAAAAAGACGTGTGTAACAATTTGAAAATAATGACTTGATCTAAGAACAGTACCCCAATTAAAAAAAAAAAAAAAGAAAAGGATTACCTTTTCTCAAAATGTTGTGGGTTGTGGTTGTAACCCAGAAAATAAAGTTAAAAAAAGATGAGGATATGTACAAAAACAGAAATAGGGTTAAAGTTTTTTTTTTACGAATCCATGGATAAATATTTACTGGGTTAGAAGATTAAAATGTTCTGGATACAGAAGAGTTATAATTCTCACCATATAAACCTTTTACAGAAAGTATTTATACGCTTTCAGGGAAAAAACCAGGTATTGAAAATTTGTACAAAGACATTTGCCAGAAAAGTGAATAAAAGATAAGAAGAAAAGAAAATACAAGTTTTTTTTTTTGTTGCTAAACACAACCACTAAATGTACGCTTTTAGCCTATTGTTTAATTAAACCATAAGGTAGTTAATATTGTCGAAGATGGTTGTGGAACAGCTGAATAACTTGATAAAGCTAAAAGTTAGCTACAGAGCCATTTAAAAAATTGCTGCATACATCGGATAAAACTGTCAACTATATTATACAAAATCATATAGTAACTCCTGTTGAGCAAGGAAATAATTTCTTCAATTTAGTTTTCAGTTAAAATTTTAAAAATATAAACTGAATTTGGCTAACTGTGTTTCTGAGCAGGGATTTTCAGAGAGTAGCCTATAAAAAGGGCGCCTATTTTAACATAATAGCTTTTCTTTAACTGAAGCAACCAACACTACTAAAGTGCTTAAGGCATAATATAGACTTAAAAACAGCAAGAAATCTATCGCTCTACTTTATTGTATATTGATATTATATCTATTGTTATATATTTTTCCTTAATTAAATTTTTATTGAATAAAACTTTTACAATCTATTACTAGTCAAATATCTTTTCATGTTCGGTCTCTTATTTATAAGACCTTGGGTTCAATATATCGATCTATAAGCTTTCAAGATCATTTATTATGAACTGATTTTTTTGGCTCTTTTTCTAACTAACTATTTATTCATCATTTACCGTTTTTGGTCCTTTGATTATAAATTAATTTGGCTCTACATCATACTTTAGAATCACAGGAACTGAATATGTACAAGAGAAATATTAGTTATTTGTTGTTCTGACTTATAATAAAAAATATATAAATACACTTTGATATTTTATGTATCAAAAAGAACAGTTACATTAAAGACATAAACGCTTAAAGATTTGAAAACGCTTGAGATTCAACTACATTACATAGGATTTGAAAGCAGGAAATTAGAGTCAGTTAACTTACTGCTAAGATGTAACACAAAGCTCAAGATCATGCATATACCAAATTAGTAAATTGTCATAAGCTGTCGTAAGCGAGAGAGTAACTTTTCCTTGTTTTTTAAAAATATTTCAATTGTTCACTTAAAAATAAAGACAATGCCAAGGCTGTATTCTACTTGGGTTTCAAACAAGAGATCTTTATTCTGCATATTTTGATAATAAACTTTATTCACCAACATTTTTTGTAAGCATTTGTCCGATAGCCGTACAAGGTTACACTAGCTCTGTGGACTTCTTGGTCTGTCTGAGTAACCTTTGCAAAGTAGAGATACCATTCTATTAGGAGTGTTGGGTGCTAGGATAATTTACGTTAGAAGCAAAGTGTTTTTACATGAATATTTCATGTAACAGCTACGTCAATAGAATATATAAGAATTTGGAATTACGGCACGTATGTAAATTGAATTCGAGAACACATATTTTAAGTGCTAGTATCCGTACCGAGACAGCGAATAACCTCTATTTGATAGGCTCGGAAAGTTTTGTATAGTTTCTTATATAATGCAAGATGAAGTGAAATAAAGTTCGAGTTATTTTAACAGCGCAACAACGTCGATTTTTTCAGTTGATTATTTGGTAGAGGGTATGTTCGTTTTCACTCGATATTCAACTTACCCGAGGGAGGCTCTCCAAGTACTAAGTGCAACATCAGAAAAAGAACAAAAAGTATCTGTTCCTGTTGTGCTATTGAATACGAAATCCATTACACAAAATATTCAGATTTATTTTTCTGTACACTTCTGTACTGTAATAAGAGATAGATTATATGCTTATTTAAGCCAAAAAAAAAAAAAAAAAAAAAAAAAAAAAAAAAAATAGGACGGCACCCAAAGGTTTACACAGTTTAATCCACATGATAAAGTCTCACTTGTAAGAAAAAAAAACTCGTAATAAACAAGTCAAATTGCTAAATAATAAAAACTAGCTAAATATATTAACATACAATTATTGTTATTCTAATTATTATGTTTTATTTCAACTGTGTGCTCAAAGATTGTGTCAAAGATATTTAATTTTCGATCTTTAATTAGCAAATTGCATTTACGTGTCTTTGACATGATTATTCTATCACAAGCCACACTCTCCGGAAGCTTATAACATATCATAACTAAGTCACAATTTTATGAACATAGCATTCTCAAAACTATACTACTAATAGTTATTTGTATATTCACTTTATTTTAGAAGATATTAAGAAAGCAAAGGAAAGTATCTTTTTTTTTTTTTTTTTTTTTAACGGAAAGACACAACCTTTGAATATATGAAAACATATTAGCTTCTGTGACCTGTTTTATGAACTTCATATTGAATATACACCGGTCTTGGGATAGTAACATGCTCTTTTAAGAGACTTTTGAAAGTAGAACCCCCTTTCAAGCGTATGTAAGCACTAGAGAACACTTTGCATATATAATTAATTTCTGAAGCTTGGCAAGAGTTCCTAACGTAGAACAGTTATCTTTAGTATGAATCATAAGATTATATTTAAATATACTTTAAACACTTACGCAATATTACGAGTTTTGTCTATGGGGTCCATAAAAATAACAGCATCCTTTTTCCAATTAGATCGCATAAAGCAAGCTCCTTGAGGTACATGAAGTGACATGGGATTTGCAAAGTGTGTGACAGAGCTGAACCATTTAAATGCTTCTACAACTAGCTGGCCTACATTTTTCATATTCTTACCATCCCAATATATCTCAACTGATGATTGTGTAAGCAGGTCTTCCCGGAAATGCGCATATTGCTCGTTTTTGATGCGAACGCATTTATGAAATTCATTTTCGAGAGAGGTAAATTTAGTACAGATATGTTTTTCGGGTGGTTCTTTCGATCGAATCTTGTGTAAGAGTGGCAATACAGGTGGCTCTTGAACAAACATTAAAAAGTAAAGTCCCATCATAATGAAGGTGTATGAGCTAAGATATCCTTTTGTATCTGCATCATTTATCAGCGTTTTTATCTCAAAGTTTACTATGACAATTCTTACCTTCATTGATCCCTCTAGATTTAATAAATTGCTTTAAAGCAAAAATAAAGGGCTTTACACGATTATCCAAAGTCAAATATTCAGATATCAAGTTTGTTCTTTTGATGTCATCTGCATTTCCATGACTGATATCGCATCGTATGTCGTATTCAGGGTCTCTGAAAGTGCAGAAGTGCGTTCTACCATGCACATTTGATCTGACCTGTTTCATTCCAGATTCGTAAAGCCCAAGTGCTACAGTACGTATTTGACGTATATCATCATGAATGACAACCTCGTCAGTATCAGTATCTTCATGACATATGGGATACGTGTTTGTATAATAAATGTCTATAGCATCATCCTCGGCAGCTAATCCGTTTGCAGTTGATCTATCATACGTTAGCTATGTTACTGATTTATATCTAATATATATTTTTCTTTTGTTTTACCCGTAGATGTATCCAATCCATCCCTCTTTCCCTTTCCCACTAAGCATGAAATTAATTTTTCTCAAGACTTTTAGTCTTTTTTCGCAACCACCAGGTACAATAGCCAACTGTGAATGGTTGAATATAAGTATCAAGAATCGATTGATTTATGTTAACTCGCTTACTTTGGCCATAGCATTAACTTCTTTTCCCAATTCAGAAAAATCCATATCTGTTATAAACAAGTAATAAAAAAAAAAAAAAAAAAAAAAAAAGAACAAAAAAAAGAAATAAATCTGACAAGTTCGAAAGATAAACTTTTTTTTTTTTTTACTGATGTGATAGATTTCCTTTAAAAAAAATGAAGTCATGAATTAAACAAGTTTTATCACATAAGCATGCATACAGGATAAACATCAAGAAATCTAATTTCTGTGTCCAAATCGATATTCCATAGATTTTGTATCTAGTGGTCTTGGTACAAGATCCTTTGTATTCAACATGTTTGCGAAACTGACACCATTTTTTAACTTTACATAAGCCCTTCCAAATTGTTGACTAATGACTTTAGATCCAACAGCAGTACAAGTGCCACTAAAATAAAGAAAAAAAGAGAGGAGTTATCAGAGACAGACAGAAATGGATACATTTTTTTTAAATAAAACATCAGACTTACACAATATTTGTGGCTGAAGAAAACGGATCAGGGAAAATAGCGTCATGCTTACGCCAATTCATCTCACGTATAATATGACCATTGGTAGTGATTGACATGGGCCTCAAAATATTCTGAGTGAATGATAGCCATTCGAATATTTCAGTTACCAACTGACCTACTTCTTTTTCATTACGACTGCGCCAAATAGTTGAATCGCTATTTCGAGCTGGTAGACCGCTTACAAATGTATCACCTCTTGTGTTTTCAATAAATACACAATCATGGTAACGTACATCACAACCCATGATGTATCTTGAGGTCTTGAAACGACACTTGGGGGAGTTGCAGATAGCGTCTAATAAATGTTGTAAACATGGAATGACAGGCGGGTCTTGAACAAACATCAAGTAATGCAATCCAATCATTGTGTATGCGTAAGTACCAATCAACCCTTTTCGACCTATAATTTATTAACTAATTAGTATCTTAGTTAATCCCAATATAAAAAAAAAGGATTATGTGTATTTTACAATCACTAATCTCTTTAGCTTTGACAAATGTTTTTAGAGCAAAAAGAAATGGCCGTACGCGTGAATCCAAGTTAGTGTACTGAACAATTAAGCTTGTATTCTCCAAACCGAGCAAGTTATTGACATTTATATCACATCTAACCCCATACTCTGGATCACGAAAGGTACAAATTGGGACTCTGGCTCTTTTTATGGGGACGACGTCTACCATACCAATATCTCGTAACTTTTGAGCTAAGAATTGCATGTTAAAGATTGATTTTTGATGTTCTTCTAATGTCGATCTAGTATATGCACTTAGATCTTTCATATCAGGACTTGTGATACATAAATCCATATCCGAGTCTTCAGTTGCCAACCCATTGACAGTTGATCTAATTTACAAGTAAAAATCAGGTTATTTATTTTAAATATTTAATTTATGATTTATTCTATTTGCGTACCCAAATACTGCAACAGTTAAATTTGTATACTCGCCTATTTTACTAAGCATGAGATTGATCTTTTGAATAACATGATCCCGTTTTGAGCAAGAATTTGGTTTAATCGCCAGATCCTAAGTTTCGTCAGTAAGCATAAGTCAAAAAATAAGCTTGACGCATGAAGTTACCTGGACTAGTTTGTAAATTTCATCATCCAAATCTTTGTTAAGGCTTCCACTGGACAACATTTTTTTTCTGAAAAAAAAAAGAACAAATGTAAAGGGATAAACAATGAATGGGATGCGCTTTTATATTATTTATTTATCAAACAGGCGTAATAGTCACAAGCCAATAAAGGTAAATGTGAGATTCAAACTTGTTTTTTTACCTTTTTCGACCATAATTTTTTTTTAGAAAAAAACTATGGAAAAAGTACCTAGCGTCAGAAAACTCGACCCAACAGTAGTCAATCGTATTGCAGCAGGAGAAGTAAAGAATAGCAACTGTTTTTTATGTACAAACGACCTCATAAAACTCACAATAGCTTTTAGGTTATTCAACGACCCTCCAACGCTTTAAAAGAACTGATAGAAAACTCGTTGGATGCAGGATCAACTCAAATTCAAATTCTTGTCAAAGACGGAGGATTGAAACTACTACAAATTCAAGACAATGGTCATGGCATTAAAGTAAATAAAAACTCTGGCCATATGAACAACACCACAACTAAACTTATTTTTATAGAAAGAGGACATGGCGATTGTATGTGAACGTTTCACGACCAGTAAACTCAATTCGTTTTCAGATCTCTCTAGTATAGCAACTCACGGATTTCGAGGAGAAGCATTAGCCAGTATATCTCACGTAGCTCATGTCACCATTACAACTAAGACAGCTGATTCGCCCTGTGCATATAGAGCTCTTTACGCAGACGGTGTTTTGGTACCTGTCAAACCAGGACAAAGCGCTGATCCTAAACCTTGTGCAGGTAACAACGGTACACAAATCACTGCTGAAGATTTATTCTTTAATACACCTACTCGTCTCAAGGCCTTAAAATCTTATAGTGATGAGTACACCCGTATCCTAGATATCGTCACACGTTATGCTATTCATAATTCTGGTGTCAGTTTCACTTGTCGCAAGGTATAATGATTTTTTAAAAAAAAATCGAAGAAAAAACTAAAATATCACTCTTTTTTTAGCAAGGTGCTAAAATGTCAGATGTACAAACATCTTCTGGAGCAAGCATTGTAGATAATATTCGCAAGTTATATGGATCTGTTGCATCTGAGTTATTACCTTTAGAAAAGACATTAGATACTTTAAATGTCAAGATATCTGGTTATATCTCCAATGCAAACTACAGTATGAAACGAATGACTATGTTGTTATTCATTAACCGTAAGTTTGAGGTATATATTTGAATCTTATTAAATGCATGCCACTGAACCCCCCCCCCCCTCCTTCTAGATCGTTCCGTTGAAAGCTACGCTATCAAACGAGCAATTGATGTAGTCTATTCCACTTTATTACCAAAAGGAGGTTATCCGTTTATCTATCTTGACCTTGAAATTGATCCGAAAAATGTAGATGTCAATGTTCATCCAACCAAAAAAGAAGTTCATTTCTTGAATCAAGATAAAATTATTGAGTCTTTGATCGATACTTTTGAACAAGTCTTGAAAAGTGCTAATGATTCTAGAACATTTTATGTCCAGACCACACTTCATGGCGCTAGAGAAACAGAAGGTAATTATTGCTTTTTTATTACGTAAAAAAAAATATTACTAAAAGTGTACAAATCATAGCACCTGCAATTGAAAAACCAACTCCATCTAATAAACAAGTAGCTGAATATAAGTATGTCCGCACAGATAGTGCTGCAACTACATTGGATGCATACCTAAATAGGCCAAAGCACGATGCAATGGATGTAGATCAAGAAGGAGAGTCAAGTATTACACTAAACAATACAGCAGATACGCGAGTTCATGTCAATTTAGCCAGTATACATACATTACGTAAACGAGTAAAACGAAATGAAAACAAAGGTAAATTATTCCGAGATGGTTACATTTCACATGTTTTATTTTTTTTTAGCTAATATTTAAATTATTTTAGAGTTATCAAGTATCTTTGGTCATCATACTTTTATTAGTTGTGTTGATGATATGTTGGCATTGATTCAATATGAACAAAATATTTATATTGTAAATTATAATGTAGCAAGGTAAGCAAAAACAAAAATTGTTAATTAGATGATACCTTACTTATATAAAATTAGTGAAGAGTTGTTTTATCAAGTGATATTAGGACAGTTTCATAACATGGGACAGTTGATTCTATCCAACCCTATTTCTATTAAAGAGTGTGCATTAATTGCAATTGAGATTGAAGAAAGTAAAGGTAATTTACCAGAAGGAACAGAAGACGCTAATGAAATAGCTGCAGTAAGTTTATTATTTTTTAAGGCACAATGACAACATGCATTATTTAGTCAATTTATTCTTTTAGTCTATTTCTACATTAATTATATCCAAAAGACTCATGCTTAAAGAATATTTTTCAATTGAGATTAACGAAGAAGGAGAACTAATTGGATTACCCATGATTATTCGAGATTATGTACCTTGTATGGATAAATTACCACTCTTCTTTTTAAGACTGGGCTCAGAAGTCGATTGGGAAACTGAGTTGGGATGTTTCGACTCTTTAACACGGGAACTTGCTATTTTATACAGCTTAGATTCTCCATTAAACCAATCAGACAAATCTGATTATTTTTGGAAGGTTGAACATTTAATCTTTCCCAGCTTTAAAACTCATTTCATTGCTTCCGAAAAACTGAAAAATTTCATTACACAAGTAGCTAATTTAACTGATCTATACAAGATCTTTGAAAGATGTTAAATTATAATAAAAAAAAAATCGCGTATCTTGATTTATTTACATTAAAATGATTTTTTGTTATGATTATTAAAAAAAAAAAATTTAAACCTAATTTAAGCACCAAGTTCATTAGGAATATCTTCAGCCTTCATAGTAGCAATATCCTTTAATGCTTGACCAATAATTTCTACACCTTCCATTAATTCTTCTTCAGTGATGCAAAGAGGAGGTGCTAAACGAATAATGTTCACATGAGTAGGTTTAGCTAATAAACCTCTTGATTTGAGTAACAAGCAAAGTTCCCAGGCACTTCTCTCTGACTTTGATTCGTCAATGACAATTGCATTTAACAATCCACGACCACGTACTACAAACAATATACTGTGAGAAAAATATTTTAGCTTTTTTTTTTTTTTTTTTTTTTGCTTTACCTGTCTTTACTAAAGGACTGTTTAAATCAGTCAAAGCTTGTCTGAACTTTTGACCCAGTTTTTCAGAGTTTTCAACTAACTTTTCATCTTTAATGACTTGTAAAGCAGCAATTGAAGTAGCACAACCAAGGGGGTTACCACCATAGGTAGAACCATGTTCTCCAGGCTTAATACATAACATGACATCGCGGTCAGCTAATACGGCAGAAACCGGATAGACACCTCCTGAAAGGGCTTTACCAAGGAGAACTACGTCAGGACGAACTTGGTCATGATCTACACAAAGCATTTTTCCTGTACGACCAAGACCAGTTTGAATCTCATCAGCAATAAATAAAACATTATGTTTCTTACAAAGCTCATAACATTTCTTCAAATAACCTTCATCAGGTACCATAATACTATCATAATAATAAAAATTTTTAGTATATTTTGAGCCTCAGCCTTTTAAAAATATAGCCCAATCTATCTTATAACTTACCCTGCTTCTCCTTGAATAGGCTCTACTAAGAATGCAGCAACATTCTCTCCAACTTGATTCAAGACAGTTTCCAAATCCTCGATGTTATTGTAACGGATCGTTGTCTTTCCAACAACGGGACCAACCAAAGGTAAATAAGGACCAAAGCCGGCATAAGAATCAGGATCAGTAGACATGGAAATGACACCTACAGTACGACCATGGAAATTGTTTTCACAACTCAACACGATAGCTTGGTTATCTTTAATACCCTTCTTCATATAACCCCATTTACGTGCCAACTTAATAGCTGTCTCAACTGCTTCAGCACCAGTGTTCATAGGAAGTACCATATCATATCCAAAATATTCATGGATATACTTAGCATATTCACCATAAACGTCATTGTAAAAGGCTCTGGAGGACAAAGTTAACTTTTGAGCTTGGTCACAAAGGGCTTTGACAATCTTGGGATGACAGTGACCCTGGTTTACAGCAGAATAGGCAGATAAGAAATCCATATATTTCTTTCCCTCGGGATCCCAAACATAGATACCCTTGGCTTCAGCAAATACAACAGGAAGAGGATGATAGCTTTTCATGTACGTCAGTCTTTTTTCTTTTCTTAATGTATATATATGTATATATATGTAACTTACTTGTGTGCACCATAAGTGTCTTCTAATTCAACAACCTCTTTGCTAGTAGGACGAGGAGTAGACATTTTTATTTTATTTATTAATATTTTATTAATTAAAGAAGAAGAAAAAAAGAAGAAAAGAAAAGATACACAATTATATCATTTAGATCATATTTATATTAGTTTGATCACATGATATGCCATTGCCCATTTTATTTCCCACGATTCTAATTTGGTCACTATCTCTATCCTGCATATTTTTGCCCTTTCCAATAACGTCATTTTGATTACTTTTGGTACTCCCATGACAACTGATAAAAATCACCATTTATAGTAATTGATTAAAAAATTCTAATGGGTCTACAGAAAAAAATATACCCGCCTCTCCGCAAATAAAACGACGAATCTGGTAATTTTTTCAAATAAAAAGGGCTTCAATTTATAGGTGAGGTCTTCTTTTTTCAAGTGCCTCCTCCTTTGCAAAAGTAGTAATGCAATTAATACACAGTAAAAAAAAAAAAAACTCATCTTGGTATATTTGATGAAAAAGATCAACTATTTAATCATATTATTTTTTTCACACGATTTTTTCGTTTCCAAGTAACACATTCTCGAAAATTTGACAGCTTTCTCCGTGTATTTTTTTTCTAGATTATCAAGGAAAGGAAAACCTCTGGCCTTTAAAACTGATAAGCCTTTTAAAAGTATATCCATTTTTTTTTCAAATAGAGCATGCACGTGGCTCAGATCGACATAGAATATATAACGTGTTTTCTATTGTACTTACGAGCGAGAACCATAAGTTTGAAGTTTTAATTATATCTTGTATTAAATTAGAGTGTACTTGAACGTAAGAATAGGTTACATCCTTTGAAAAGATCATAAAAGCTTCTGATCTTGTCAAATCAAAAAAATCCTAGAAATTACCTGGTATCATGCAAGCGGAAGAAGATAATTCCGACTTCGCCACCTATGTATGTATATCTTTTGTACTGATTTGAAACCAAATTTACTGTCGTTGAATTTTGTTCAGAACGATTGGAAAGGTCCGGTTTAATTTTGTTAAAAAAAAGTAGTAAAATATACCTGTATACATACAACTTGTAATATAAGATAAGAATGACTTTTCAGTTGTGCAGCAAAGCTCAAGTTTTTATATATACATGCTTGTGATTGTTACAGCTTGTGTTATAATTAATATATATCCATTTTAGTGCCCTTAAATTTAAGTTAGGATGCACATTAAACTAAAATCTACTGAAAAGTCAGAGTTAAGACTTATGAGATGAAAAATCTGAAATGATCGTTTTAATCTAAAACCTCTGGTAAATTTACCTCAGGCACCCTGTTTTTATTCAGTAACAAATTCATTTACTTGACTATCTCCAATTCTACATGATAGAAATTTAACTAAGAATATCTAAAAGATCTTCCGCGCGCCTTTGATTTTGGGTGACAGTTTGTAGAACCATATTTACTGCTTTCGATCAGTTGTATCACATACTTTTGTATTGTTCTCTCTCTCTCTCTTTTTTTTTTTTTTTTTTGTCCGTAAAGGAGAAATAAATCTTTGACAGAATAATGCGGGAAGAAAAAGAAAACTAACAATATCGTATGATTTCAGGAACGATGGTCGCATCTAAAAACAAATATATGTATGTTACAAAAGTCGTCAAAACTTTTAAAAGATGACGGGGTAACTTAGTTGCTAGCTGTCATGTCTCTTTTGCGGATAACATCACTGGTCAAGTGAAGTCGGAAGTAAATGATTTTACTTTCGGCGAAATCAAAGACAATTTCTATCCTATTTCATTGCTCTAAGAAGAAATACTGCGATCACTTCTTTACACGGTACAACTGATATTCGCACGGTATCAATAAAGAATTCTACGATATGACTGAGAGTAAAACTGCAGTAAGCTATAAAGAAGAAAAAAGAAATAGATGTACTAGAATCTAATATACCTACTACCTAGACATTAAAAACTGAAGTATTTGACGCTCATTTGACATATATGCATGACGGATATGCCCAATTTTTGCAAAGGTTCGTATGAAGAACCTCATTTCGTGCCAAAAGGTTATACATGAGTCTGACAATAACTTAATAAATGGTGGTAAGAGATATAAGAAATTTAAAAGAAATAACGTGAATACAAAAAAGAATCAAAGGAAAGGAAAACATCCGAAGTCAGGTAGAAAGAAGAGGTCAGAAGGAAAGAAAAATTCTGATAGTTAGTGCTGATTCTACAGTTACTAAAAAGAATTAAGCCATTTAGTTGTTAATACAATTATTCCAAGTAAATACTTGCCAATACATAACATATTTTTTATTGTAGAAATAAGAAGCACCCGTACTTTCGTAGAGAACGATAGACAAAAGATGCCTCTTGTTCTCGGAGATGGTATGCTCAATAAAAACCACTTAAAGTTCAAGAGGAAGATCATAGGGGTGGTTGATACTATCCACAAACAGTTGCAACTTAGACAGTCCAGAGGTGAACTTTTGCTTTTTGCCGTGAACGAATTTTCAACATCAAAGGTAAGACTAAAAGGTTTACATTTAAAGAAATCACTTAGCCAACGATCATGCACTTTAAATATTTGTAGTACTTCTAACACACAAAACTTTAATCATATCAAAATCTCCAAAGAAAAGCGTGTTTTTTCCAATTTAAACTATAAGAATTGCAATTCTTTATTTTGGAATAGAGAACTCAATATAAAGAATATTTCTGAAACTATTTGAATCTCTGGCTCCAGACCTTTTGCCTTTGACAAAACCAACATTCAAATTTCAAGCATTTTTACTTCAAACGCGGTTCCTACATCCATTATCGTAGGAATAAATATAGCACAATGAAAAAATAAAAAATAAAGAGATGGAGAAAATAGTTAAGATTTATTTTAAATGTGAAATGTACTTTTCTTGGCTTCTCAAAATAAAGGTATTTTGATACTGACAGGACTAACCAACGAGAAGGTGAAAGTACTACTAATCCCAAAAAATAATAGTCTTCAGAAGCTCTCACCGTGCGTTCCCCCAACTACTCGGCCATACCATATTTCATGCATGGGAAAGCAGTTGTTCGAAGTATCACCAACTAGGGCAGTTTAAAGACTTACACTGAAGACTCTCCCTCAGACCCAAATGTCGAACTTTTGTTAAAAGTTAAAAAAGAAAGAGAAAAAGTTGACCCATGCATATTCTTCGCGTCTAAGAGTCCAAATCAACGTCACAGTGTGTTCCAATTTAAGTTGGAAGGGTTGTTCATAATTAAGTTCAAATTTTATTCTTTTTTGACATGATTCCTACACCCGACTTATCACATATTAAAAAGCAAGACTATGATAAAGTTTATGAACCAGCAGGTATTATTCAACATAAACTACCTCTACAAAAAATTTTTATTAAAAACTGTCAATAATAGAGGACACTTTTTTATTGCTGGATGCACTCGAAGAAGACGAAAAGTTGATTCAGTCACTGCAACCACGTATTTGTTTAGAGATTGGGTAAATGAATGAACATAACCATCACCTGTAGATTACTAATACTCATTCTAGATCGGGTTCCGGTTGTGTTACAACCTTGCTGGCCAAGATTGTAGGCGATTCCAACGCTTGTTAGTATTTAGAGAGATAAAAAAAAAAGCTACTTTTATGCTAATATTCTGTTTAGTGTTTTTAACGACTGATATCAATTTATTCGCATGTGAAACAACGCGACAAACTGGATTACAGAATCAAATTACACGTATTGAGCCTATTAATACTTCACTTGTCAATGGTATTATGCCTCGATTAAAGAACCATATCGACATTCTCTGTTTTAATCCACCTTATGCAGTGACACCACACGAAGAAGTTGGAAGTTTGGGTATTGAAGCGTCCTGGGCAGGAGGAATTGATGGTAGAGAAGTGATTGATGAATTATTACCTTTAGTCAAGGTTAGCTAACATATTGAAAAGTAAAAAGTGAGTATGAACAGATGTTAATTGCTATTGATTTTTTAGGATATTTTATCTCCACAAGGTTTATTCTACTTATTACTTATTGAAGAAAATAAACCGAAAGAAGTCACTGAAATTATGAAGAATCAGTATGGAATGAATGCAGAGATTATTATGGAACGTAGAGCTGGTAGAGAAAAACAGTTTATTGTAAAAATACACCATTAGAATAAAATAAAAACTATTTCGCTGCTTCAACCGCTTGTGTTGTTGTTGTCATGATCATGGAAGCATTTCTGGATATCGGTCCATACACGGCCCTTTTTAAATAAAATGTATAAGTTTCAAAAAAATATATACTTATACATATACAAAAACTCATGTATTTAAACCAAATACTTACTTGATACATTGGGTAATACCATTTGTAATTGATTTAAAGAATCCGGATTTTCGAGGATTCTTTGCGTTAATAACACCCTTTGTTCTATACCAAGTCCAAGCATTTGCACATATACTCCAGGTAAAACCACTAATGAGTGGAACAATAATTTGGTCTTTAATAACTGCCGACCATAAAATACCCATGGGTGAAGCACCACTTTCTAATAAATGTTGAACTGACTTTTCAAACTGTTTTTCAAATCGCATATCGGGAACAGTGGGAGCTTTTCTTCGAGGTGCAGTGACCGAAAAGTCATCATCGTCTTGGTCTACTACAAGTCCATCCATATCAGGGTTTCTTAACTCAGTTTGTCGTCTTTGAAGTTCTAAAAGACGTGCAAGTTCTTCTCCATCGTAATCGCTTGAAGAAAATAAAGTTTCTGTTTCTCCTGGTTCCATATTTTGTATTTTATAGGCTTCTAACGAAAAGATAAAATAAAAGTGAGCAAGCGTATTTTGAATGGACGAAAAAAAAACATTTAACATGACGTTGAATGTAAACTTACTTGATTGGTTAAAATTTTGTAGCTTTACAGTAAAAGACGGATATGCCAAATTACATATTACATATTTGTCTTTCCCTTCCAATTACAAACAAGTTATATCAATGCATCTTACTGGTGTGAAAATAATTATTGATATCTATGAAATTTGTATCATAAAGTGTCGCCTATAAAAAATGAAAATTACATATCAGTTTTTATTTTTTTTTTTTTTTTTTTTTTGAGTAGTAGATGTAGATACAGCAGTAATAATTAATTACCCTGAATAAGAAAAGGATGTAAAAAACTTAAAGTAAAATTCAATGACTCATGTAGTTTCTCACGCTAGCTTCAAATATGACTTAGTTTACTAATAAATTAAGGTTTGTATTATAAAAGTACAGATTTCTCTTCTATTTTATTCTTTTTTTATTCCTTTCGTCTAATAAATCATCATGTCACCTGTTATCACTAAAGAAAACAAGCTCCCTTCCTTTGATGATTTACCTATTGACCCCAAGTACCCTCCAAAAACCGCCTGGGGTGTATGGGGGGAAGATGATAATCTTGGCACACTTAATTTATTAAACGAAGAAAGAGTAGCTAAAGTAATAGCAAAAATTCAAAAAAAAAAATCGAAGAAATGTAATCATTTGTGCTGATAAATGTGTTATTTTAGGCAGCCAAGTCAATTAAACGCGGTGCTGTCTTTTCTCTCAACTGGAAGTTAGAGTTACCTGGCCTCTTTGGTCGAGTAGGGCTATCACATTCATATAAAGCACTTGCTCCTGGAGATATGGCTTTTGATGACTGTTATGACAACTTTAATACACAAGCCTCAACACAGTGGGATGGTTTACGTCATATTGCTCATTTAGGCTCTGGAAAGTTTTACAATGGTGTCAAACCTTCTGAAGTAGCTAGAGGTACTGAAGAGTCTAACGGTCGTCTTGCTATTCATCACATGTCACGTCGAGGTATTGCAGGTCGTGCAGTCTTGCTTGACTATGCACGTTGGGCTATTAAAAATAACCCAGATTTCGATCCTTTCAAACGCAGCGAATTTACGGTACAGGAGTTAGATAAAGTTGCAGAAGCACAAGGAGTTCAATTTGAACACGGTGACATCTTGTTAATTCATACAGGTTGGATTAAAAAATATTTAGCTTATGGTGAAACTGCAAATGATTATATTGAGAACCCAGAAGAACCGGAAAATGCTGGTTTAAAAGCTTGTGAAGAGACTTTTAGATGGGTTTGGGATCATCATTTTGCTGCTATTGGGTCTGATAATTTCGCTGTTGAAGCTTATCCACCTAAGGAATGGACTGAATCATGTCGTAAGTAGCAGCAACTAAAAAAAAAAAAAAAAAAAAAAAAAAAAAGAGAAAAAGGGAACAGATATGTTTGACAGTAGCATGCTTTTTTTTTAAAAAAAATAATAGATGCTGCTTTCTTGGGAGGCTTTGGTATGCCTATTGGAGAATTGTTTCAATTAGAAGCTTTAGCAGAGGATTCAGCAAAAGATGGCGTTTATACTTATTTCTTTACTAGCGCCCCTTTAAATAAGGAAGATGGCGTTGCCAGTCCTCCTAATGCTTTGTGTATCAAATAAAAATAATGGCTTTTGTTGTGCGTGTATGTTCTTTTATCACATTCGATGCTTGACTGACCTTCAAACAAGTCTTTTTGGTTTTGATTTTGATGTAGCAAGTACAACTTAATTAAGTTGCATGAAAGATGAAATTAGTCCTCTTTTTTTTTAAATGAAAATTTATGCAGCTTTCTTAATTTCGTGATTTTGAATGCATAGCTTTTCGTGTATAATCTAAAAAAGAAAAAAAAAAGTATAAAAAAGGAACGGGAGAAAATCGTACAAATCGCAATTCGCTTTTTTTCATAATTACTAAACCAAATGCTTATTTTTATGCGCGTGTTGTATGTGTTTCTATTCTACATTTTTAAGTTTATTTTTGTATCTGTTGTGTGTGTGTGTGTGTGTGTGTGTGTGTGTGTGTGTGTGTGTGTGTGTGTGTGTGTGTGTGTGTGTGTGTATGTGTACGAGTGTGAGAGATTATTTACTAATAGTGGGGAAAGGTGGTGGGATAGATTCCTTGGGGAAAAGTTTATCACCACGCAACTTGACAGCATCCTTGATCTTTACAAATTGATCATCGAAACCAGGTACAGAACCCTTTACGTAAACCAAGTTCATGGCAGGATCAATCTTAATGACCTTTAAACTTTGAACTGTAACACTTTCACCACCAAGACGACCAGCCATTTTCTTACCCTTGAAAACCTTACTAGGCCACTATATACATCTTGATAGATGAGTGATTTACTCTTTACTTTTTTTTGAGTGAATTACGTTACCTTACGTTGACCTGTGGAACCACCGGAACGATGGGTTAAAGAAACACCATGAGAGGCAGGAAGACCCTTAAAGTTCCATCTCTTCATGACACCTGCAAAACCCTTACCAATACTAAAAAAATAAAATAAAAAAACCATTCAATTCCTCTGAAAATTCCAACAATTTCTTTTCCACAAATAAACTTACGAAGGTGCTGTAACATCAACGTATTGTCCAGTAACGAAATGTTCAGCTGTCAATTCAGTTCCAATAGGTAAAACAGCGTCCTTTGAAACTTTAAATTCATATAATTTTTGTCTAAGCTCAACACCTAAGGTTTTGAAGTGTTCAATCATAGGTTTAGGTACGTTCTTTTCTTTCTTTGGTGAACAACCGACTTGTAATGCAGTGTAACCATGCTTTTCCTCAGTACGAACGTCAGTTACGATAACATCCTCCAACTAAAAAAAAAAAAATGCACAATTCCATATCAGTTTTTTTTTATTCTCTTTCTCACGTTCATAGAAATTATTTGTTAAATATACCTGTAAAACAGTAACAGGCATACGAACACCAGTTTCGCTCCAGATAGAAGTCATACCCTTCTTCTTGGCGATGACACCAGTACGAATTGAATCAACAGACCATTGTGCAGGGGTTGCTTGAGCAGAATAAGAACTGGTATGGAAAGTAGCTGCAACAATAGAACGCATAGGGTTCATGGCTGTCTTTGCTGCAAAAGCAGACTTTGTGAATAAGCTCATGGACATGATGTTGTTTTTGTTCAAAGTTGAAGTCCTCTCTATCAGAGTTTTAAGGGAGTGGTATGGGGTCCCTCCAAAAAATTATGATATTTTTGAATAACCGATTTACACCCTTTTCAAGGCGGTCACAAAAAAAAAGCCAATATAAGTGGCTTATCATTGGACTCTCTAAGTGCAATTGTATCCTGCGAAAAAAAAAGGCGATACAAGAAAAAGATGATGCACAGACCTACAATTCCATTGTTATCTTGAAAAGAAATTTATTGAAAAAAAAAAAAAAAGATTTTTGTATGTAATCTTTTTGATTGGAAGCTTATACTTTAAGAGCGATCTCGAGTTTAAAAAGGTCGATCCAGGACAATTTGTTTCCAAGGTTACAAGTCACGAAAAAATCCCCGGGCAACGTATGATTGTTTTGATGCCCTTTCGTTCCTTCTCCTCTCTTCTCCTTTCCCTTCAAAAGACAATAAACTAATCCTAAATAAACTCAGCCTGAAACAGACTGTTTTTTTTTACACAAGGCGGTTTTTTTTCTCTCTCTTTCTCTTTCTCTAAAAATCTTTTGTTCTCTTTTATTTATATTAATACGCTTCAAAAAAATATATATATACTTGTCTCTTTTTTTTTCCCTTAATAAGAACCTAAACAAATAAACAACAAAACTACTACAACAACAATAAAAAAATAATATTAAGTGGGAACGGGAACAACGAAAGAAAATATAAAGACGAGTGCCCATAAAAAAAACAATGCCAGAATGGACGACTCATCACCACCCACGCCAGAATTACCGGAACGTAAGAACCGACTATCTTCTAACAGTGGAATTAAACGAAACAAAGTGAGTCGAGCTTGTGACGAATGTAGAAA
Organism: Pilaira anomala; assembly: GCA_025716855.1. Lineage (NCBI taxonomy): Eukaryota > Fungi > Mucoromycota > Mucoromycetes > Mucorales > Mucoraceae > Pilaira > Pilaira anomala. The sequence goes on from JAIXMQ010000026.1 coordinate 88,435, forward strand.
AAGAAAGGTAATTTATTTTTTATTTTCTTGTACCTGTATCTCTCTCCCAAATATATACACGATTCAAGCATATTGTTACTTGTTACTTTCCATCAACTCGTCAAGTTTCACTGAGCACACAATTATATTAAACTCAGATTTTTTTTTAGGTACGTTGCGATGGAGCTCAACCCTGTGCAAGATGTCAAAAGTCTTCTACAGAATGTATCTTTTCAAACGTCACACCAAAAAGAGGTCCACCCAAACAATATTTAGAACCATTTGAAAGTAGATTAAAGACTATTGATACTGTATTACAAGTACTTGAACTCTCTTTTGATAAATTAAAAAACAACGAATTAATTAACCATTGGAAAATAAAAGGTTTGTTACACTCACAATGTCATGAGCTTTATCATTAACCCTTTTTTTTATTATTTTTTTTTATAGATCCAATTATTGAAAACAATACATACCTTGATGTAACATCAATTGGAAATGCATTATATATACCTGATTACCCTGCTCGCGTAGATCGTATAGAACAACAACATATACAAAATTTAAATACAGAACCACAACCTCCTCCTCAGCTTAGTCTATCTACCAACGCTACAACTACCATCAGACCAGATCTTATTCAGTCCTATTTTGATAACTTGCATTCATCTATGCCATTTATTGATAAATCCAACCTAACTCAACAAACTACATCTGCTTTATTATTAAATGCCATCTATGCTGTTTCATCAAGATTTATGACAACTCATTCAAATAATAGTGATCCACCAGGTTGGAACTATTATAAATCTGCACTCAGTTTAATTGATACTTATTCGGATATACCAAGATTATCAACTGTACAAGCCCTTTTATTATTAACAAAATATCATGAATTTATTCATCGTCCCGGTTTCTTTTGGAGAACAAAGTTTTTTATACAGTTGGCTGGCCAAATGTCGAGTGATCTAGGCCTTTGGAAGGAACCTTCTTTTGGTACTCGACCTACTTTGGATCATGAATTTGAAATGAGAAGAAGAACCTTTTGGGCCTTATATACTTATCAGGTCTTAATGAGGTATATATATATATATATATATAAAAATTAGTAAAAAAAAAATCTAATTGATATTGTTATTGTTATTATAGTACCGAACAGGGATTGCAATTACAATTTCATAGGGATGAGTGCACGGTCAAATACCCGCACGTCCTTTCGGACGAATCAAGTAGTGAATCAAATGCTGTTTCTAGTTTTTATTGGTTATCCAAGGTGATACACACGCAAGCCGCTGTACTTGAATTTATGCGAACAAAGTACAACGAAACAAACGAGATGATTGAAAATGAACAAGAAGAATTTCTAAGATTGGAAAGTAATTTGTTAGATTTAGGAGCTAATTTGCCTCAATTAGTAGAAGACAGTAATATACATGCTTCCTTTGTACATTTAATGTATCATTCTGTTACTGTTCTCTTGTATAGACCCTATGCTGACGAAAATCAACATGCAAGATACATTTCTGCTTGTTTATCTTCTGCTTCTACTATCACTCAACTTGTGGATCATTTATTAAATAAAGGAGGTCCCGATTCATTTTACACCATGGTTCGTGGAAATCAACAAATCGTTTATTGTCTCACTGTAGCCATTACTATTCAAAGAGCTCTTCGAAACCTTTATTCGATTGATTCAACAAACGAATTATATGTGAAGACTTGCTCTCTTTTACAAATCATGACACGCAAGTCTCCTGTGACTGAGTTGGAAGATGATAGTTATTATCATCAACAGCAACAACAACAGCAGCAGCAGTATTTGGATAGACCCGACTTCTCTATGGTATCTCCTTCGAATACTTCTTCCACAAGGTCTTCTCCTCTTATACCGTCACTAAAATCACCCAATAGTCCTACACCAACCATTAGAAAACGTCATTCAAGATCGTCTCTTCAATTTACGAATTCTGATATTAATTATGTTATGCAATCTAGTAGTTCCTTTGTACCGGAACTTATGAGCCATCGTATGAGACCTGTTTCGAATAGGTCACCTTATGCCAACAATCGATTATCTGCTCCTGCATTGGGTTCGATGTATCAACAATCACCTTATTTTCTTCAAATGCAGCAGCAACAGCAGCAACAGCAACAACAACAACAACAACAGCAACAACAGCAGCACTCGCCACAACAAAACCAGCACAAACGAATGACAAGTTACTCACAACCTTCGTCACCTACAGCCAGTCAATTTGGTAGTGACTATAGCGGCGGAGGATCGAATATGGTCCCATCTTTCCCAGTGGTAGCGCCTATGCGATCTACGTCAATTTCAAGGAAGACGGGACTGCGGCGTAGTGCATCTTCTACAGGGGAATTTGTGGTCCCATCACAACAGCGTACGCGTACATCCCAACCGTACATGAACCCTCGTCGACACACGTTAACGAATTCGACACCACCCGATCTTTCGAACGTGATTGTTTCAACATCCCCGTCTTCGATCGTCATACCGCCTTCACCTCGTAACTTGCATGCGATGGCAGTTCGAAATAATCGGTTCTCTGCACCCGCTATAAGCAGCACACATACCCAGTTACCTTATATGATACCAATCACGCAACAACAACAAAATCAACAACATATGGTGTTGGATCCTTCCTTTCCAATGGATCCTGTCATACCTGATTCTCCAAATGAGTCCATGATGGGGTTATTGTCAAATAATTCTTGGGATACTTATCCACAGCCTTAAATTATATGTACATTTTATCAAAAAACAAAAAAAAAAAAATATCCACATGCGCACACATACTCTCTCCCCTCAAGAAAAAAAAATTTGTTTTTATTTTATTATATTTTAGAATAAAAATTATATATATGTTTATGGTTCAAAAAAAAAAAAAAAAAAAAAAAAAAGCTCATCATCTTATTAAAATCAAAGATACAGGTACCTTTCTAGTTTTGAAACGTAATTTTAAATAGAAGTTATGGCTACTAATATCTATTTTTTTTTTTAAAAGTAAAGAAAGGAGAGATGTATTTATATGTTTTTAATAAGTTGGACATAAATGATATCGTATCTACTCTCCTAATAAAACCTAATATATATAACATTTCATTTATTTTATAATTATTTATGATATATTATTATAATCAACATATTTACTCCATATAAAGATAATTACTTTCTTTACTAATGTCACGTAAATCTGTTTGCTCATTTGTATAAAGTGTTATTTTATACGCCATGAACGATTGACAGATCTTTCCAGCTTCCGCCGTGCTACAAATGAATTGGAACTAAATTTAATTACTGGTAGTTAATAGTAATTCTGGTATAAAAGGGATGACTTATTCTACTAAGAAAAACTCTAAATCATTTTTAAAAGAGAAATTCATACTTTTTATTTTATTATATATCTCGTTCATTCACTATAGAAAATTAAATCTATAGAAAATAGCATTTATTTTAAAAATAAGCTGTGGTGACAACATTTTAAAGAGATATGTAAAGAAATATAAAAAAAAAGAATATGACTGAACATAAAAATATAATATTTTATAAATTTGGGTCACAAATTTTCTCCATTTTTTAAAGAGTTCTTAGCATTAAGAGACAAGTAGATGATGCCTTCGAAGTATTAGTTGCGAAAGGTTTTTCTAAAATAAATAAAATTAATAGCTCAAAAAATAATAGAATTGCGTATGTATGTACCGGTACTTACGATATATTTTTTTCAGGTACAAAGGGTCCTTCTGTGGCCATTTTTTTCTAAATTATAAGGTGTTCCATCACTGTTTATAATTGAGATTGGTCTATAATTCAAGCTGTAAGAATAAAAATGAAAAAATCCGATCAAAAAATAATCTAAATTTTCATTGTTTTCGCTAACCCAAAGGCTTGATTCTGACTCTTCAAAGTTATCAGTACCGTTAAATTCTTTTGTAACCGAGTTTTTGATACGAATACAATCATACAATTTTATGTAAGATTCAATAATTCCATCTTGAAATCAGATAAACCTGACCATTATGTCTATTGAAGCGACATCTAGTTGGCTTGCAACTTATAAGAGGGTTTTGAAGACTTATAATAATAGATTTTTTTCTTACACACATTAAGAATATTAAAACCATTAGTACATAGCTTGTGATACTTAAAAGTTGATGGTAATAATTTAAAAGCAAGTTAAAAAATAAACCTGTTTCGTACAAGAGATAGATATTTACCTTTCGTAAGTGAGTGACTTTTAGTAAAATGAATTACTGCAGACACTAATGGCTTAGCCCTTTTGTTAACTTGAAGTATTCTAGTATTATCTCATTGCGTTCATAAATCAGGCGCAAGTCAACACCAATACGACAGTTTGTTTTGGTGATAAGATCATAAAAGTTGCACCGGTTTGGTTCATCAGGTATTACGATATTTTCCATACCAATGTTTTCAAGATGTGTAAATAGAAATTCAGAGTTAAGCAGATTCGCTTCCCAATTTTCGGGATTAAATAATTCAGAGCTCCTCAAAGGCAATTCGAATTAGCATGACAACTACACTGCTATTATTACAAAGCTCCCGTTTTGATAATCTACTTAAGTCTTTTAGTTTTTAAGCTTTTTAATTCGATTTTTTTTTTTTAAAAAAATAGTTACCCTGTAAGCCCAATACTTGCCCAAATACTGGCAAATACTTTTTGTACCATTTCATGCACTCTATTTCTTACATCTCTATGCGCAGAGTATTGATGCTCAGGTATGAGATGATACTATCTATTTATATTTATTAGTTGATTTACATTTGAAAAGTTCTTGTTTACTACCTCGATGCTCTTATGTATTTGTTTGGTAATCTCTTCAGAAACCTCCGATAAACCTTTTGGAATACGATATATTATAAATAAGGGCTCTTTATAAAGAACATGTAGGATTTTAAAGATCGGAACATCTTTTTTTCGCGACATTCGACCTAGTTGTACCTGTTAACAGCCATAATCTCGCACATCCAATTATTACCAGAGTCTTTGTCAGCAAAGTTACGGTCATAATAATCCGTAATAAAATTTTTTTGTAGGTAAGCTGTCATATCTAGCTAAAATTTCTTCAAGTTCTTCCAACATATTTTGACATAAAAATGTCTCAAAATTGTTTAGTAAGACAACATTTGCAGCTGATCTATCTTTATTATTATCAGTTATGCTGTTATCATAGGCGTACCTAAATGATGTCATCATAAGAGATATAATGTGGTTTTCAATAGACATTCTTGAAGTACAAACAAAAACAAAAATAAAAGTTGTTGAATAAAGAGAAATGAAGAATTAAGCATTCATTATTCATTTTTTTTTGTAAAGCAAATGGAAATTGGTTCAGTTTATTTATAGATGTCACAGGAAGGTTTTATCATTTTTTTTACATGGCAGGTGTTAAACTAGTAATTATTTATCTGTTACGAAATACATTATATTTATGCAGATGTTAGTAAGAACTATATCAAGTTTCCATCGTGTCACAAATGTTTTCAAACGAGCTTCCACGTCTTAATTTTACTGATGCAGAATGAAAGGTTTTGGAAATATTTTCCATTGAACGATAATGGCAACTACTCCTAAAAGAAGCATCAGTTTCGATTTATTTGTTCAATTGATAAACTTACGCAATATTTTTCTGGGGCAGAAAAGGGTCTTGAATGTAAACATGATATCTTTGCCATTCTTCTTTTTTTAATTCAAGCACTTCATAATTATTAAGTGATACCTTTTTGTAATTCTTTACTTTTGAATAATAGTCTAAAAATCCCAGGAATAATGCACCTGTATTTTCATTGTTTTGACTATACCAAATAGTGCAATTTGTACCACTGTTACCATTGTTGTTATAAGTATATGTTCTTTTGTTGATTATACGAACACATGTATGGTAAGAGAGGTCAATATAATGTGTCTCATTATTGAAAGATCTTTCGACAGGACCATTATTGCAATTATAAAAACAATCAGGAGAGTTACAGTCACCAAAAGAGTTTTGAAGATTAGGTATTATAGGATTCTCGATCACATTCATTAAAAAATGAAGTAGCATAAAGATGTATGAATAGGAACTCAAAGTAAATCCCTGGTATGCTACCATTTAAAGAAAATTAATATCATCATTTTTTTTTCGATAATACTCACATTTGTTGATCTTTTTCAATTTAGTAAAGTATAAAATAATGGTGATTAATGACCTTATTCTTTTATCGAGTTTCAAGTATTCAGCAATAAGTAAATCCCTATCATAAATAAAACAATCATCAACACCTATCGAGCCTTTCATGCCTGTTACAGGGTCTGTAAATATAGTCTTTTTCGCCAAAGGCATTGGTAAAGTTGCCTCCATACCTACATCACGAAGACAAGCAGCCAAATAATATACGTCATATATACTTGTTTTCCAGTTTGGACTGTTACGTTGTAATGCATCCTTTTTAAGTGTACTTTGAGGAATACGGATACCCAGGGTAATATATCCGTCGTTAAGACTTAACTGATTATTAATAGGGCTAATAAATCAAAAAAAGAAAAAGAGTTTAAGCACTTTAAACCATAATAACTATTTACTAGTTACCCAAGAAGTTGAATGATTAAATTTGAATCTCCAAGAGCTTTATTTAACCGAGAATTTAGAGAGATTTTAATAGAACTCAGAACTTTGTAATGATCTTCTGATAAAGAATTAACCTTGATATGTTTATATAGGGCAATATTAATAAACAAAAAATAATACGACTTAATAATTTTCTTACATGATTGTAGCATATGTTGATTTCCTTAGAAAGCTTTTTTTCAATAGCTTCATACATTTCTTGTGTTTCATGGTCGTACGACACTAAATTTGGGTCTTGATATAATACAAACAAATTGTATGTATGGAAAAAGTCAGATTTTAAAGGCGGGAAGTGATGGATATGAATATATTTGCTGCCATGTATTATACGGTATGACCATTCCGTTTTCCATTCTCTACCGGAAATACAGAGACCTTGCACCATAAGAAAGCTGTAAAGATCATCGAATTCTTCTACAACTGTTTTGTAATCTTTTTCTAAAAACTCCTTTAAATAATTTTCTAAAGCCTTAAAAGTGACAACAAACAGCTTATCTCCTTGGTATTCGCTGTCTACTATATCGTTATCTTTTGCAAATTTTATTATTCTTTCTAAAAAATAAATGGTAGATTTTATATGCATTTAGAATATTGAATATTATAGATACACAATTAAAAGAAACAAAGATGTAAAAAAAAAAAAAAAAAAAAAAAAAAAAAAAGAAACATAACAAAACCACAGATTTATAATTTTTTGGCTAACTATTATGTCATTGAGATATGATTTTTAGGAAGGGACGGTATTTCTTTTTTTATCTTGTAATAGTAGTTAGGTTATAAATGAGAACAAAAAAAAACAAAAAAGTGATTAATTAATACAAGTAGATAACAGGCAAGGTCTATGTTGTATTTCTGTTTAGTAAATTATATTTTATTCAATATAATATATTGAACATGGCAGGTAGGAAAATATAAACATTAAGCTGAAGCTTCAACGTCTTTTTTTATAAGCGATTCACATATATCTTTAAAGCTTGCTCCGTCTGTTAAAGCATCCCTGGCATAAATAAAATGTTCAATAATAATTTCTCGATTGCGGTTTTTACATGTTGATCTAAAAAAAAAAAAAAAAAATGAAATGAAAACTCTATTTATATAAACAAAAAACATATGTGGATATTTACGTAAGATTTCTGTGAGTTATAAACGGATCCTGGACAAATATAGGCGCTTTGCTGTAGTCCCCTTTATCCAAATTAAACAGTTTACCATTGTTTTCAATGATAGATATCGATGTAAATCTGTTTCTGAAAGAGTAAAAGTTGAAGAACTTGATCAAGAGTAAACCCAAATTACTATTGTTTCTTCTATTCCATACAGTTAATTTTGAACTAACCCTAGAACCAAGGGTGTTATTAAACTCGCCTGTAGTTAAATTTCTGACGATTACACAATTATGGTACTTGACATAATACTCTTTGATTTCGTGATTAAACTTGGTTATTGAATGTACATCTTTTCTGTTGAATCTGCAGTGGGGTGCTCTACATTTAATCGGAAGGTTTTGGAGACTTACAATAACTGGATATTTTAGCCCACACATTAAGAAATGTATAACCATAAGGATATAACAAGTAGTGCTTGGAAAACGAAAGTCATCCGCTACAAAAAGATATAAAAAAATGAATTAAACGATGTGTCTACTAATTTTTAGTGCATTTAACATATTTACATTTATGGAGATGATGTCTTCCTGTAAAATGCACGACGGCAGCTGCTAAAGACTTGACCCTTTTGTCTAACTTAAAATACTCTAGAATCAGATCATCTCTTTCATAAACTAGTCCCGTGTTTAAACTAATCCTGCATTCCCTTCCAGTTATGGGATCGTCGAACTTGCATCGATTAGCCTTCATAATCAACTCAATATTTTCCATGCCTATATTGATGAGGTGCATTGCTAGATATTCTAAATTATATGGACTTGTACTCCAATTTTTAGAAGCCATCATTTCGTTAACCTCTTTCAATTTGTTTGAAGGGATACGAATGACCATGAAAATCCCAGAAGAGTTTATTGCAAGTCCTTTTTTGGCAGATCTACGTAAAACACATATTAGATTTTCTTTCTCACGCCCACTCTTATAAATACATTTACCCAATAAGTTCAGCAGTCGCACCAACATCTGAAAAAACATTTTTTACCATGTCATTTACTCTATTTCTTACATTATTAAATATAGCATATTGACTTTTTGGAATAAGGTGCTCCTATATAACATCGATAATATATCTATTAATACTGATGCACACAATATTTCTTAATTGATTTTCTTACATCCAAACTTTTATTTATTTGATCAGTTAATGTGATGTGACCATCATAAACCCTTTGGGGATATATTATAAACAAGGGTTCTATGTACTTGATATATAATTTCAAACTCGGAAATCGTAAGCTTTTGGGGCGCTTAAGATAGTTGTAATTATTGACGGTTGTAACTTCACACTTCCATACACTTTCAGAATCTTTGTCACCATATTTGTGATTGGAATTGACTTTAAAGAATTTCTGTAGACTATCATATGTTGTCAACATTTTCTCAAATTCATTTAACATATTTTGACGTAAATACTTCTCGAGATCCTTTAAACGCATAACTTTTGCAGTAGTCTTTTTTTTATTATCTTCAGCTATACTGTTATCATATACGTATTTGAAAGAGGTTTGTATAAGAGTTAAAAATCTTTCATCGTTGGTCATTTTTTGAATTTTGAGGTTAAACTGGAAAAATAATGTTATGGGAAAAAACAAAAAAATATTCTATGATGCAAAATAAAATCTTTTTATCTTTTCGCACGAAATCTGATAAATTATACATAATAAACTTTTTTTTTTATATATATTTAAAACGAGATTCATACAAAAGAAGGCTTGACCTAACTATGCTAAATTTATTCATCACATATATCTTGGAAAGCCCTGCCTTCTTTCAAAATATCTGCTGCAGCAGTAAATACATCAGCAATTTTTTTTAAAGAGAAATATTTACAGCTACGTCTAAAAAAGTTTTTTTTTTTTTTTAATTAAGTTAATTAATTTGTAGAGAAAAACATTATACTTACGCGATATTCTTTTTTATCATAAAAGGATCTTGAACCCATACAATATCAGACCGTTGTTCTTCCTTGGTCAAGCCAAAAAGTTTACCAGTACCGGAAATAATTGAAATCTCTTTATAGTTATCTCTTCTTGAATAATAATCAAAAAAACCTAGAAGTAATGTACCCAAATCATCATCGTTTTCACTATACCATATAGTGGATTTTGAGTCATCATTATCAACGCTTCTAACAACACCTGTTTGTTTGTTTATCACTCGAATACAAGTATGATACTGAACATCGGCCTTTTCAAATTTATTGTTAAAAAATGTCGATACCGGACCATCATAGAGATTGTAGAAGCAGTCAGAAGAGTCACACTCACCACAAAGCTTTTGGAGACTAGGTATGACAGGCTTTTCTAGAGTATTCATTAAAAAATGCAATGTCATTATGACATAGGAGTAGGTACTCAATGTTTGCTCACGAATTGCTATATGTACAAAAAAAAAAAAAAAATTAGAAAAACGAGTTATCGGCTGCTGACCATACTTACATCTATTTATTTTCTGAAATCGAGTAAATTGCAAAACTGCCACAATCAATGGCTTTATTCTTTTATCTAGCTTCAAGTATTCAATTATCAAATTATCCCTCTCAAAAATTAGACTGTTGTCAATGCCAAATATGAATTTTAATCCTGATGTAGGGTCCGTAAACTTTGTTCGATTAGCTAAAGGAATAGGCAGAGTAGCCTCCATTCCTATATCCCGAAGACACTTTGCTAAATAATATGTATCGTATAAAATATTACTCCAATTATCGGGGCTGAATAGGAGTTGACCTTTCTTGATTCTCTCTGGTGATATACGTATACCTAAATTAATATCGCTGTCGAGAAGGGCTAATTTTGTATGCACAGATCTAAAGAACAATGGTATGTGAGACTAGCTTTAATAGAAGAAATGAGGTATTACCCTATGGTCCTAATTGTTATGTCCTTGTCATTAAAAAATCTTTCCATTTCAGTAATGATATAATCTCCAATTTCCTTTCGGTTTTCATAGTCTTTTTCGTTTAAGGATTTCACCTTGAAATTTTAGAGAAATATAAATAGTTATTTATCTTGATAATTACATAAATTCAAATGATTTTTTTGATTTTTTGTCTAATATTCTCTTACCTCAAAACAGATTTGAATTTCCCTAGTGAGCATCTCGGTAATAACAGAGAATTCCTCTTTAGTCCCGTAATACTTTAGACATTGAAACCTTTTGTAAAGTACAAAAAGATTGTAGTTATAGAACTGACGACGCTTTAAAGGGGGGAAAAGCTTTGGATTCCGCTCTTCCTTCTGTTCATATTTATGACCTGGTATGATGCTGTATGACCAGTTAGTCTTCATTTCTTCAGTAATCATATTTTGACCTTGCTCCTTCAGAAAAACAAAAAGTGTATCAAATTTTGTACACGCTTCAGTGTATTCTTCGTATATGTTAATCGATAAATAATCTTCTAAACGTCTAAAACCAGTAACTACAGCTGCATTTTCCATTTCACTGGCGTCTGCTATATTATTATCCATAGTAAACTGTATTATAGATCTCAACAGAGAAACAGCAGTTTCAGAATTCATCAAAATATAATTTGTCTTTAATAAAATTTAAAGATGAATAAAAGGATAAGAAAGAAGGGCAACAAATTTATCATTTGAAAATTAAAAATGTATTTTTTTTATTTATATTTTTTTAGGAGGATAATAAACAAACATTTCTTAAACTTTCTCCAGATTTCAGCAAGTTTTTGATTGATGAGAAAACTTTATAGCAACATTCATTTCTGACTGTGTACAGTTGTAACCAATAAGGAATTAATTAATAATTCTAATCTATAAATATTCTTTTTTCGTTGCTGAGTGAGGAAAGGATCTTTGACAGCGATTCCCGATGATTTATGTAATTTATCATGTTTACCACTTTTATCGTTTATTGATATCACCTTTTTGAAGCTTTTATTCTCAGAGTAATATTCTAAAAACTTGATTTATATAGCAATCTAAGGTTATTTTATACTAAATAGTTGGCTTATTGGTACGAGATATGATATCATTTGATGTATTTAAATTTTCTGTCTCGATAGTCTCTATACGAACACAAGTATAATAACGTGTATCTACAATTACACCTTCTTTGCAGTATAGCTATGTAATTGGGTTTCATTATGATTATAAAGGCGGTCTTCTGAAATACAACCGCCTAGAAGGTTGTGAGGGGCATGAGATCAAGGGAATTTTCTAACTTAAACATTAGAAAATAAAGAACCATGATAATGTAACTACGGAAAAGAGTTCACTGAATTGGGATTAAGCCCAGTAGTTAAAATAACTGCCAATCAACATTTCTATTAAATTACATATGAACACTACCAGTAACATACATTTATGGATACCACGACATCTTATCAAATGTAAAATTACAACGACCAATATTCTTATTCTTGGATCCAACTCGAGATATTCTTATATCAATTGATACTTCCGAAAAACAACACCGTTGTCAATACCTAAGGGATCAATAAATGCATACAATCTTGGCGAGGGGAGAGATTTAACAGAGACCATACCAATTATTTTAAGATGACGAGACAGATGGTACATACTTGCTGCTCCCCCCCCCCCTTTTTTTTATCGCCGTTATAAAGCTTTTACATAATTCAGCTAAATCAGAGTCAATAAAGCATACTGACATAGTGATAAAACTATCACCATGAGCAAGCTTCGTATGGGATGGCCTTAAAAATGAGTATAATAAGTTTCGTTTCAAAAAAAAAAAGGCAACAAATAATAAAACTAGCTATACCCATTAAAACTCTGCTCTTATTTTCAGTTCAGGGAATACATCACAATAAGCAACTTTATTACTCTAGTTTGAATATCTCTTCTTAAAACATATTGGTTTTCGGGTAAAAATGCCTTCTACATACAAACGAAAATAATTAAATACTCGAATTACATTCATATATCAAGTTAATGGATTATGTACCTTTTATACATTTGTTCTATTTCTAGAGTTAAAACACCAGGCTATTTCAGACTGGTCTTTTTTTTTTTTTTTAGGAACATACATTACAAACAAGCTTTCTTCGAACGAAACGTATAAGATTTTAATGGAGAAAAGTAGTTGTCACCACGTTGTCTATCATGATTGTATTTGCTTACTCCCATTTTATTCCAATCATTCATCTATTGTTAAGATTACTGTATATTTTTTATCCATATATTGCTGTATGTATTCCGTTTTTTAAAAGTTCTTATTCCATATAGGTATACATGATCAATTAAGTAACTCTTCAAATCCTTCAGAATAATTACACGCGTTAAACCTGCATTAGAGTTAACTTCAGCAATATTATTATCAGTTGCATATTTAAACGATATTTCAATAATTGAATTGACGTAAAATGTGTGATGTAGTATAAGTATTCCAATTTTTTTTTTTTTAAGATAGTAAAGTGAATTTTTTTAAGGACTGACAACAATTATTTGTAATATTTGTTAGTCATATATACTACAGGTGACTCTACTTAAAGATGTAAACAGTTGTCTCGGTGAACAATTACGCTCTGCGACCGCTATTGTAATCATAATACTTTGTGGAGATTGGTCTAGGTATACGATCATGTACATTCAATACATCACAGAAACTAGATCCTGCCTTTAACTTGAGGTAAGCATGAGCAAACTCTTTACATATAGCTACTGCTCCTATCGCCGTACACGAATCCCTAAAAACATATTCATAAGTTTTAATTATATCTCATGTTCATTTAGATGCTAACTATAATAATATACTCACGCAATATTACGAGTATAATCAAAGACATCAGTAAAAACCACAGCTTGGTTTCTCCATTTAAATAAACATTGTGAATTATCTTTTGATTTGAGTGACTTGGGCTTCAATAGATTGACAGTCGATGCAAACCATTTGAATCCATCTTGTACCAACTGACCGACTTCCTTTGAGTTATTGCTTTCCCAAATCGAAGAGTGAGATTGTGGATATGAATCATTGATAGAGTAATTCTCTTTTTTGAAATCAATGTAAACGCAGGTGTGATATCTTGTACTGAATCCTTGTGTCTTTTCTTGGCTTTTAGAACGACAAGCAGGGTCCTTGCAAGGTCCTCTATTTGGTAGTGAACTTAAACACGGGAGAACAGGTGGATCTTGAGCAAACATCAAATAGTAAAGTCCCATCATCGTAAATGCATAAGATCCAAGGTACCCGTTTTTCTCTGTACGAAAAAAAATTTTTTTTTTTAATGTTATCTTTTAGTATATATTTCATTATGTTATATATATATATATATATAGTTACCATCGTTAATACCCTTGGCTTTTGTAAATTTCTTTAAAGCAAAAAGAAAAGGTTTTACACGTTTATCTAAGCTCAAGTATTCGTTAATCAAGTTGGTTCTTTCAATATCGAGTAAGTTGTCAAGACTGATATCTAAAATAATTTTAGAAAATCTGAATTCGATTATACAATATGGATTTGCGACAGACATGTTTAGTTCGACATTTTGAGCCCCCACTATTAAAGATAAATCATAACTTAAGTCATCCATGCTATAAAGGGGTCTAGTTCTACCGTATTCATCTTTGATCTCTTTGGAAAGCGGAGTATTAGGACGAGTGCTGGTGACACATATGTCAACTGAATCATTCTCATCAGCAAGTCCAGTAGCAGTTGATCTATCAAATTCGATTTTCATAAATGTTATTTAGCTTTATCTTCTCTCATTTTCTCAGTCTTGATCATTTATTACCCGTGAGCGAAGATTGCTAAATCCTCACACTTTGTTGAATACTTTATTTTGTCGTTAATAGCTTTTATGATACCTAGTTTTTCATTATATCTGCTTTTAACAACACTCGGTTTCTAAATAAAGATATTGGTTTAACTACTTTATTTTAATCCAACAACAACAACAAAAAAAAAACATACTGGAACCATAGCGTTGATTTCTTCATCAAACGAAATACTCATTTTTTGTGGCTACTATAAAGAAAAAGAAAAAGGAGAAAACGAGATAGTTCCTTGTTTTAAAACTGGCAACATAACACGTCACCACATGATAAAGTCACCCGATTCAAATATGCATGTACGATTTTATGATCTTGAGCATGAGTTTTTAAGTCTAACGAGAGATAGGTTTAAAAAAATGGAATCATTTACACCTATAACAACAGACTTTTGAAAGTAAAATCTTTAGCTTGCTCTCTACATCATTTATTATGTAGAAACTGTGACAGAAAACGCGGAAAGAGATCGACAAGAAGGACCTTTTACTTTTCCAGTAGACGGGGCTGGTCGTACTATCAACGGAAACTCAACTGATCAAAATAAAGAATGAACTCTGCTTGTGTAAGCTCTACAACCTTTACGATTCAATATACATACAAAAGTAAAATAGTAACCATACTTTAGACACACACATTCTCCTCCACTTTTCACCATTTGAAAGTCCTAGAGTAGTAAAAAAAAATAACCAAGGAAGTAAATAAAGCATTATTTCAAACTAGCGACACCACTCATGTTAATTTTTTTTTTCTTTTTCTAGGTCAGAGCTTCTTCGTCTGGGAGGAGTAAAAAGTTTTAATGGAATTGATTGACTCCCCCCCCCCCCCCCAGAGCTTTTCTGGCATGATATTTCTGTCATTTTTTCCTGATTTAGTTCGTACTAGTCAAGGAAAAGATCATCCTTTTAATTTATAATAAACTATTCCAAGTTTTATTTAGTTACTGCAGGGTGTGTTGGAGCATCCATTTAATTGGCAGCTGAATCCTCGTCATTTGTGTTACTTTAAAAAATACCGGGTCCGAATTTATGGCTTCGTATATATATATATAAAGAAAGCATGAGTAATGTAAAGTCAATCAATCGTCATGATCATTTTACTGCATAATAATACATGTATATAAGGTAAAATTAAAGCATATAAACATGTTTACGACGTCAAATCTAATCACCCTTAAAAAAAAAAAAAGTGAGGTCATTGCGTACATCAGCAGTGAATGAATACATAATACAGATCGGGAAACAAATAAAATTATTAAGTGTTGAAGGGTAATATATAATTTATTTAACAAGAAATATAAGTTAGATTTCAATTTTGTTTTAAACCATTCCATCATATAAGTTCAATGCTTGCAAAATTGTTGGATCCTTTTTAGAACCCTCTTTAAATTCTTCCATTGACAGTCTATTGTCCTTATCCTATTGTATATATATAAAGCAAGTTAAATTAATGACAACAAAATAGACTACTTTAATCTTACATTATCCATTAAATCAAAAATCTTATTGACACGTTTTTCTGGTGTATCTTCATCTGGTGGTAACTTGACCATACTACCAACCATTTTATAAATCGCATCAACAATATGCAACATTTCTTCACGAGTAATAAATCCATCATTATCGATATCGTACAACTAATTAAAAAAAAAAAAGAAAAATGTCTAAATACAATAAGAATCCATTGTGATTATATACAACTTACTTGAAAAGCCCCTATTACAAAGATATGATTAATTTACAAAAACAAGGAGGACAAAAAAAAAAAAAAAAAAAAAGAGACTTACAATATAATTTTTCATCCACTCTTCCTCTACTTGTAATAGATAGCGCACAAATAAACTCTTTAAAATCAATCATACCATTCTTATCACCATCAAACACGTTAAACACATAGTCTGCAAATCTTGAAGGATCACCAAATGGAAAGAACTGTTTATATATCTTTTGAAATTCGGTCTTATCTAATTGTCCTGAAGGGCAATCCTTTAAAAATCCTTTATACCTAATTTATCGTTATTACTTTTCTCGGTGCCCTATTTATCTATTTATTTATTTATTTTTACCATTGTTGTAATTCCTTCTTTTCAACTGAAAAAAAAAAAAAAAGATGAGAAACTATTTTTGTTTTTATTTTAGGAGGAAAAATATATTTATACTTACAATAAGTACACTTTTGAAGGTCTGTGAGTTGTTCTGGACTAAGTTTACTTTGTGCTTTACCCATTTGTTAATTTCAAAAAAAAAAAAGGTTTTAAAATGAAAAGGAAGGAGAAAAAGAATTAAAAAAAAAAAATAGTACAAGAATTTCTCGGAAAAACCAATCAATAATCGTCATAAAAATCCTAGAGGCGCTTACTGAATTAAATTTACATCATTTTAAAACTGGGAAGAGAGAAGAGGTCTATTTATTTATTAAATCGATATTTTAATTAAAACAACCGTTATGCTACTTTCAAAGATTAATCTTTTCTATGTGTAAAAGATACTTTTTCTTTAATTTTACTACTTGCACCACTATTATCATCATCACATCAAAGAATTGATGAGTTGTCATCAGTGGTGGTCTGTTTTAAAAAAAAGACTTTTCAGCTTACAGCAGAAGCCACTGTATATCCTATAAAGTTTTACGAAACGAATCCCAGCCTTTTATTTATTTAATTGAACTTGATCATGCAAAACCCTGCTGGGACCTAAACCGTAGTTATTCTATTATCATCAATGAAAATATGTGCTTGTTTATGCAAATTACATATGAATCTTTTTTTTTTTTTGGCACATCGCGTCAATTAGTCAAATCAAATTGATCTTGTACTATTTATTGAATATGCAGCTCAATCGTTTTCTTGATCGTTTTCTAATGTTTTTTATTATTATTATTGCAAAGACAACAATGATATAGAAATACTGGTTTAATAACTTCCAATCGTTACATTAGATATAGTCTCGAGTCTTTACAATATATACAATCCGAACAAATTGGAAATTTGTTTATTTTTTCTTTAAATATGTATCTTCAATAATACAATGATTTATGCAACTATAAAAGCCAATAAATTATGCAGATTACATAATGCAACGATCTCTATATGACTTTTCCTCGGTACCAATTCAGTTTCCATGGATTAGTCTCGGGACTATACGCCTAAATGCTGAAACAACGTATAGTTGCGTTAAAAAAAAAAAAAATAGATATCTCGAAAAAGTATATTAGGTAAAATTTAATGCGTTTAAAAAAAAAAAGAAAAAAAGAAAAGAACTAATACGTCATGATATAATTCGCATAAGAGGTAATTTGTGGTGTTGAAATAAAGAAAAGAAAAAAAAAAGGGAGAGGGGGAGGGGAGAAGAGGAGGAGAAATATGTGCGAGTAAGTAAGTGAGTGATGTGTAGTTATATTTTTACAAAATAAGGCATTTATTCTTTTTCTCTTTCTTTGGTTTTACACCTTTAGGACCAGCACGTAATCCTTCTCTTTGAGCCCTGATAGCTTTCACAACTTGATAAAATGAACGTTCTACATTAACACAGGTTTTGGCGGAAGTTTCGATGAATTCACAAGCTAATCTTTTTGCGGTAGCATAGCCTTCTTCTCGTGTTACTTCACGTTCTGTTACTCTATCGCATTTATTTCCAACTAACATTAATGGTACATTGTCGATATCTTTTACTCGAAATATTTGATCACGGAAACGTTCGATTCGATCATATGTTGAACGAGATGTAATTGAATATACTAATAAAAATCCTTCACCATCTCTAATATATATATATATATCACTTTTAATATTCAAATCATTGGTGTAATTTTTCTTTATTACCTAATCCATTGATCTCGCAATGCAGTATACTCCTCTTGTCCTGCTGTATCTAATACTTCCAAGATGCAGGGTTGATCATCAATTACCACCTGCTTACGATATGAATCTTCAATAGTAGGATCATATGTCTATGTAAATCCAATTTATAAGAATCTCTACATAAAAAAATAGTAACTTAAAATAATTATACCTCTAAAATAAAAAAATTAATACACTTTCTTTCTGATATATATATATATACATGCGCTAACTTACCAACAAAGTGGTTTAAACAAAGCTGAAACATAAAGTTAATATAAATATAGAATGCGTGATATGTGCCTAGTTTACCTGAATTGTGAGCGCAGTCTATTTTTATAAAGTTAGTATGCCTCATTACAAGTTTCATGTTTTTTTTTCTTTCTTTCTATCTACCTTTCCAACACCACCGTCACCGAGAACAACTAACTTATATAACATCATTTTTGGCAAACTACTTTTTTTTTTTTTTTTATAATGAACAAATGAACTTTTAGTTTTTGAAATTTGTTTGGTTTTAATTGACAACGTACAATTACAATTTGTTTTAAAAAGAATAAAAAAATAAAAAGTTGTTAAAGAAGAAAAAAGAAAAAAAGGGAAAAAAAAAAGGAAAAAAAAAAATATATATAAAAAACCTGCCAAAAAAAAAAAAAAAAAAAAAAAAAAAAAAAAAAAAAAAACGCAAAAAGAGGCGGACTTAACCTTTTTTTTTTTTTTTTTGTCATGAGTTCCTTATTAGCTATCTTATTAGTCGTTAATTCAACACGAGGTCATCATTACTTGTTTAGTTATCCACCTAATCCACAAAGACCTTCAAATAAAAGGTCAAGTCATCACGAACGAAAAGATTTTACTGTAGGATCTTCAATAGCAACTAGAAATACCCCTCAAACTGACACCAACGATGATAGAAGAGCCTCCAATGCTTCCAAACATAACGACACGAATGGGGATATATTTGCTGGTCGAGACAGAATCTTTAACTTGGACGTTTCCTTTCTAGCAGATACTTTAGCCCCCAAGCTACCATTATGTGATGGAAAATTTCAATTAAGTATGGACGATCTAACCTTTGTTGGACACCCTGTAAGTCTAAGTACTTTACAACACCAAGAACATCCACAGGACGACTCACTCGATACACCCAAATCACCTATCGCACCTCCTTCTTCCCCTTCTTCTTGTTCTCCTCCACCTACTGTCCTACATAAAAGTGATAGTACCACTGATGATAATGAATCCGTATCGGACACTTCTCCAGGCTCAACTTCAATCCATATGACCTTATTTCATGTTGTATTCGTCATGACCCCACCCGATTTAGAACTCAATGCACAAGTAGAGACCATTTATAAAAATGTCATTTTAAGGTACTCTTCTGCCTTACGATATGAACAATTGAGGTGTGGATATGTACAAGATGAAATTGAAAAAGTGTTAGGCTTAAAAGAGGAAGCATTTAATAAAGGTATAGAAAGAAAGAAAAAAAAAAGATATACATAAAACCTCTTTATTCAAATAGCTTATAGGTACGCCGTATGATCAGGTAATGCGAGAAATATTACGAGAATCTTCTTTAGCAAGAGATATTCGTCAAATTTTTACTGCGATTTCTGCTAATACAGCAGCGCATGTGATCATTAACGATTTCATCGATCTATCACTTCAAATCCCAACCATTGGTATGACCAATGGCTGTGAATCCTCCTTGAATTCAGATCGAGAGAGTTTATTGTCCCCCACACAAGGCAAAAAAGACAATTATACTTCCCTAATGGATATTTATAGTGTGGCTGGGTATGAGTATGATAGTTATCCTGTCTTATGTCCGTATCATACCCTTTTATTACTAGAAGATCCAGAAGAAGTTTTAAAAAATATGCCGTTAGATGCTAGTCCTACACTAGTACAACTTGTACAAATACTAACACCCACACAAAGGTATATATATATATATACATATACATGTATAAACAAAAGCAGTCGAGAAATCACTTTTTTTTTTAAAAAAAAAATCTATTTTTTTTCGGTTAGTTTACAGGAATTGCATTTATTATTAGATTGTTCATTAGCACAAATATATCGATTAGCAGCTCACTTAATTTATTGGAGAAAAGCAAAATTAATTCATACAATTAGTACCAGAAATATATATGTTGTTTCACCTAACGCCAAACTCGATGAGTAAAGTCCCCCAAAAAAAAAAGCAACTTTTTATTCAACATTTAATGCTTTTTTTTTTTTATTATTTAGTATTCAAGCACTTGAAGCGGATTTTAAAATGCATATTCCCAACTTGAGTTTGCCCGTTCTATTATCGAAACTAGCACATGCACAACAATACCATCTTGTCTACCGAGTCAAGGAACTCAAGAACCAGTACTTGGAAGCCATTACATATTTAATTCGTAAAGATCTCGTGGTCCAACTCCACATGTACTTGGTCTTATTAGTTCCACCTGAAAAGAAAGCAGGAAACGAAACACCACAATACGACGGTGCCTCTGTACATGAAACACAAGAACTTGCCTCAAGTCCAAACACCAACGACCCAGAATGGAATCGACTCAAACGACTTACTTATGAACGTGCACCCAAGGAAGTGGCCGATTTATTCATTCGTTTAAAACCTTATATGAACGGCCAACATCATATTGAAGAAATCATTTATCGAGAAGGTATCTCTAGAAGACAATTAGGTCTTGTATTAAAATACTATCGAGATAAGATTGTTACTGTATATCACTATTAAAAGAAGAAGAAGAAGAAGAAGAAAATAAATAAATATATATATTTTTATTATGATGATGATGATGATGATGATTATATTGTTATAATTTTGGGTTATGAAAAAAGACAATGGATGTAGGGTTTGACATGGTACTACCAAACCCAAAGAAATCTAAAATACTAGGTCGTTCGGGTAATAGCACAAATATAACGACATTAAACGCTATACCTCCAAATAATAAAGTTAGCCAGACCAAGACAGGTAATGCTTCTTTTAATTTAAGCCAAAACACATTCTCTCGCTTGAGTTCTGCTGCGGATCGTGCAGAGGTACCCCATCCTACATCCCACAACGATACAATGGCCCATAATTTCGCAGGTACTAACCCAAACATGTAATAAAGAGAGTATAATGGAAACACAAGAAATCGAATCGATCTTGATGATACCATGGCGTAAATCGACTTGATACAAGATATAGCTACTAATGAGATTAACCAAAGCAACAATACATAGGGCGTCTTGGAAAACAAAATGTTAAAGATGGAGAACAATAAAACAAATGGGTAAAGTCCTTGATAAAATAATTCGGCTGCCATCCAGGGACTGTGTTTATGAAGACTTCGTGCGTTCCAAAAGATTTCTCGGTAAAAGCTTTTTGACCATCTTGTTTGTTGTTTAAACCAACGTAGAAAAGTACTTGGTGTCTCTGTTTCACAGAATGCTAAGTGTGTATAAACTACACGATAGCCGCATAATAATGTTCGGTTTGTAAGATGTCTATCCAAAAAAAAAAAGGGGGGTGTGGGGTGGGGGGGAAGGGCCTTTAGCTGTTTTATCTATAGATATCCGTATTTTCCTTTTTTTTTTTTTTTTTTTTTTTTACCTGTCATCGCCATAGGTACATTCCATACCTAAGAAAGACTGTGAAATCCAATCATCTAATATCTGTTTCAACACATGCGACCGATAAATACCCATAGGGCCCGAAACACATGTAACACATCGATTAAAACTCTGAGCGGCACGTTCAATATTAAATGCCATCCAATACCGAAGAGAAGACATGAACGAAAGTAAACTATCATTTGTATTCCATATACGCACATCACCTGCTGCAGCACCTATATTCGGGAACCAATAAAGGGCACTCTCCATCTCCAACATAGCGTCCGGATCAAATTTAGTATCTGAGTCCGTAGAAACTACAGCTTCACAGCCTGAGGCCATCAGGACTCGAAACGCTGTATACATTGCATGTCGTTTTCCTCTATGGGGTTGTAAATAACATACTGCAACTGCATCTGTCGGTAATGTATAGGCGTCTTGTATAATCTGATCATAATCTAACTTCTTTTTACTTTCTTCTTTCTCCATTCTTTGAAATACTGTTGAAGGTAACTCGGGTAAACCGACGACAGGACAGCCCGGAAAAACAGTTTGAAACACATTGGCCATCTCTCTATCGGCCTCTTCATCACCATCAATCACTACCACAATCTTGAAAGGGTCTGGATAATTTAAAGATTGAACAGATTTTAAGCACTGAGTAAACAACTGAGGTTCTTCTCGATACCCTACTACTGCTAATCCCATCTTGGTAGCTAATCTTGTGTTCTTTTCTAATTTGAGTTCTTCTTTTTCTTCCTTTGTATCATCACTAACTTCAGACGATGTAGACGAAGATAACTCCTCTCGATCAAATACACTATCAAAATCAATGACCTTTTCTGGATGTTTTGGTAATGGTTTTTCTTGAGTGTTACGAATATGAGATTTCAATGAGACAGGTTTAGGTAAAGTTCTTTTATAGTGATAGATCATGATACGATTTAATGTGGCGAATAAAAGTTGGAGAAAGATGAATAGGAATACAATCATGCCGTATACTCCAAGTACCCAGAATGAAGCTCGAGTGACTTCTACCTTGAGGCCATATCCAATTAACGCAGGTACAACAAAGACACATGAAATAACAACAGAGTAAAGTATTTTTAATGGTAGTGTCCAATTCATAATATTGTTTAGAAAATAGAAAATAAAGAGAGATAGGGTTTAGGAAATTTTAATTTGTTTCTTCCTTTTTTTTTTTTTTTTTTTCGTTCAGAAAGAGTGTCAGCGTCGGGTATTTTTTTAGAGTTTCTTCATTGTTTGTTTAATTTGATAAACTTTATTTCGTTTTAAATCAATGTATGCCGATCTTTCAACCAAAGATACATCTGGGTTTGCATTTTGTATTTATATTGAGAAAAAAAAATAACTAACAGGGAATTTTTTTGTTGCTTTTGTTATGTAATTATTTTACTACTCTCATTTCCAAAATGAAAATACGATAGTTTACTGATATATACTATTTCGCTTGTTATGACAGGTACGATTCATTTATGTGAAGCTATACAGGTACAATCGTCGGGAAAATAAAGTCTACTCAATTCCTCCCAAAGACAAATGGCTGTAACTATATAGGCGTGGTTGTTTGGGCACTACTGATAAAGAAGAAAAATCTGATGCTTTAGAAAATTCGAAACAAAAGATCGAATAATGGCATCAAAAAAAAAATAATATCTCCAGTGACCTTTAAAACCAAAGAAGGACTATTATAATTGCTTATAGTGGTTGCAAGCGCATGTGTGATATATACATGGGACATATGTACTTTGATTCCGGTGAAGGTGAAGAAAAAGAATTGCTGAAATTTTGGTTAATATGTATAGGTAGAAAAGTTGTATAATGAACCACAGTTCCTGTTTTATAATTAGAGCGACTTAAAATAATAATAAAAAAAAAAAAGAGAGATTAAGTAATAAAAAAGTATGTACATACATACAAAATGGTTCTCAAATAAACTAATCCAAGGGAATTAATTTAAGTAAATTTTAATAAAAAAGTTTATAAAAATACATAAATCAGTCAAACTCAAGTCGATCAATCAAGAATGTAATAAGAGTTTAAATTTAAAGATATTTATTTACATAATCCGTCTTTATTTAGAATTAGCTTTGTCGTGGCTGATAGTTAAACCAATCGCCACAGTCGATATAGTATCTCGGTTGTTGTGGTAAGCTCTATCACAATTATGCCACTCAGTTAGGGTTTAAGAAGAGAGACGTACCCAATATTGGATGTAATAATTGAGAGCATAGCAGTAGATACATAACTGTGAGGTCATATACATACTCACTTGTGAGTATTTCTGTGGAGTAACGTTCATGTATGTTCTTAAGCCAGGTGCCACCTCTACGATCATAACCTTTGATATTGCTTCCTATGTCCGTGCTTTGATCACCAATTGACATGGTTAAGCGATTAGCTTTTGATTCTTTCAATAAAATCTGACGCTCTTTTGGCGCTACACGGTATTTTGTTTTAATGGTGCTAACCTCTCAGGCTACTCTTCTGTTTAATCTTTTTTTTTACTATATTGTGGTTATTTGATACAGGTACCCGACATTAGTTACCTATCCAATTCATTGCAAGTACAGTATTGAACTTATTTACGTTAACAGAACTTAATACGAACTAAGCAAAAGAAATGGTCATCCACACCGAGGGCTCACAGGAGATCGTGCCAGAGATATATGTAAGTCTCATCATTTTGAATACTTTATGCTTGAGTTAACTGCAGGGAGTACACAACAATTCCAATTCTGTTTTAGTTTTTTTTTTTATTTCGTCACTAAATTTTCTACATCTTTAACGTTTAAGTCTATCTTTCTAATATTGGAATAGACTATTCCTAATGTTGTGACCTGATTCGACAACTTCGGCGCATAATTCATGATATATTCTTTGAATAATTTTTTTCTTTGTTTGCTGAAGTTTGATTTTTTGACTTAAATACGAAATATCTTTCCGTCTATATCCGGCGCCAGACTAACAATTTGATTAAATAATCCAGTACTGGTGTTATTTATACCCTTTTAGCAAAGGGAAGAAGGGGAGGTTGTATGTCTACATAAAACATGATGATTGTTTTGTTCAGTTATATATTCAATTAAAGGATTTAAGTAAAGTTCCACTTCTTGTTCAAATCCATTTAACATGAACGTCCTTTTAAAAGTGATATAGTAGGTTTTAATAATTTAACTGCCTCTTCGTAATAAAATCACTATCTTACCATTGGCAGCATTATGCAAGTTTCAAACTTTGTTCATTTTTTGATATAATCTCTTGTCTGAATAACATATATAATCAAACAAGAGATTAGGATGGTGTTGAAAGGAGAAGTTCATACTTTGAGAAGAAAAAAGAGAGAAAGAGAAAAAAGTGATTTAATTACAATGATTAAACAAACCTGTTTGTGGCGTACAGAAATAACCAATTGCTTGAATGTCGTGCCCCAAGTGTCTTTAAAGAAAGCTGCTGACATCATCTTCTGGTGGAAGTTCTGTCATTTTAAACGCCGGGTTTTTCTCAGTTTTTTTTTTTTTTTTTTTTTTGGCTCTTGCGGGTTGAACGAGGGGTCATCGTGTTTTTTATTTCCCCACTCTCTTTCTAGAAAAATTACATTAACAATGTCAGGTAAAAAAATAAAAATAAAAAAATACAACAAAAACAACCTCAGCAAGCGAAACTCATAATTGAAAAAAAAAATAGACGAAAAGGCTCCTCAACAAGACATGGCAAAGTCCCGGATTCCATTTGAATACCGTGATTATTGCGCTAAACTTTTGATTCCTCTCAACAAGTGTAGAGGAGAAACCTTCTATCTTCCCTGGAAGTGTGAGACTGAGCGTCACGCATATGAGAAATGCCAATATGATGAGTAAGTTTATATCTGAAGCTTTCCCTATTTTTTTTTAAAAAAAATTTAACATATTTTGTGCGTGTGTGTAGTTTCAAGCGTCGTATGAAGGAACAACAAGCAAAGGCAGAAGAAGAGGATTAAATATTTTAGACAATATTTATTTATATATACACAGAAATAAAAACGACTACGAAAAAAAAAGAGTTACTCAATGTGTATGTTTTAATGAAAAAAAAAAAAAAAAAAAAAAAAAAAAAAAAGAAGATAGTCGAAAAATGTGATTTTATTTAATTTATTTAAATAACATATATTTCTTAATCAAGTAAAGTAAGTGAAGGAGAGGATTGAGTATCCGGACTATAGAACAAAGCCATTAAAGCTTCCAAATAATTCTCTGCAAAAGACGACATATAAAATTCATGTTGAGAATCATGTTGATGTACGAAATTATGAGCCAATTCATGACAGAGTGTCATAAACCAATAAATCATTGCCTCCTTTCGCTTCTCCTTTTCTTGCTCTACCGTACTCGGTTCATGCAAAGCTAAATAATATCTCAAATTCATGAATAAACTACCCGTTGTATTAAATGCAATTGTAGGTCCTTGGCTATCATAAAAAATCTGAATCGTATTCAATCGAAGTTCAAACACTTTAGATAATTCGGTCAAGATACCAGTGAATCGTGCCATGGCCTGTCCGTATTGTTCGAGGACATCATCTGGACTCACTGTACGGTGAACATAGAATTCCATACCCATTACATTACCTACATAGCTCAAGTCTTGACCTGGTGTATTATCACAGTAATTTTCTGATTCATTTACTTGGTTAATACGAGGTGGTGAGTACACGTCTTTACCAGCATATGGTTTACATGAATGAATGGCACGTTTGAGATTTTGACGTACATTGGATGTCAAATTTGGTGTGATAGTACTTTCGGATGGAGGCAACTTTGACTTTTTCTCGATTTGTTGCTTGACCACTTCTTCTATAGGTTGTGAAGGAGGAGGAGGAGGTGTTGGCAATTGTTTATCAGGCACAGTAGGTTTCCAACTTGACCAAATTCGATTCATGAACCCAGCATTCTTTTCATTTTTTCGGGTTCTTTCTGCCTCTGCGATAGAAGCCAGTTCTGCTTCTCTTTCTTGTTTTTTTCTTCTTTGCTCTTCTTCCTCCTCAGAAATAACTGAACCAACAGCTTCTTTTTCATGTTGTTTGGATTTGGGATAATCTTCATGAAGTAACTTATTAATCACATTTTGTACATGATCTTTCGTTTGTTGAGCAATGAGTTGACGAATATATCCTTCTTGACAATCACTAAAGACTTCTTGTACTTGCTTTGTGTATTTATCAACATCCTTAGAGGATAAAGAAGGTAAGGTAGGTAAAGTAGGGGAAGGCGAAGCTGTACTAGGGAGAGCAGGTGAATGTACGGGTGTTGCTTGTTGCTTGCGAATATTCAGAATACGATCGACAGGTACACCTTTACGTTTCAGGTTATATAAACTGGCAGTCAAGTACCTCTCAACGATAATTGCATCATTAAATCGGACACGTGCAAAGAGCAAAGTACACAGGGAATTGGCAATATCGTAAAAATCAATATCTTTCATATCACTAAGATAAATACCAAAGTTTACACGATCTGCACAGGATGTTGTTGGTTGTACGTTTTTTTCATTTGTGTGCTTGAATGTACGAGTAATTTTGAGTCCCTGGACTTGAGTTACTTTCAAATGTTGCTTGACGTATTGCTCGTCATGTAATAACTCCTTACGACGTTGTGGACTATCGTTCATCATTTGGTAAATAATAATTGGTGTACGTTCAAAGATCATTTCAGTTATTTCTTTTGTTTTAGGCGTTACACCCATTGTCTTAGCATAAGAATAAGATTCTCGAATTTGACTACAGTATATAGAAGTTTTTAATGAGAATATATTTATACCTGGCGTTTTTTTTTTTTTTTTCTTACCTAGACAAAGTCTTACTTCCCAATTGGGCATAAAAGTCCTCTAACAAAGGTTCCATAGGAGCAGAAACAGGCGAGAAGATTTGTTGGCCCATCGTATCATCAATAATAAAAATATCAGAAGCTTTCGCTAGTCGATACTGAACGAATTCATCCTCTGTTTTATCTTCTTCCTTTTCCTTTTCAGATAATGTGGTGCGTTTTAAACCAACTAAAAAGGGCTTTGTCTTCATATCATTGTAAAGTTGCCTATTTGATTTAATCATATAGAATTGACCAGCAATTTGTCTCAAGGCACCCAAGTACCGTTCACCGCCGCTGCTAAGATCCCAAAAGCGTTGAGGGTCTTTGACAATCATCGCCGCTAATTCAACAGTGGTAGGCTCATCTTTTACACCACATGAACGTAGGAATGAATTGGCAAGTGAACCAAAATTAACATACAAGAATAACTCCTTATGAAAATTTGTAGAAGTATCTGATTCGAAGTAACAGGAGTCTGGTTTCTTTAAAACCACTACATTATTTTCCTTGACTGGGATAAACGCAAGTTGCCTTAATTGTTCCCAATGCAATCTTGAAAAATCACCCATACGGCTTGCCATAAACTCGAATATATTTCTGGCCTTGGTTGTATCTAGTTCACGTTTTTGTAAAAAGGCTTGTAACAAACGATCTGCAGAAGGAGTTTCAGATACACCGAGTTTATCACGCACAAGGAGTAAGTCTGGGTGAAGCACTTGAAATCCGAGTAATTGAACATCTGTGTTGGTAAAACAATCGCGAGGAGTAGAAAATGTAGTACCATCAGAACAAGGCAAGAACTTTATTTGAATCTTGTTAACATCGTAACTGCTTTCATAGTCCTTATGATGCTCAATCAAATAAGCTAATGCTCGTTTTTGAATCACCTTTCTCTCTTGACTCATGATAGGTTCGGGAGCAGCTAAAAGTAATAAGGTAGCTAAAGGCGGTGAAGTGACTAAGCCTAACTTCTCGAGAAATTTTGCTTCATCACTCGTGGCTCGCCAACGTGGTGTCCAGTAAAGTAAAGGTAGCTTGAGCTCACGTGCGATATCCGTTGGAGCAAATAAATCACCTGCACGGTATCGTTTATAAATCTTTTTGGTTTGCTTTTCTAGAATAGGATGTCCTTGTAAGTCGAGTTTTCCACTAGGCCGTTCAATTTCTTTTAAGCGAGGTTCCTCTCCTTCTTTAGTAAAGATGGAGGTCTCACGTAATCGACGGGTTTCAATGTCACTAAGTGTATTTTGAACTGATGTCAAGTATTTTACGAGTTCGACGTGGGACCAGCTTCCGTCTGAAATTAAGCGATCAAAAACCATTTGTAATTCTACGTGCTATATTATAAGAAAAAGAGATTAATTAATTTTGAATACGTTTTGTCTTTCTCTTTTCTTTATTTTTACCTTGCGGACACCGAGTGAAGTTAAAAGATTATCATTTATACTCTTGGGGTTTGTAAATTCAATGACAGGTAAATCATCAAACAAATTAACTGAAGGGAAATAAGCTTCCCTTGGAAACTTCATTCCGAATCGAGTGGGTATACAAGTTAAATTTGCAAGCAAAATAACGACATCCTGTTGTGACTTGTTGGAAATATTCGTATATTGTTTAGATATGATAGATAATACACGTTCAGAGAATTCTTTTGATGTGCTTAATTCTGATTTAGTCTTTGTAATAAATTCAGCCCAATGTACAACAGATAATTCAATCATACTGAAATAAGAAGTCAAATCTTGTGTTGAAAATGTTTTTGAGATGGAAAATGGCATAGTGTCAGGTGGTATAGGCATATCTAATGGAATTAACTTGGGATTTAACCAAAATCTTGTGTGCGATAATTGTAATAGCCCTCTTTCTTCGCCACAGTTCATGACAGCAGCATCCAAGAATCTGGCGCGTGTAGATTCGTTTAATGCAGCTCTTGTACTACTAGGAATTGAGGTATTTCCTTTATTACATTCAATCCACCATTTCATACATGCTACCATCTCATCAGGTTGTAATGAACGTGTTTCGAGTTCCTTAATGATATCTTGAATGCCTAATGGTTGTAATAGGTTCAGTTTTGCTAGTTTAGTTAAACTTTCTTTACATTCTTGAAGAAAAACAGGTGTGATGGTAGGAATTGTCTTTACGAATTTATCAAGTAGTTCTGTAATGACATGACCTGTAATAGTGGTATTATCAGGCACAGTTCGAGAGTTAGCAATAGGCTGTGCACCGTGTGATGTCATGATATCGAAAGAAACCCTGCATGAATTAAAAAACCGTTCTTCATGAACTTTACCCACAATAGCGCTTGGTGTAGAATGTTGAAAGGTAAATGAATGCAATGCATGTGCAGCTCGTTTCTCTAGCATCAACTTTGCGCTATCGTTATCTTCTAATTTGGATTTATCTACTTCGTCGCTATATCCTACTAATTCACGATACAGTCTAGATATTTGTTCGATTTCATCGTTGTAAACCATGCGAGCTAATAATCCACCCACAGCCAAGAGTTCTTTATTCCAGACACTAATATATCGATCTGCAAAATCAATGCTTTCTCTTTCTACAGTGGGGATAAATCGAGAAGCCATGTGACAACAGCAACCGGTGGTTTGATGAGTAGGAAAGCCGATAAAGACACGGCCTTGATGTGGAAATGGAATCAAGTCTTTAAAAATTTGGTTTCTATTCTCTGAAGCGTCTAATTCTTCTTTTCCGGTATAGACTAATTGGAACTTTGTAGTCTTGGGTGGCTTTTTCTTAGTAGCACGTTCCATTTCCTTTTCATAGTCTCGGGAGACACTAACTTGTAAAGCACCTGTCACGACACGCAGGAAGATACTAGCTTTTTCAGCTGGTAATACGTTATTTGATGGTTCCAAATTGGGCTTAGGTTTCCCTGTCAAGAAATTAGCAAAGGGAGTAAACAAGGAAGGTGGAGTATACTTTTTAGAATCTAATTGAATTTGTCTCGTATCTGCACCGGTTAAGGTAAACATTTTTTGGGGTGAGGATAAAATCATTTTACGTGTATCTACAGTCATGGCACGAGGTTCGGCTACACGTTTTATAATAGAAAATATTTCTTGATTATCGAAAAAGACAGAGACTTGCTTTAGATTGGCAGTGAAGCCCATACTAGTGGTTAGGAATCGACAAAAGTTGTCAAAGTCTGGCATTTCCATTGGCTCTCTTAAATCCATCAAGAAGGATGTCCATGTATCAATATCGGACTCAGGTACATCCGCTCGCTTTGCAAATAATTGATCTCCTTTGAAATAAAATGCCATGCATTGTGATCCAGAAAATACACTGATAAACAAAATAAATTAAGTTTTCAATATGTAAATGTGATAGATCATGTGAGTATAATTACTTACAATGGGTTCTCACAAACCGAGAAAAGTGAATAAAAACCAACACCAAATGCACCAATCTTTTGTTCGTCTATATAGAATGGTTAGACATTGAAAATTACTGTCTTTAGGGGGGTTTTTTTTTTTTACCTGGGTTTCCTTCCGCAATTCTTTTTAATCGTAACCAATCTTCAGGGCGGAAAGCCATTCCGTTATTTTTAAACACAATGCGTTCACATTTTGATAGAAGATTTGGAGGTTTTGTTTGATCGGGAGAGCTTGAATGAAAGTGAATTTGAATGGCGCTTGAAGATGCATCATCTATTCAAAAGAAAGTTAATGTCGGATCGATTCTCGTTTTTTTTTTAACTTAATCACTTGCCAGCATTTTGCATCAATTCTCGGTAAAGTACATATTCTGCGGAATATCTTGCAAGAATTTTATCGATTAAATGTCTTTGGTTTACTACGCAGAAACAAAACAAAAATAAAGTAATGAGCATAATGCTTTAATTAGAAAGTAATAAAGTTCAAGTACCTTCTACTTTTTCTTCGACACCATTACTACTCATAATATTAGAGCGTAATAGCTCTAATCGTTTGTCTGATTTTAGTGACATATTGAAGAAAAAAAAAAGTGCAGTGATAGAAAAGGAAACAAACTTTCTTTTTATTCTAAAAGTGCTCGCTTTATATCACGTGGAAATGCAGTCGTTACAATTTTGATTGTCAAAATATAAACAATGAGCACTGAATTAAGTGCACACATGCATAAAAGCTATTAGCAACATTTTGTACAAATAATTTCCTTTAATCTAAAAAAAAAAGGCTGTTACTGTATACACATATCGGAAGATATATGTGTCCTTCCACATCATGGAGTCTTTTATTTTATTAGCTCATTCAGCTACACTTTTATTAGAAGTTAATGGTAACTATTGGAGAAAAATCCCGTTCAACGAAATAAAAAAAATAAAATAAAAAAAATAGATATATAGAATAGAAATACAGAAGAAATAAAAACAGTTTGAATAAAAAATCAACACGTTTCATTGAAAATACCAAGAAAAAGAGTTATACAAATACAAATACCCAAAGAATTAGATTAATTATCTCTTTAAAAATAAACAAGATACATATACTTAAACTGAATGTATCTTGGGGAGACAGGAGTGTTTTTATTGTTATTGTTATTGTTATTGTTATTGTTGTTAAAGAGCGATAGACGTAACAGAGCCAGTTGTCAGGGAAGAGCAAAGGTCATGAGTGCTAAAGCCTTGTAGGAGCTTGGAAAGAATTGTGAAGAAGAGTAGTTGTCATCAGAAGAAGTAAAATGTAGTAAAAATAAATAAAAATAATAACATTTATGGCGAGTATTTATAATGATTTTTTCACATAGAAGTTCTGTAAAGGACGGAAGGGATAATTAGAAAAAAAAAAGAACGAAAAAGTAACTAGAAATTTGCTATTAAAAGTATCAGTGATTTCAACTTAAACGACTTTCAGCCTTGTTGCCTTCGGTATTATAACCTTCTCAAGAAAGATTTTTCTAAAAAAAAATATCTTTCAACCCGTTCTCACGTTAAGATTTGGGCAGATTTTTTCTAAAAAAAATATCTTTCAGCCCGTTCTGATGTTGGAAGGAGAAAGTGAAAAATTGAAAACTACCTTTAATTCTTTCGCCGATTGTACAATGAAAAAACTTGGGAGCTTTTAAACTGATAAAGATAATGAACATAGAGTCATCGATTTATAAATCAACGAAGAAATCGAAACAGAATAAATCTAATTAGATCATTGTTTATCAATTACAGGAGGATTAGAGAGGATTTACTGCGCTTACATTTAATCGAAACAGGCGCACGTAAGTACTTTAATTTTAGACATGTGGTTTTAGCTATACTGAATGAAGTACCGTACCCGCTCTATTTAAGGCCGTTCGATTTAAGGCCATTTCCGATTTAAGGCCGCAATTTTCTGAATATTTTGCCTATTTTAACTTTTTTCAAGGCATAAATAAGGCCATGACACGATTTAAGGCCGCAAAAGTCTGAAATATTTTATGGCCTTATATAGAGCGGGTACTGTAACTATTATGTTGTTATGAACAGTTGTTTGCATTTTCATTTTACGATAAACGTAGTTTTAGAGTAGCCAAAAATCAAATTGATTAATGGAAAAGGCTGCGATATTGATATATTTCTTTAGAGAGCAATTACCGCGAAACAATAAATCAAAAACGAAGCAACAGTATGTAAATAATTGCTTTCAAAATTCTTACACTAAATGCATCTTGTTGGGGGAGAACGGTGATAACTGTTCGGGAAGGTTTATTGTTATTGTTACTGTTATTGCTGTTGAAAAGCTATAGACTTAACAGAGCCCAATTGTTAGGGAAGAGTAAATGTCATGAGAGCTAAAGCCTTGTAAACTTTCAATCAATCCCAAAAAAAATTGAGCCAATCAAATCATCGAAAAAAGGGGAAAAAGTGAATTTTTAGGTAAAAATCCGCAGGTCCCGACCTTTGGATTTTTTCAAGTGTTTTAAATGTGGATATATCTCGGGATTATAAGAATTTTAGAGCAAAGCTATTGAATGGTTTCTAATATAAAATTTGACGCTCTTTCGAATGGTGTAAAAATCAAAGTAGAGTAATTATAAAGATTAATGTTTATTGTGAAAAAGTCAAATTACGGTTTTTGTTAGGGCAGGTATATTTTTCATATCTAAAGTTACGAATCCAAATACACGAAAAAATGCGTCTTTAAATTCTGCATCGACTGTATATCACATTGTATATTAGAATAATTGATTTAAGATGACTTTAATTTGACAAGAAAGAAAATTTTGTCCATATCTCGATTTTTTTTTTCATTTTAGGGGTAAAAAACGGGGTGTCCATAGGGGGTAGTGGTGCATCTAGTCTACTTTCATAGGGTGTGTAACGTTTCACACTGCTTAAATCCCTATATGCACCCCGTTTGTTTTTTTCCTTTAAAAAATGTAAAGATATTAACAAAATTTTCTTTCTTGTCAAATTAAAGTCATCTTAAATCAAGTATTCTAATATACAATGTGATATACAGTCGATGCAGAATTTGATGGCACATCTGTCTATGGATTTAAAATGATATGTCTAGAAGCATAAAATATACTTGCCCTAAACAAAGACTGTAAATTCGACTTTCTTAAAAAATACAATAATAGCCATTAATCTTTATAATTACTTTACTTTGATTTTTGCTTCATTCTAAATAGCCTCGAATTATATACTAGAAACTATTCAATAGCTTTCCTCTAAAAGCTTTATAATACCAACATATATTATCCACATTTATGTAAACATTCAAAAAAATCAAAAAGGCTCGGGAAACAGTTTTTGCTAGAAAAAGTATATTTTTTATATATATAAAAAATATATCTTTGTATGAAGATATCTTTCCATATAAATTTAGAATTTTCTGGATATAGTATTGTATAATAAAATAGTTAATATTGAAGGAATTTACTTTGACATGAAAGATTTCTAGGGCTTAAAATTTAAGCTGTGTTTAGTTAATTTAGAGTGGTGGGTGACTCACCAATAAGCGCGCCTCATATAAACTACACACACCACATATTTAAGCCCAGAAAACCTTTCATGTCAAAGTAAAGTCCTTTAATATTAGTTATTTTATTATACACTACTATATCCAGAAAATTCTAAATTTATATGGGCAGATGATTGTATATAAAGATGTATCTTTTTATATGTAAAAAATATACTTTCTCTAACAAAAACTGTTTTCCTTACATGCACTACAAATGGAGAGTGCATGTAGCATGGTCTACATACACCTCGTTTTTCGGTCCCAGAAATCAAAATTTTGACAAAAAATACCTTCTTGTCAAAGTAACGTTCCTCTAAATCAACTATTTCATTAAACAATATGATATACAGAAAGTGCAGAATTTGAAGGCGCATCTTTCTAAACCATTCGATTTATATTATTAGAAACAGGAAATATACTTGCCCTAATAAAAACTTTATTTCGTTTTCTGACAGTAAACATAAATTATTATTATTACTTAGCTTTGATTTTTGCATCATTAAAAAGAGCGCAAAATTCTACATGTGTCATTAAAAGGCCAAGCTTTAAAACCTTTTTAATCTAAAGATGTATGGATATTTCTGAATTTTGAAAAAATCCATAGGGGGGGACTAGCAAATTTTTCTAAAAAATGGAATTTTTTTCACAGCTTAAAAAAAAATAAAAATTAGAAATGTAGATATATCTTTGTATTTAAATGGTTTTAAAGTTTAGCTTTTTATTGATGTCTAAGGTAGAATTTGACGCTCTTTCGAATGGTGTAAGAATAAAAGTAACATAATTATAAATTTTAATAATCATTGCGAAAAAGCACAGCTTCTATTAGGACATGTATATTTTTTATATATAAGATGATAAATCTAAATGCATAGAAATCGTAGTTTTTAAATTCTACATCTTTGGAATATAACATTGTCTAACAAAATATGTCTGTATCCTGATTTGGTTTTTTTCCTGTTTTTGGACCTAAAAATTGAGATTTCGGTCCAAATTTCTTTCTTTTTCAAATTAAAGTCTTTTATTTTACCTATTCTATTATACAATATAATATACAATCGACGCAGAATTTGAAGGCGCATCTTTCTATTGATTTAGAATTATTATTTTTTATGTAGAAAATATACTTGCCCTAACAAAAACTGTATATCGTTTTTTTATAATACCTATTAATATTTGTTACTAGTTTACTCTGATTTTTACATCATTGAAAAGAGCGTCAAATTCTACATGTATTGGTAAAAATCTAAGCTTTAAAACCTTTTTAATGTAAAGATGTATGGATATTTCTGAATCTTGAAAAAATCCATAGGGGGGGACTGGCTTATTTTTGCCTAAAAATACACTTTTTCCTCCTTTTCCGATGATTTGATTGGCTCGAAAATCTTTTCGCTACAGCAAAAAAAATCATGTCTACAATACCTCGTTTTTCTTTATCAAAAAGACTAATTAAGGCCAGTAAACACAGGTAGTGTAGCGTAGGGCTTTACTGTCGTAATAGAATGGTAGTATCAAAAGGTCTCTTCCTTTAAAAAATTTTTTTCACCATAAATTAAAAGTAAAAGAGGCAGATTTAACTATATCAAGAATTATATTACTTTGGCAAATATTGACCACCAAAAGTTTTAATGCAATTGTATAGTTAGTTAAACTGATATGGCTGCTTTATTTTTGCTTAAGCAAAATGGCATGTCCTCAAGGATAAAGAAAATTAACAATTATAGCAATGTACATACATAACTAGTGAATGATATTGAAAGATTTATATGTATAATATGTATAATAACTATGTATATATATTCCAAATAAACTCGAGAAACACTCTGAAATAAAATGGGAAAATGTGGTTCATTGTACACTTTTATTAGGAATTAATGGTAACTAACTATATTGGAGGAAAATTCCGTTCAAAGACAAAAAACAAATGATTTATGTGATTACATATACAGAATAAAAATACAGAATAAAAAAATGAAAACTAGTAGCAAAAATAGTTTGAATAAAAGAACCAACTTGCGTTTAATTGAAAATACAAGAAAAGAAAAAGGGTGATATTAATACACAAAGGAGTAAAGGATTAGATTAAATATAAGAAATCAAAAGTAAACTCGCCCAAGCATTAAAATAAAACGCGTATATTTGTTTATTTGATATATTTATATTTTTACAGATTTTTTTTCTATGTATATAATTTACAAAGTCTTGACTTTACCACGGAATTCATCAAGTGACTTGTACCCTTTAGCAACCATAATATCAGTTAATTCCTTATTGATACGAGCAAAGACACCAGGACCTTCTTCCTTTAAGGTAGTACCAATTTGAACAGCACTGGCACCAGCCAAGACATGAAGGAAGACTTCTTTACCAGATGTGACACCACCAACACCAATCACTTGCTTGTTAGGCAAACGACGGTAGAAGGCATTTACATTAGCCAAAGCAGTATTTAAAACCATCAAACCACCTAATCCACCAAATCCATCCTTGGGTTTAATCAAAGCAGTCTCAGTCTCAAAGTCAATTGCTAATCCATTACCGACTGAGTTAATACAAGTGACATAAGCCAAATTATCAAATTTATTAAAGATGGCAGCAGCAGCATCAAAATGTGCGATATCGAAATAAGGAGGTAACTTGACACCAAAAGGTTTCTTGATCAATGGTGCTAATACATTCAATGCATTCTCCATTGCTTCCATATCGTAACCTAATTGAGGCTTACCAGGTACATTGGGACAAGAAAAATTGACTTCTAAAACACAAGGTAAATCTGCTGCTACAAATGCTTCACACATCTTGACATTATCTGCTAAAGATAATCCAGAAAGTGAAATAAATAATGGTTTCTTGCTAGAATAATCGTACTTTTTAGCAAAGTTCAAATAATATTCATAACCTTCGTTAGGAAGACCCATGGAGTTGATGGATCCAATACCTGAAGGTAAAGGTAAATAACGGGGAGATGGATTGCCTTCACGATATTCATAAGTAGCTGACTTGGTAATCAAAGATCCGGATTCACTCTCAATCATAAGCTGCAAGTCTTCTTCAGTTTGACAGCAAACACCAGAAGCATTGAAGAGAAGGTTAGGAAGATGAAGGCCTGCAACTTGTGTAGAAAGGTCAACCATTTTTGTTTTATTTTATATAGGTAACTAAATTGAAAAACAAAAAAAGAAAAAGATCAAAACGTACTAAAGAAAAAAAGTGCTTTAAATAGATTATTTAAGATCTTGGAAAAAAAGCGATGTGACTCTTTGACAGACTTTTTTAAACGGAACTTGAAAAAAAAACTTTATTTTCATTTAAAAAGAGCAAGTACATAGCTGTCAACATGCAATAACTAATAGAACTCGCTCTCTCATTAACACTAACGCAAAAAAACTGAAATTATTTAAAAGTATATAAAACAATAAAAGAAACCAAGCGATTACAATTTTTTGTTTTAAAACTTCTTGTCTTCTCTCTTTTTGTCGTTTTAAAAATAATCATTTATTTATATATTAGAATAATGCGCTTTTATAACATTTAATAATCTGGTGATTTGAGAGGTTACAGAAACCATAGAGGTCGCTGATGAGCACATCATTGTAGGCATCAGCAATTCTACCTGAATTTATATACGGTGCTCTCAGGTATCTCCATGTGCCTAAAGAATTTCGCTCCTCATCCACTTTCTTCTCTATCCTCAGTACGGTCCACTCGCAATTGTGGACCCTATATTGGCAACATGGGAACAATAACCCAAACGTTGTCTCGCCCAATGTACTCTATCAAACTGTAGTTCGCATTATTTATCAGTTTAATCTCCACCCTCAACATTTGACCAATTTTCCAACAATGCTGAATAACTGAATTTGATCAGATACACGCAAGCACAGCTGATCAAAGGATAAACAAAAGACGATAAAACAGAATAAAAACTAATTAATACAAAACTAAAAAAAAATGAAACTGAACATATACGAAATTACCCTAGCTCTTATCAGTCACATCAGTAATTTTTTTTTTATCAAGTCATTTCACGGAATGAAGTTGTTCAGTAACATATTTGATTTATTTATATGTTATTTATCAATATTTACTTATTTGTTTATTTTTCAGTCAAAATAATAACTGAACGCCACCACCCTCTTTATTGTAGGCGAGGATCGGCCCGCTGGCGATGCCAGTAATATTGGGGGTAAGCAAATGTTTATTTGAAACCACACTCACTCTAATGTTGAGCAAACTAATGCCAGAGGAGTGTCAAAAGCCTTTTTACGTGCACCAATCACAGGGTGGACTAATCCAGCCAAACTTATCAATTCAATTCAAGCCGATGATGTTTCTCACACGGAAGCTGCTCAGGCCCTATCTCACATACGATCAAACTTAAAAAATATTGGAAAATCGAAAAACGTACCAGACCAATTGTCAAGATTTACTAATAATTGTTATAATACTCCCTCAAACCAAAGTTCTCTGAGGACTTCGTTAAACTATATATGTATAATTTTTTCCCTTGTTTGTCTTTACTTATTGAGCATTCTCTAAGCAAACATAGTCGCATCATCTACTATAAAATCTCTCTCTAAACATGGGTTGTACCTATATATATATATATATTTGGATTTCTTATAGTGAATGTATTAAATCGTATTCTATGTTCTGTATTAAAACTAACATAGCATGTGTAACTGGCGAGATAATATTTACAGCACTCTTTGCAGTAGGAAAAAGTGTATACCTACTTATTAAGCTTTGACATATCAGTAGCATTCAACCAATCAAACCTTAATTTGAGACATTGCATTTGAAAAAAAAACGGACTTTATAATACAACACGGGCTTTTTTTTTGCAAATACAAATGTGTTCATGTAGAAAAATATAAAATATTACATAAATACTACGTTTCTCTCTTTTCACTTCTCTATTGTTTCTCCTTTCTTTCTTTTTTTCTTCAAACATGGCCATAGGCGCTTATTACGGTACATTCAACGCGTTTCGATTAATTACAGATATATTCTTTCGAGAAATTTGAGTCAGGTAAAAAAAAAAAAAGCTTTATTGTTATATCTGTGGGAGCTGTATCTCAATTCGTTCCATAATAGTGGCGAAAACAATGTGCCAAAAGAAGCCCCGTGTATATTTATTGTAGCTCCTCATGCCAACCAATAAGTGTATATTGACATACGAGAGAGAAAAAATGTCTAAAATAAAGCGACTTTATTAGGTTTGTCGATCCTGGTATGGTAGCCATTTCATCGCCCCGTCGCTTCGCGCCTCTCATGGCCCAAAACTCATTCAAAATGAACATCATTGGCCCCACTGCACGCGCGGTCAAGGCCATTCCCGTGATCCGACCACAAGATCTGGCCACAAAGGGGGACGGCACCCTCTTCTATAAAAAGGATGACAACCTACTCAATCTCCATGGTACATATACCCATTTCATGCAACAGGTCGGTCCCCGTTACTTAATCGTATTATCAAAAACCATCAAAGTCGAGGTGATGGAGGTTGTATCTGATACCCAACTCAAACTCAAAACACAACTCAACGAGGAGGCCATCCAGCATCTACTTCATGAAGATGATACAAAATATAAGGTGATACCTCATGTGGATCAGAGTTTCTCTATGAAAAGGCGCATGAGCGCCTTGATCAGGGTGAATGTATATTATGATATTTCTGGAAGGAGACGGTCACGATAGAACAGAAATGTTACCATTGAAAGGTATTATTATTAAATGTGTGTATGCATACGTGTAAAACTCTAAACTTTATATTTTGATAAGCTGGTTTTGCTATTATGGCTTTAGTGGCATGGTAGAAAACGAAAACTTGGATGTAAAGATTGTCCCCGTGGGATTAAACTATTTCCATCCACATCGTCTTAGATCACACGCCGTGGTCTCCTACGGAACGCCCATTTCGGTGCCCAGGGAAATGGTGAAAAGCTGCAAGGCGAAACGTGAGGCGATTTCGAAGTTGTTAGATGAGGGATATAATGGATTGAAGAGTGTTACGGTTAATCCGCCCAAATATGATACAATGCTGGTAAATACTAATATAAATATCACAAGCTCAATTATTTTTGTCTTTCGATACTGTCCTTTTTCTTTTAAATTGATTTTTGTTATTTTTTTTCTTGCTGAAAACAATCTCGAACGATGAGCACATTTTTTTTATGAAGATGGACAAGACAACATTTATAATGAACAAGGAGAAAATGTCTACAATCCGATGGAGGATGTCCTAACGCAAGTTGATAATCTAAATGTAGTTCTTGAAACAATCACTATCCAGAAAACCTACTTGAGAGTTAAACGCCCTGAGAAAACTGCAGGGAGCTTTCTTCCGAGAAACAACCGAAGCTTAAAGGTCCTGGTTCAGATAAAACATTTAATCACTATAGTGACTTTACCAGGGAATCACTTACAGATCATATGCTCGAAAAATCTGAAGAAGGTGGATTGGTTGCCAAGATTGCAAGAGATCTAAACATCAACTATCGCACCGTATTAAGATGGTGGAATCAGTGTAAAGAAACGGAGGATATTCCATACAAAAAATCCGAAGAAATAGTGGTCCTAAGAGCTCGTTTACGACTAAACACAACGAGTATATACAGGTTCTATTGGATAATAATCCTAAGTTATTTTCGGATGATATTATGAAAAGCTTAGCCGAACAATTTGAAGGTTTCACCATCTGCAAGTTTCAGCTAAATAATCATTTACGAAATACAATGCTCATCATTATCAAGAAACGATTATTTGAACATGAAATAAGAAACTCACCGGAAAACATGCAGACCGGGTTTGAGTTTATGAAGTGGAAAGACTCTGATCTTGATTTTACAAAGAATTGTGTTTTTATCGATGAGGCTGGATCTTGATGACAATTTAAGGGAAATTATATTGTAATGGACAACGCCTCGATTCATAAATCTCAGCCAATGATACGAAGAGGTTATAAGTTGATGAATCTTCCTCCATACTCACCAGAATTAAATCCAATCGAGCAGTTTTGGAGAGTAGTCAAAGGCAAAACGAAGCACGATCGATTATTGGCGGAAGAAAATCTATCTGGTAGAATTGCTTATGTCTGCAATGGTGTGCTCACCAGCGAACTCTATGGTTTCTGTAACCACTCAAAGTACCGAATTATTAAATGTTATAAAAGCGCATTATCC
Organism: Pilaira anomala; assembly: GCA_025716855.1. Classification (NCBI taxonomy): domain Eukaryota; kingdom Fungi; phylum Mucoromycota; class Mucoromycetes; order Mucorales; family Mucoraceae; genus Pilaira; species Pilaira anomala. The sequence continues at coordinate 130,419 of JAIXMQ010000026.1, forward strand.
TAATAAATAAATAAATGATTATTTTTAAAACGATAGATATGTATCTATGATCAACTTAAGCGCCAAATTTAATTAGCTGGCACGGACAAAAAATACTCTTGAGCTTGTGACATTTATTTTTGCAATTGCCGACAATTATTTTTGTCTTTGGACCAATCATTTTTATATAAGTGACAATTATTTCTGTGAAAACGCCAATTTCGATAGGTTTGACTGTAATAGACTCTAAAAAAACTAATTGCCTGTCATTACACAAGAGACTGTAGCACTTATCACACATAAAGCAAGTCTTCTTTCACTCAAACTCTATTTACAATCAAATAAACCAATGACTTGGCTGGTCCCAGAAATTATTGCCCAAAGCGTGGACTTGAAATTTAAAAAAAAGGAAAGGCCGCACAGATGTATAACTATATTACTTTTTTTCTTTTTATTTGAAACAAAAAAAAAAGAATCACTTTTAATGATAAAAAGGGGTTGACTAAGAGGGGGACAGGTTAATTTTATAAGCGTTTCATCATAATTACAAATGATTTTTACTGGTTTTTTTGCTATTATTTACAAAACAAATCTTTGCCCATAAAATCTTAATCCCCTTTTTTCTTTTCCAATAACTTTTCTTCTTTTTTACCTTTTCTTTTTCTCTTCCTTCTCTAGTTACATTATGGATATCGCCGAATTAATTCATATGGACCAAATGGATAAGACATTGAAACGACATGCTTGTAAATGGCCCGAATGTCATAAATCGTTTAGTATGTGTAGCAAATATACATTTTATCAATTCAATAGATTAAAAAAGCATTATACCAACATTATCTTAAAAACTAGGTAGACCATCCGATGCATCAAGACATTATAGGATACATACAAATGATAGGTACCCTTTTTCAATAGAATTAAAAAGAGATATAATCTTCTAATTCATTCCATGTAGACCTTTTCAATGCACAGAACCTTATTGTGGCAAACGCTTTATACAGGTATTGTACCACCTTACTTTAATTTTTTTTTTTATGTGTATATATTTATCAGTTATTTTAAAGAGATCCGCTCTAACAGTACATTTACGTACACACTCGGGTGAGCGACCTCATATCTGTGAAGTAAATACATGTAAAAAGAGTTTTAGCGATAGCAGCTCATTAGCAAGACATCGGTACATATATAGCGGACATAACAATAATCTTTTATTTTTGTCTCAAGTATTTAATATATCATGTATTTAAATGTAGGCGTATACATACAGGCAATCGTCCCTATAAATGTTATGAGTGCAACAAAAGGTAATCTATATTATACAAGCTCAATAATAGCTATAAATACATATCTTTAACATTTGTTCAAATAAATCTATTAGTTATACGAAAAAGACGATTTTAGTTCGACATGCCCGTATGTGTCACGATACTAATTCTCTGCAATTACAACATGACTATTATGATAATTTACCATCCCCTCCTGCAAGTCAATATGGAGATAATAGTCAAAAATTGTTACCAACTCAACATTATGAAGACCCGTCTTCCCCTACTTCGATTACTTCTAGTTAAAAAGTCTACATTACTTTTTTATTTTATTGTTTTTTTTTTTTTTTTTTTTTTGCTATTTCATATAAAAATCATTGTCTATTTCTTCTCTTTGAAATAGGCCTTTAATGCATCTAATGCCTTTCCACGGTGAGAGATTGAGTTTTTGGTGACCTTGTCTAATTCAGCAAATCTATAAAATGAAAATAGTTTAATATTCTATATATGTTTAAATTGAGTTTCATTACGTTTTATCAAATCCGTCAGGAAGGAAAATAGCATCCCAACCGAATACACCAGGTCCACGTGCAGGTACAATTTTACCCTAAATTTCAAATTTCTTTAGAATTATACAGATTATGATTTATCTAAAAAAAAATACTTACATGTGTCTTTCCTTCAAAAATAATGGGTTCATGTCCTGGACCTTCACAATAACCAAATGTACAAAGAGCATAAGCTGATCTATCGTCAAAACCATCCAGCATCTTGTTAATGCCTGCATGGCCAATAGAATCTTGGAACCATTTACTATATTAAAAAGATTTGAAGTTTAGCGTTTTTAATTTCGATTTTTTGATGTAGGATAATCTTTACATGTATGGTCCAGGAAGCCCATTCATTGCATTAAAGCATAAAGCGGTATCTTCAGTGATACAAGGACCATTAAGCTAACAAAAAAAATATTTAGGATATACACATTTTAACTCCCCCAACACGCAAGTTCTATTTACAATTTCCGAGGCAAGTTTACATTTTTGCTTTGCAATTTCTTGAGTTTCACCCTGAAGTTCGGGTACTACATAAAAAGCTTAATTTCTCTTTTTTTTTCTTTCTTTTTGTTTTGGCTTTGAATCTACTTACAATCTACTTTATGTGATTCGACGTCGATGACACCTTCTAAAATAGCTTGAACTTCTGAGAGCTTGTTCTTGTTACCAGTAACAAAGACTGCAAAGTTATTTTTAGTTTTAGCTGTATTAGTTTATTTGACGTTTAACTTACTAAGTTTGGGTAAGGTAGTGGTGCTCATACTGACAGTAAAAATGAAAAAGAAAGGGAAAAGTGAAATAAATAAAAAAATAAAAAAAAAAAATGTGCCAGTGACTGCCAATATCCCAATTAGGTACAAGTTCTTAACATTTTGCTTTTCAACAACTAGTTTCCTTTTCTCTTTTTCTTTTTTAATATCACACTTTTTTCTTATAAAAAATAAGAGTACAAAAACACGCGTATACGCAGTTTCAGTAATACTAACTAAAAGCCTGAAAAGAAAAGGAGATATATACCACTAGATACCACTCTCGCCTATATAAACCCAGAAAAAGCACTTCGTCTGTTTTATTTTTATTTCAAGAATGTCAATTTACAACCATGAGCAACAAGAAGAATCGCCATGGGCCATCCTCGATCCTTCTTTAAAGCAACATTCTTTTTCTATTGAGCCTTTAACTTTTGGCCCTGCGTATATAGAGCATTATGTTCCTTTAACTCAACTGCATAGCATAGAAGGTAAACTTGAAATAAATATTAAAAAAAACAATTTTTTTTTTTTTTTTTTTTTTTTTTTTTTTGCATAATTTGAAAATAACCCTTTTTTATTTTAAAAAATTTATCTCTAAAAAAAACAGAAGAACAAGAACAAGAACAAGAACAAGAACAGGAAGAAGTGAAAGAAAAGAAACCAGAAACTGTAGAAGAATGGTTCTTACGGAATTGTACAAGAGAAACAAATGAAATAGAGTCAGAGTTACTTCACCATCGTAATAGGTTTGTGATGAAACCGACGTCATTTGTTTATCTTGGCTAAACCAATTTTTTATTTATTTTTAGTATCTATTCCGAGAAACTTAATGTGTTGCTAAGGGAACTAGATTCTATAGAAAAAGGTAAACACTATTTAAAAATATTAATTTTTTTTTGAAAAAAAATTTCGTTAAAAAAATATATAGAAACTCATAAAGAAATAATAAAAAGCGATAAAAAAGCTTCTCGGAAAAGAGATAAAGAACTAGCAACAATTGAAGCCATGTATAACTATCAATTACAAATGGTAGACAAGCAAGTGGAAGATGAAAAAGCAAAAATTCTAGAAGATATCAAGGTAATATTCATTATTTATTTTTGTTTATTAATTTTTCCTAAGAATTTTTTTAATAGCAAAAAACTGATTTCGCTCGAAGAGTGATAATCTCTGAGGGTAGCCTAAATAATGGTAGTACGTAGAATTTACTAGAAAATTTTTATATTGTCACTAAAAATCTTTTTTTTTTCAAGTTGTAACAAAGAAACGAAAAGAAATATCCCCGTCATCTCATTCAGAAACGGAAGAAGTAGAACCTGAACTTCAGTCAAATTACTGTTTCAAAAAGATACACTTGAAAAAAAAGATTGGCAAGCTGCAGGCCATTTCTGATCGTCAAAGGGCTTCAAAAAAGTCCTTAGAAGACGCTTTGAATATTGTTGATCATGAAGAGCTAGATCTCGATATGGCCATGATGAAAAAGGTAATTTAGTTTTTTTTTTTTAAAAAAAAAACAAAAAAAAAACTAAGTTTTATTTATAGAGTATTTGTGGCGATTAATTATTTTTTTTTGTTTATTTATTTTTATTTGTAACTTTATTATCGCTTTTTAATGGCGTAAAATACATTATTTTGAAATTTTACTCATTATTGCATCAACCCTATCTTTCAACATGTTTATCTGCATTTCTTGGAATTCGTTTTCCTAAGTAATATATGTATCTTTTTTTTAAAAAAAAAATATAAAATACAAAAATTTAATAATAAATACCTTGTTCTCTTCGAGTTTCTGAATTAGATTTAGAAGTGACACGAAATAATGTGTCTTTATATCATTTATATTTTCCCGATTCCAAATAGTTGTCTAGAAAACAAATTAGTTATTTTTTTTTTTTCGTAGTTTTTTTTTTTTACCAAATTTTTTTCATCTTTAATAAGCAAATAAAAATAAAAGTTAACTGCTTGCATGATGTAACTGTAATCATCCCAGAATGTTTCAACATGCCAATCTGACTTAAATATAAGAGGGAAAAATCTGGTGACAATTAATGGGCTTACAAAAATCGAAAAAGTCTAGGAAAAAAATTAATTTTTTTTTTTAAAAAAAAAAAATAACTTTTTTTTTAAAATTACCTCCTGGTTAAAAGATTTATCAATTTGATCTTTTAATAAACCGATAGCGGCTGTTCTCATGGTCGGGAAAGGACACCGATCAAGTAATTCAATTAAAAAAAACACGCGCGTTTCATCATTTCCAAAATATAAAATTTTTTCAATTAATTTATATGATAAAAATCGAATAGAAGAATCAGGGCAAGAGGCTGCAACAGATGAGATAATCTATTGTTTCTTAAGTTTTGAAAGAAAGTAAACATCTAAATTTAATAACTTACCTCAATAATTCGAGCGGCAGGGAATAAAAGTTCGTTTCCACAGGGTCCTTGAATAAGTTTTTCCATATCCTCCATAGTAACTTTCGTTTCAATATTATCAGATAGATACAGCAAAGTGAAAATCCCTTTGTCGGCTTGACATACCATTTCATTTGATCTAAAGGTTGATTAGATTTAAAAATAGACTGTATCAACTTTGTAATTTTCATTACCTGACTAATAGGTTAAGTAAAATACCAATATACTGTTTGGCAAATGCAAATGGTTTTAGATCAATAGGGAAATTACCTATGCTTGAGGTATTGAATACAATGGGATACAACACTTTATCGTAAAGTGATAAACTAATGAGTGTTGCGATTCCGTTATAACTTAAGGGATACATTCTAGAATTGATCATTTGGCGGTCATCATCCGAGACTCTATCCTCTTTGAAACAGGTTAGTAGAGTATTTTACTGTTTTGTTTTACGATGGTAATAGTTGTGTACCTAATGAAATAGCATAATGATTTTTTTTGTTCAATGAGTTTTGTAGCTCGTAAATTCTATCAAATGAAAAGCCGTAGTCAAAAGCTAATTTCTATATTGATGGTTAGAATAAACACAAAACAAAACTAAAAAAAAAAAAAAAAAAAAAAAAAAAAAAAAAAAAAAAAAAAAATCTTACAGAACAACGTAGAACGATATCAAACATAGGCTTATAGTCTTGATTGTTAAAATTTCCTCTTTCCGTAGCCAGTATAGGGTTTTGAACAGTATACTTTGTATTAAACTCTTGAAAATAAACTTTAGAAAGCTGCATATCTAAATTGGCCAGAATTTTTTCATATAGTAAGTTCAGTAAGTAATATCCAAGGTAACGTCTCTTTGTATCACCGTTTTCCAAGCCTATATCTTTGGTATCAAGCTATAATTGTTATATTTTGAGTGATACGAATGGAAAAAAAGAAAACTTAGGTAACTTACAGGGAACTCCGCTGGGGTTTGAGCAACAGTTTTTTCATGAATAAACTGGATAAAATCCAGACAATTGTGTGTCAAAACAACAATAGATTTTTCCCAATAGCCTGATGACTTCTTCGAGCTAGAGGAGTAATACATGGATCTTGTAATTAAAATGTTTTCAATAGTATCAATGACTTTGACTAAATAATTAGAAAGAAAAGGAAGAAATAACATCCAGTCTCTTGCTTTTGTCATTTTTTCTAATCCTAAACTACATTATCAGAAATTTCTTTTTAAGCTTTTTTTTTTTTTTGTGTAATTTTACCTCTTCCGAATAATTTTACGTATTCAGATGACAATTTAGCTAGGTTGTAGCATTGAATTTCATCGTTGTATTCCCAAGATACACAAATGATTTGATCCATCATATTCTCAACTAGTTCATCATGATCAAGTTGATCTGACAACAATTCGAGTAAAATAAAGCTTGCCTGTTGAATTTCTTTATCCGAATTATTCAACAATGGAAATAGGCAATTTAATAATTGAAAACCAACTGTCAACACTGACTCCTTCTATAATAAAGTTCTTAAGTAACAGTTTTTATTTCGATTTTTTCTCTCCCTCATACACGAACAACTTTAAGACACCTACTTCTTTACCATTGCTTCTCAAGATAGAAATAAGCTGATACAATAAAACTTTCGAAATAGTCCCCTTATTCGAGACAATAGCTTCAAGTTGGTTTGTTGAAATATCCAGTTTTGCGTCATGCTTTATTTCACTCATCTACGTTATAAAGCTTGTCATGCATAGGAACCAATAGTTAAACAATTCTACTTACTTCGTTTATATGCGATTCAAACATGAAATGGTGATTACTATTGAATATACTACTCTCCATCCTTCTTTTTCTCTTTTTTTTTTATCTGTAAAACAAGTACCAAAAAACAAAGAAGTAAAAGGAAGGTATGACGGTCACATTATGTATTTTATTTATAAAGGTATTTACATAGGAAACATAGTCCATAAATCGCAGACATTACAAATAGCTAGCAATGTATTATCTGCTCCTGACTCAAGTGCATACTCCATCGATCCAGAGCAGGTAGAACCGTGTGCATAGGCTGATTTTTCAACATCTACAAAGCAACGTTCCGTTACATAGAATCCGCAATTTGGACACGACAGAACAGGTTCGTTATTTAAATTTGAGAGCCCCAAGTAAGCTCTTTGGCATTGAAAGCAAATTTTATTATCAAGTGACTCTTGGTATTGCGCAATAGCGTTCTCCAGATCTTTTTGTTCTTGCTCCAAATGAAATTCATTTGCTTCTTGTTGATAATCTTGAAGACTTTGTTCAATCAAATCATCAGCATCAATAATTCCTTCCTCCTTCATTGCTTTATAATTTTCTGATTTAAACTTTTCCCATTCATTTTCCACTATAACTCGCATCCACTAAAATAAAACAGTTTAGAAAAAATAATAGATCTAGACATGTCAAAATAAAAAAAAGGGGGAAGAAGGGAAACAAACCTGTTCTTCTCTTATTTTATCAATTTTATCCTGTCTTGCACCTTTCATCCTATCATTACATTGTTGTTTAAACTTATCACGCCAACGACGCTTATTATCGTTTATGTCTTTCACAGGTCGACGAGCTACGTTCATTTGAAAGAGGGTGGGACAACATTTTGTGTGCCCGACAAGTTTAAAAAATATTTTAGCGGCTGTTTAAGTAAAAATGGAGTGCTGTCAATTCAAACCAATGCGAACAGGATAAACTCTTTTTTTTGTGAATGAATATTACGAGATAGTCGTTTATTTTTTTAATCACAATTTTATAATATTAAATTGTTATTTCCTGAACCTATCCTGAACGGAATACTGTTGTATTTTTTTTTATTAAGATCCATTGTGAAAAAATTATATCCTTACACACCTCGCTTATGTTACCATCTTTTTTAGTACATTTAATATTTGTTAATTAGGAATATAAATATAAAAAAAGAAGCTAGAGAAGTTTAAACCAAAAGGAAGTATCTCATGATGATACAATGAGCCTTTTTTTTATAATAGTTAAGAATTAGTGTATTTATGACTTCACACAAAGCGAAAGATGGCGTCATTTTACGATTTAAAGTAAATTTTATTGCAGCAAAAAGTCTAAGAACGCAGGTGAATTTCATAGTTTCATCCACATTCTGTGGACATTGTTCCAAAAAAAATTGGCGTTAAGTTCCTTTGTCGTTTCAATTACTATTTTTTTTTTCTTTTTGATCTAAAAATATTGTAAAAATACGTAAATACAAAATAGTTTGCTATGTTTTTTTTTATCGTTCCTCCTTTTTTTTTCAGACTTTAGGCAAAATATTTTCTGAAATTGAGTTGATTCAGCAGTTAAATGTACGAAAAAAACTTTACACGCATGCATAAAAGTTTATTTTTATTTCAAAAAAAAAAAAAAAAAAAAAAAAAAAAAAAAAGAAAAAAGAAAAAAAGAAAAAAGAAAAAAAGAAAAAAAAACTAGAAATATACACATTTACTTTTTAATAAAACACAGGATATTCCAGCGTGCTACTTGAATAAAGTCGACATTTTAATCGCAAAAGAGAAAAAAACAGGGGTATTAAACGAAAACTTGATCTTAAGGTAATACAGAAAGCTCTTCATTAATAACTTAATCCAGATAAAAAAAAATTTTTAAAAAAAATTATTACGCAAATCTAAAAGGAGATATTTGGAAAAAAGAGCAAAGGTGATAAGCAAGTATGTAGTAACCCAATCATCTATACTGTGGCTCAGTATCCGGACTCTCGCTTGAATTCACGTTACATTAAATCATGTATACATTTAACTACATCTAAACCTTTTATTTTAGGGAGATTTTAATAACTCCGTCTTGTTATTGAAAAAAAAAATGAAGTTATTAAAAATATTCTGTCAAAGCGTTATCACATACTTGGGACTCATATGTTTTTACTTTATAGGCTTTTCAAGGTACTAAAAATATCGTCATGTCTACATAGAGAAAAAAACTTCTATGACTTTTATATTATTTTATAAACAAATCAATAGCATGTAGAAGCAAAAAATGACGGGCTAGAATTTCGAATCATGGCCATAATTAGCCCAGTTTTAAAAGAGTGGAAAATAAACATAAACAAATCTGATTAAAAAAAAATGCCTATAATGGAACGGAAGGCAAATACTACAAACCTCTTATATATGTCAAAAAATTAACCATTTCACTGAAATAAGATAATGTTTTAGATTAAAACTCTGCAACTTATTGCTAATATTTTATATCTCGATTATATATTTTTCAATTGTTCGATAAGACTGTAGATCACATGCTAATGTTTTGAAGACAAAAAGTAGGTTTATCTGTGTTCCGAAGATCAACAATTACTACACGCCGAGCGTTAACTGTTCTAAATTTAGGAATTTTATGTTAGACAGTTATTAATTTTTTTAATAAAAAAAATCACTTACTGCGTAAAACCTTTAAGTGCTGAGCACACCACATTCTAGGTGGTGGTATAAAAAATATTTGGTGTCATTTTTATTGTTGTTGGTTTAGAGTACCCTACATAGGAGCAAGTAGAGCTGTAGAAGAATTGTCAATTCTCTGGATATAATTGTTGATGCTTTCAGATGAATTAATAGAGTAGAGAATAGCTGCAGTTAATCCTTCAGAATGATTTCTAACATTATTTATGCACAATGATGCGGCCTGAAAGAGCTCCTTTGTTCTACTCGATGAAAGAAAGTTATAATTCATGTTGCCAGTAGTATCAGTAATGTTTGTTGTAATATATAATTTTGGAAGAGCGCGAAATGGCATCTACGTTTAAGTTGGAGTTGTTAGAGACGACGTTTGATGACATTGGCGGTCCACGAACATTTCTAATACATGTGCTTAAAATTAATGTTGTATTCTCATCTTCTGGATGTGCTTGAGAGATCACTACGGCAGTATCAGTGGAGTTTATCAGAGCTTTAGTACCATGGACTGTTAATTCGGCGGCGACAACAGTTGCTTGCGTTCCCTGAAGTAGTACTGTTCCTAGACTTGAAAGCCTTTCTGTCGCCCAAAGAATGTTTTCGGAAACAGTTACTTTCAGTTATTCATATTCATTAATTATTAAGCGGAATAACCATATTACAGAGCCTGAATCTTTTGAAATGCTTGATTATGTTATTTGCCTCAGTCTAGTTGAATCAGGCAAATTTTTTCTTAAAGCTTGAATCAGCACACCATATTCACTAAAAACCCTCAATCTCATTCGAATCTTTTTATTTTCAATAATATCAAAAACATTTTTGTTTGGTTCTTCTTTGTTGGTAAGTAAAAGTAATGCATAATCATTCACAATCCTTTTGATGATATAAGAAGAAGCAACTTCTGAAAATTGTATGGATAATTTATAAATCAAATATTTTCGTAATTTTCTTTCGTATGTTTTTACGTAGTAATTGGTGTATATGGTGCTGATTGTAACGCAAGCCGTAGAGAGACAGATTGAATATCCTGATAAATTTACAATAGGTATTATTGAGGTAGGATGCCAGGTAATAAAGGTATTGTATGTATTCGCCAAGTTAAGAAAAGACCTATGCCTCTGTACGTAATATTGTACTGTTACTTTATCACCAAGTAACAAACAGATACTGTGCCAAAATTTTTGATTGAATATTTTGCCCGGGATGCTTTTGTTATAGCTAGCCAAAATATAGTAATTTATCAGCATGTGGGTTTTTATTATCATTTCTCTGAGGAAGGGCAATATTTCTTGCGCCTTGGTCAAGAACCTAGCTTTGAATATCGGTATGACCACCTTGTTAAAGGGAATATAAAAAGTTTAGTGCTCATACTGACCATCAAATAGCCTGATCAATCTTTGAGTAATAGTTTCTTTGCAACTATTTTCTTTCTTGTAGAAGATTCCTCGGCTGTTTCTGCATTTCTTTCCTGTCTACTTTTCTTTTTAGCCTGTAGTTCTTCTGGGGTGTCTTTTTTTATTTTTCTTTTAGAAAGAAAGCGATATTAATAATGATTTACTTAAAATTTATAAGATTAATATTTGCAATATTTACCTTTACGCTGTTGTTGCAGTAGAGGAAGGAGACAACGAGAATACAGAGCACGACTATTAGCAAACTTTTGCTGCCTTTTTCTTCGGAATAAAGCTTCTGGTTCAGGATAGGCATTCACAATAGCATATATGAAAATTAAAAGTTAAGAAAAACAAAAGCATATTAAAAATAATTTAAATGGCATTATTTTAGCATTAATCATTTCTATATTTTTTAAAAAAAAAAGTGTTCCGTTGATCCGTTGTTAAAAGATGTTCCATTGTTTACTTAATTGGAACAAGTTATGAACAAAGGGGCACTCGGTTATAAAAAAGTAGAATTGAAATGATTGGCTACTACTAGTGATCAAATCATAAAAAGACTTTTCATCATTATGATTATTTCAATTACTGTTTTCGCTTCCAGGTAGTGTTACCAAATAGTTAAGAATGCAAATGCCGTCATTTAATAATTTCTATTTATCAGTGATTGATAAGGAGTAAAAGTATAGTCGGGTTTGTTTTTTTAAACAAGTCAGTTACATCTATTTCCTAATTTAAGAAAGTAACTTTAAATCGCATGATAGCTCCAACTTATGATTTTTTTCTTTTTCTCCTTTTATTTTCAAGGGTTAGATTACAACAAGTTGATTGCTCTGTAAGTAAAACCCGGTGTAGTATTGCCAAACATCGATGTAAGTTCATCTCTTACTACGTTCAACTCATATAATGTATTAGTTCTGATATTTATTACTTCATTTAAGGTAGCCGGCTTGAAGGTTCTGCTGGTTCAATTGTTTTTTAAGGACTTAAAGGTAATTTAATCGCTTGTAATTGTAGAGCAGTTCACTTACAGTTCAATTTACATACGGTCCCTTCGCAGTTTTCTGTCTACAACTGTAGTTTTATTTATCGCCAAGGTGGTAGATGATTCCTTCAAAATACTTTTATAGCTGTTAGAAATGCCCATTACCAATGCTTTAGGATAATGTGAAGTGATTAGACATGTATTTATTATAAATAGACCCCTATATATTTTCAAGAGCAGACTTTAAGTGTGAACTAACCTAAATAAGGGCAAAATCGGCTCTTTAACTTAAAGCTTTTTTGAAAACTGAATTTGGAATAAATCGCTCTGAGGAGCTTATAAGCCAATAGAATTGCTTAATTAAACTCAGTTGCATATATTTACAAATCGTATGTGTCAGAAAAAATAGGAAACATAGCTAATTCATTTTTTTCTTGTGATTTTTTAAAAAAAACAAATAGGAACGCCGCAGATCTAAATATGTAATCCTTGCTGGTAATATTTATTATTTTATGCGCTATTATAAGTATCCTTAGACTAATCAAGAGTAATGGACAAACCAATTTAGACAATTGGAAAGCTTTCTATAGCTAATGGTCTAACTGTTCTTATTTTATGGTCTTTTATTTTATATTGCTCGTTTTTTACTAGATATCGATGTACTTTTTTTTCTTCTTTTTTACGTAGTAATAAAAGACCTATAAATAATATGGAAAGCGTAACTACTTGACGTAATGCCTATAATTTGGTATTTATCTATTTAAAGTTTATTGATAATCTGAGCTTGTTATTTATAAATACTTATTAGACCTGAGACTCTTTTATGTACGAACTGAAAAAAACAATAAATGATTAAAAGAAAAAAAAGGAAAAAAAAAGTGATGTATTGCGAAATGTAAAATCAATAATGTGATTTATGTTATATTAGCTTCAATTTATTAAATAAGATGATTCAATATATCAATGTTTAATAGTAGATATCTATACACATGCAATATGTGACGAACCCGTGCTTGTATTAATAGCTAATGATTTTTTAAACAGGAATAAGAATATTTTAAGAAATAATTAGTTGTTTAGCTTTTACCCGAGAGAGAGAGAGAGGTGACCAAAAGAGTTAGAGTTTCCCGTAAAATAAAATTTCTTCTATCATATTATTTTAATTTATTTGGTTGTTGATGAAATGAAAGAATACTTTGTCATATCTATAGTGTTTATTCCAATTGCTACTGCCTAAATCTATCACTTTCGTATCGTTTTATTAAAAAAAAATGTTTCTGTTCCGTTGCTGATAATCTTAATCTTACTTATCTTAATCTTACTTAATATCGCCAATGTTGTTTTAAAAACTTCTTATATGGTAATGCTTGTGTACCTTATCCCCCTCCCCCTTTTTTTTTTTTTTTTTTGAAAAAACCGTTATTGATAACACTGTAAATCTCGAGTAGTTTTCTTAGTCAAATTAACTCTTCTACCTCAATTCTATATAAAAGCTTAAAAGCTGGCTTTCTATAGATTCTAAATCAAAAGTTCGTAGTTAAATGAATTTCAAAATGTTATTAACAATAATGTTAATCAAATCTTTAAAATTGAAGTATACTTTATTTTACATATGTATTCTAATTATAAGAACTAGATTTCCTTTCCTAGAAGCAATTGGGACTTTATTTGAAAATAACTTTTAGATAATGAGCAAACTAAATCAACTTGGTCTAAAAGTGATACGCCAATGATATTTATATGTTCTTTATGTATTCATATCGTTTTTTTTTCTTCTTTGTAATAAAGTTGGGTGTCACTTTTTTAGATGTAATACAGTACCCACTCTATTTAAGGCTGCAAAAAAAATTTGAGATTTTTGCGGCCTTAGATCGGAAATGGTCTTATATAGAACGGGTACGGTAGCAAGTAATTCTCACGCCTATACACTTTTTGTTTTTGTGATTTCTCCAAAACAAATATTAAAAAAACAGATCGATCTAATAATCTTCCCGATCGAAGTACATCAAAGATTACCAAAGAGTTACATTAAATTAATATGCTAACGCGAGCTATTTTGTTTGTTTATTTTTTTTAAAAAAAAGGTTGTTTTTTAGATCTTGGGTCTAAATAATTGACGTTCTTCAAAACGAATAGGGACGACCATAAGTTCCTTGACTTTTCTAACTTGTTCTTGAGTTAATTTACATTCATCACGAACATAACCTTCAATGGATCCGTATTTCTCTTTTACTTGACGAATTGTTTCCTTCATTGCAAGATAACTAAATAATGTAAGTTTTAGAAAAGCGATAGAGAAATCAGAAGGATTACTTACGGTGCAGACATGACCATACGCATATCATCTACGGTGACCTTTAACATCTCTGCTTTTTTCTCTAATTCATGAAGTGGTTCTAAAAAAAAATCATATTAGCAAACTTGTAAAAACTTTGTCACTTTAAAAAAAAACATTTACCCCAGTAACCTAAATTACTCAGTGCATATTCATTGGCAATAATTTCATCATCTACGCCGCATAAACCTAACAACAACATACCAAAGAGACCTGTACGATCTTTACCAGCTGTACAGTGCACAATAATGGATTTGGTAGAAGTAGTGGAATGATGTTCAATTAAATGAAGGAATATTTTACGGTATTGGGGAGCACCCTTTTCTAAAATAACTGCATAAACTTTAGGAAAACCTGTTGCGCCTTCAAAATAACCTTTCCAGCGAGTAGCTAATGCAGCAGGTGAATAATCTGCTTGTGTAAACATGGCGGATGGATATCGAGTGAGACCATTTATGGCACTAGATATTTTTTAAGAAAAAAAATATGAGTAAGTTCGATCTATATGATTATATGCAACAAAAAAAACAATCACTTTACGGCATGACACCTTGACGTTCAATTTCTGGATCAGAGCGAAAATCAAAAGCAGCAATCACATTTAATCTATTTAAAGTTTTGATACCTTCTTCTGTGATATCCACAAGACTAATATAAACAAAAAAATAAGTAAAAAAAAAAATAATAATGGTGCCCGTTTTTTCTTCTTTCATCTGGAAATATACTTTACTGCCCGCATCTGAATACAATTCGCTCTCTAATATAACCACTGCCATCAGACAATGGCCAGCCACCAATATCTCTAAAGTTTTTTACACCAGGGATATCGATCCAACGAGGAATGGTGACACTCATATGTTGACCCATATTCAAAGCCTTTTGATATGCATCGTTTGCATGTCGCTCAAAATAAGAGATGATGGTATCTACTAACACTCCATGTTGATTTGTAAATTCGTGATCTGCTTCTGGTAACAATTTTAATGTGTGGTTGGAAATTGTGTTTGCGTACATGGCTGCATGATATGGAGGTACTTCCTATTTTAAAAAAAGTTAATTATCTATCCTTTTTTTTTTATTTCTTATTTTACCTTATCGTTTAAACCATGAATTGTTAAAACACACGTAGTGATAGGCATACGATTGACTATGGGAGTAAAGAAATGAAGTTAGTAATTTCCGTATATCATCACTGATAAAAATCATACCGTGTGAACAATCCCAGGAATTATAGAGATCCATTTCCTTTTGTTGCATTTTCTTGATAATTAATTCACCCTTTTGATATACTTTCCAATCAAAAGAATCGGGATTATTTGATTTTGTGGTAGTTGTTGATTTTTCAAAATAAGGTGCAGCAATATTCACATAGTGAGATAATGGTTTATCGCAGCTTGTAGCGTATTTTAATCCGCTCAAAGAACCTCTTCCATGTCCAATCACTGCATATATTTCATATCCTAAAGATTCAAAATGCTGAGCAACTGCATGAATATCTTCTGTGTCCTCCTAAAAAAAAATAGGAATTATTTTTCTTCTTCTGGATTACTCTTATATATTATCTTACAGCAATATGACCATATCTTGCTTTTCCTTCACTATCCCCATTTCCATGAAAATCAAACCGAAAAGAAGAAAATGGTAATTTCTCTGCTAAAGTAGCTTGATAAAGATAATCCTTATGCCCTTAAAAAAAATATACTTGTTAAAACGTCAAATAACACTTCTTTTTCTTTTTCTTTTTTTACCTTGTTGGTCATGAACAATTAAAACAAGTTGCTTTGTTTCTTTCTTATTAAAGATGCCAACCAAAGCTTCTCCTCTTTCATTCGTTATACTTGTCACTGTCATTGTTCGAAAAACCAAAGATGAGGAAAAAGTAAAATAAAAAAAAATAGAAAAGATAACTGGGAAGGGGGTGGAGATCTAATAAATCATTCGCAGCCTCGGTTATGTTTCCATAAAAAGAGAGAGAGGTTTAAAAAAAACTACATGCACGTCGAATGTGATAATTGAAAAGAAGCGTGTGAATGAAATGTAAAATTTTACGTTTAACTCTGCATAAAATGCCTACTATAGTTCTTTTTACTTAATTTTGGGACGGATCGAAAAAGATATTCATTTAATTTTAACTTGAAGAGTTTGAGGGGCATAATGTATATAAAAACGATATCATGCATTTTAAAAACACAAAAGGAAGTAAAGCTGTGATGAAGGTGACAAAACTTTACGTACCCCTTAGGTAATCTTTAATGAATTCTTCATAAACGAGTCTGCTCCTTTCCACGCTTTACAAGAAAGAAAAGAGATTCCCTGACTTTCCAAGTATCTATGTAAGATTTTTCAATCACTTAATCTTTACTCAGAAACAGGGCAATCCCAAGTGCTTTATGTTTACATACGTAGGTTTTTAAAAAACAAGACTTGTTGTAGACGACAATCTTTAATTTATCTATTTTGTTAAACCTTACGGTATTTACCAGGCCATGTCTTCAGCCACAGCCATTTATATTCTGTTGCTCATTCTCAAAAGTAAAAACTAAACATCACCCACCCATTTTTTTTAGCACCAAATCAGGCAGATTTTTATAAAAAAAGAATTGGGCCTTTTTAAAGCTACCATTGCATTACTGTAGCAAAGTCCCTATGCTACTCTACGTCTTTACTGACCTCAATTAGTTTTTTTGATAGAGAAATAAGAGAGACTATAGCCAAGGTTTTTTCGCTTGTACTGGTAAAAAACTTTAAGTCGATTAAATCATCTTAAAAAATAAAGGAGAAATGCAATTGTAGCCCTTTTTTGAAAAGAAAATTGGGCGGTTTGGGGCAAAAAAGTGCTCAAGTCGATTCGCTACCAAAGATTCTATTTGTGATGTTTTTCAAAGGGATCGCCTCTAACTAATTCCCCATCCTCTCCCTTTCCCACCAGTCTTACAAATAAAATAATATTGTAAATAGTTACTGAGTTTTCAACTAATCATGGTTTATAATAATGCTTTGTAATGTTATAAGTTTTTAAATAATTTTCTTAAAGAAAACGTTATTCATAATTTAGCAAAGGCAATAATATGAACAACGAGCAAAAAAAAAAAAAGATCATTCTATTATAAAAACATTTCTATAATCTATATCTATGTAAATCACATTAACTACTCTTAAGGCCTGCCCCAAGTACGAATTCTACCTCTTCTATCAGTGGTTACCAAAGTAGACTCTCTGAACAATAAAGAAATACATGGATCAGCATGTATCGCTTTCACTGTAGTGGGTAATAAAATGGCCGCTTGATGTTTCTTGAGAGGTGGATGCAGGACAGGTATATGTTGTTGTTGCTCATCTTCCTGAAATTCCGAAGAATCATGATTGATATGTGATTTAATAATCGATCGTTTACGAAACCTGCCACTAAATGTTGCACTACCGCTACCATTTAATGTAGCTGTGTCTGGAGATGAAAAGCCTCGAAATAATCGATGATTCCTTAATGATTTTTTACGATCCATGATAGTTGTTGCTGCTGCTAATGGCTGTGTTGTGGTTGTGGTTGTAGTAGTAATTGATGGTTGAGCAGGTGGCCATTTATTAGGTGGAGGTGAAGCTGCATGTCCACGAGGCTGTTTCAAGAGAAAAAAAAAAAAAGTTTAATATTTAAAATAGATTTTGTCTTTTTATAACTTACGTATTTTGGCTTTTGTAATGCACTAAATGAGAAATCCCACAAGATCAAGTTACAATCTTCTCCTACACTACCAAATCTATAGGTATGTTCATCACATCGCCAACGATCAAAGGCGACACCTGTCACCCATGATTTATGACCTTGGCATCTTGCTACCATTTTCCTTTCATGAAAAGACCATAATGTAACTAAATCATCTTCACCACCTGTCTATAAATTTATTGGTTATTTTTACTTTCTTTTAAAAAAGATTATATATATATATATATATATATATATATATTTACCAGTATATATCGTCCATCTGGACTCCAATCGACACATGTCAGTTTTCCAAAATAACTCGTATAAATATCATCAAGCCTATTTTTAAATCAGCACAAAAATAGCATATTTAAAATTCCTTAATTTTACCTCTCGTTTTTATAATCTATAATACGTAACTGTCCGTCTACACCTGTAATCGCTACATGAGTATTATTTGGTGAATAAGCAACATCTACAAAAAAAAAAAAAAAAAAACTTCAATTAAAAACCATAAAAAAATCATCAAGGATTTAGTTTTTATACCTGTTAATCCTCTATCACTGATTTTCCAAAAAGAGACAGGGTTATACTTGTTGGATCGATGAGGTCGAATTGAGCTAAAAGGAATATCTATCACACTTGTTTCAGGTATAGTAAATGTCTGATCATCACGTTCTTTATCCATAATTAATGCAACGCCATTTTTAAATAACGCAATAAATAATTCTTCAGAACCTGGGATCCATTTAATCATTGTGACAGCAGAAGAGATCATAACACCCTTTTATAATAACCGTTTTAGTATATAAAAGAAAAAAAAAAGGGTATACTTACTCCTTTGTTTAACCTAACATATTTACAACTAAGTGGATCATACCAAACGATATCACCAGTAGAGAACCCAATAATGATATCTAAATGTTCTTCTGAACGTGTGGTTTCATTAATATCATGACATGTAGCAAATGATTTTGAAAATACAATTCTTGACAATGGTTCCTATGCACACACATTTATAAGAAAATCTTTTACTAACTTCATATATGTATACATACTTTTGGCTTGTTCTTAGAGTCAACCCAGATAAAACTAGAGCCTAGGTTAAAAAACATATAATCATCATCAAGGGACTTTGCAGCCAACATCTTTTGAAGCTGATCATGTACCAAAAACCTCAATACAAAAGTAGAGTTTGTTTTTGACAAATGGTTCTTGGGTTTACTGCTACTACTTATACTTGAACTCAAGATATGATTATTTCGATAAGAATTTGATAATTGTGGTGTATTTGTATTAGTTTTTGTTGCTGCAGTTGAAGTAGTTACACTAGAGCTTGTAGGTTGTGTAGTTAAGGATCTTCCAAACAATGAAGAAATTGAGCCTACACTACTACTATTTCCATTATAAGAAGAACTAGAAAATGTGTATTCGTCTCTTGTACTAAAATCTTGTGAGGAACCCATCATGTATGAACCAGACGCATAATGTTGTTGAGGGGTTTGTTGCAAATTTGAAGAAGATGAAAATGTAGGTGTAGTTGGAGTCATATTAAATGAAGGTGAATTTGGCATAAAAGGACTTGCATTGTTTCCATTTGCATGAGTCATAATTTTTTGAGGAGAAGTAACGATATGTAATCCAGTTTGATTATTTAAGCTGGAAGAAGAAATAGAAGCTGTCAAAGGAGTGCGTATATATTGTTTTTTGTTGTTGAGCACGGTAGCAGCAGTGTTTGGAATAGGTAATGCAGCTGATTTATTTAATGTGAAGCCATCTTCATCTGAATCATCATCTGTGGTTCGAGAAAGGAGGTCATCTTTTACATTGATAATGGACACACGAGTACCAGTTGTGAATTGTGGTGCAATTGTGTCATAAAAGGTTTCGTGTAACAAGGGATAAATGCCATCGGGTGTATGTAATTCGGTACAAACAAAATCTTTATTTGTAGGTGGAAAATGAGGGATGACTTTTACAGCTTGTGTCGTTGCATTATTTGGGTTGGTACGATTTTGTGGCAAACTATGTGCGGCAAGAGTCTTTTTACGAAAGAAAGTTTTATTATTATTATTTCGTTTATTATACTCATATAGAAAAAAAAAAGTTTGTTTCTTTTTAAACTTACAGATTGAAAGTAACCGTCCATTAATCACCAATTCTCATGTACTTTTTTTTTTGAATTGTAATAAAAAAAAAAGAGAGAGAGAAAAGAGAAAAAAAAAGGGAAAAAATGACTTCACACGCTTTAATTGAACTTTAAAACAAAAAAAAAATTCTCTCAGTCATTTTACTTATTTCTCTTGCTCTCTCTTGCTGTGTCTTGCCGGACTTTTACATAATGAGAGGGGACATCCATTATCCGAAAAACTAGCCGACTACATTTTTTAGGTTACATTATATCCTTAATTCATTGAATTATCTTATACATAACTATCATAATAAAGGGCTTTTTACAATAATGTGAAAAAGGAAGTCAGGATGGAGTTTATAAAATCATTACATCATTCTTTCTAATTTGCCACCCCACACGCACCCCAAACTATAAAAAGTCGTACAACATCGCACAATGATCCAAATAAACCTTTTTGAAATTTTATGTATTTGTAAAATTTTACAGTAAATAGAATACTAGCTTATTGAAAGAATAAAATTAGTTTAGCTACCAAGACATTTTATCAGTTATATATATGTATATTGAAGTCAGACATCGAGTTAGAAAAAAATAAAAATATTTGCAAGTTGGGGACAGAAGAGTACCTCTCCCGACTAAATTACAAACAGATACTGTATCAAAGGCTTTGATTGAATATTTCACCTAGTATATGCTCGTTACTGTTAGTCATAATGTAGTAGTTTATTAACACTTGAGCTTTCAGTATTATATTTCTACTGAAGAGCAATATTTCTTGTATCTTGGTCAAGGACCTAATTTTTAATCTCGGTCTGACCATTGTGTTAAAAGTAACAAAACCAGCGTAGTATTCATAACGGCCATCGAATAGCCTAATCAGTCTTTGAGTGATAATTTCATTCTTTGCAGATCTTTTCCTTCCTATAGAAGATCCCTCGATTGTTTCTGCATCTCGTTCCTTTCTAGTTTTCTTTTTATTCTTTACATAGCTCTCCAGGGGGTGTCCTTTTTCTTCCTTCCTTCAGAAAGAAAATATTATTAGTGATTTATTTAACTTGTATAAAATTTATGTGGTTAACAGTTGCACCCTAATGTTGCTGCTCTTCTTCCACTACACGTTTATCAATATTTTTCTTTATTTATTTTTTTTAGCAAAACTTCTAATTCAGGATATAGAATTATGCAAGGCATTTACAATAATAATAGCATGTATGAAAAAGAAAAATCAAGAAGAACAAAAGCAGATCAAAAATAATTTAAATAATGAAAGATTTTATGTAGCGATAGGTACGGCTAGGGAATATTAAGTTGTATGTTATTAAATGTAAAAAAAAGGAGATACAGATAATAAAGATGATAGGAAAAAAGTGAGCGCCAGACTATGCAGTTGTCAACTTAGAAAGACTTTATTATATTTAATTTATGAGAAATGGTATTTAGCGGCTAGTTGTCTTTAGAGGAGTATCAGCAAAGTTATTATTTAACAATGGGATGACTAGCAATAAGATAAGAGTGTAGGAAATACAGAGATTCACAAAGAAATATTAAGATTGATTTATATTACAGACGAGAGGTAATAAATATTTAGCAACGAATTTTTAGAAAGATACTTTGACAGGTAATATAATACGCAGTGGAAAGTAAACAATGAAAAATTAGGAAGGAACATTAAAAGAACCAGACAGTGAATACAAATGAGCTCATTTTAAATGATTACTTGATCGAAGATTATTTAAATGTTTTCGAAGTGGGGTATTTATATGTTTTATGAAAGTGTGTGTTATCCTCTATTATTTCCAGAGCCGTAACAGTAAGAGACATAAGAAGAAAAAAAATAATCACTAACACAATTTATTCATCGTGTTCAAATACACTCCTTATTCTTTTTGAGCATTTTTTGCTTGGCGAGAGAAAGATTTTTACAGGCTTGACTTCATGAGTTGGAGATCGAATTGGGCTGATATCAACAACATCTGCCAAAACGTATTTGCTGATTTGGTTGATGCGAGCCAAATATAATTGATTATTATAGTCTATGACGTATTGTCTCCAAGTGTAGAGGATGATTACCTGTGCTTTGGAATTTTCTACTTCCAACAAACTTTTCATGATGAGGAAGCTGCTTACATTATGTGCCACAATACAATCTTGAAATTTGAATAATTGAACTATGTAAGTACATCTATCGGAAAAATCTAAATAAACTATCGGTAAAAGAGTGTTTCTGACAAGAAGGCTGGTGTCGTTGAAGATGCATGCGTTTATACGTACAGTACCCGCTCTATTTAAGGTCGTTTCCGATTTAAGGCCGCAATTCTCTAAAAATTTTGGCCATATTTAACTTCCTCAAGTCAGAAATAAGGCTATGATACGATTTAAGGCCACAAAAGTCTGAAATTTTTTTCAGCCTTAATAAATAGAGCGGATACTGTATATTTTTGTTTTGTTGGGTTCTTAGCATAGATTATGCTTCATTATTTCTTTTAAATTCGATTGAGCACAATTCAATATCTTCTTCTTTTTCTTCCAAGTTGCTGGTTACTAAAAGGTCACTACGTATTCCATAAGTTACGTTTGATTCATTTAATATCAGCATTCTTTGAGTAGATCTACTACAGACTATCTTTCCATCTTTACAGATCACACCAGTTTTACGAAGCAAATTTTGAAGTAGGTTTTCAAAGATTCTTAAATGTGATGATTCTAATAATTTCAATTTTTTTTTTTTTTTATAATTTGTAAAAAAAAAAATTACACTATATAAATATGCCATAAGTACAAATCTCTAAGCATAGTAAAAAAAAAACTTACACAAGATCCAACCACAAAAAGCAAATTATGTTCTTTTGCTGTTTTGTTGCTGCTTTTAAATTATTATCAGGCCGTTTCTAAATAAATAAATAAAAACATCATCGTTCGCTCATAAAGGAAATAACACATCATCAATTCGTACCTTAAATTTCGACAATCTTGAGACTAGTTAAATAAATGCCATAAAAAAATTGATTAGTTTAGTATTTTGAAAATGTTTCCAGTACTTACAATAAACTCGTGACTATCAATTGCTTGGGGGTTGTATTAGATGCTACTGCTTTATATTACTGTAAAGTAGCTAAAAAGCATCAAATCTCTGCACAACCTCTGAGTATATATTATAATGGCTTGGATTCACCGATGATCATCTCTTCCAAGATGTATAACCAATATGTGGTCGTTGCTGATATCTGGACGAACGTTACGGATCTACGTGAAATGAGAAATGATTAAGTAAAAAAAAACATTTGTAATGTTGATAACTATTTACCAGTTTACATGCCTCTTTTTTTTTTCTTTAAAAAAAAAAGATTTCCAGTTATTCAGTAAGTGTCTTAATTTTTCAAGAACCTATGGAAGCTGTCTTACTTTTGTTGTGTAGACAGCTCTGTCTATCCTTCAGCAAAATATTGACATGCTGCGTAAAAAAAAAAAAAAAAAAAAAAAAAAAAAAAAAAGTCTACCCAGACTTTTTTGGGCATGAGAGATTGAGGATACGTGTTTGAATTGCTCCTTCAGACAGAGTGAGGAATCAATCTAATAAATGCGCGATATTTTGTTTTTTTAAAAAAAAAACACGTACCATTTTAAATCATCGATATTATAAGTACCTATACATGTGAGCAATTCAATTAACTTGCTGAAAACTATTTCGCCTTAACGTAATATTTATGCTGCTCAGAAAAGTCGATATTTATTAGATAAAATGAACCACTTGTTTATAATAAAATTATTTGAGCTAGTTATGATATATCTTACCATTTGAAACGATCTCTAGTTTGGATTCTTGTTTTATTATCCAAACAAGAGATTAATAGGTTATTGAAAGGAAAGACGTGTGATGAAAGGAAAGGCGTAATTAAAAGGAAAGACATGATTTAAAAGGAAAGACGTAATTTAAAAGGAAATACATGGTTAAAAGAAAAGACATAATTTGAAAGAAAAGACTTGATCTGAAAGGAAAGGCAGGTTTTGAAGAAAAAGAAAGATAAAGAAAAAGAAAGAACGAAATAGTTAAATAAACCTGTTTTTTATGGCGTGAGAAGATGAAGTCAATATGACATAAATCATATGATGCAGTATGATGTAAAAGTGATAATCTAGACACAGATTATTTCGTATATAAAAGAAAAGACCTTTTTTTTTTTTTCATAAAAGCTTATTTTTTTTTTAAAAAAAAAACCATGTATACATTACAAAAAAGATAAAAAAAATAGAGGGGATGCTTTAAAAGTACATTATGATTTATTTTTGCAAGATTAATTAAAGTGTATACATTTGTAAAATAAATAATTTTTTTTTTAAACATTAAAATCAATAGATTTAGTCGTTTGTTTACCCCTTTCAGAACCAGTTGGAAAGGTGTAAGTAACGGATTTCTTGACACCAGCAATGGTGATAGTTACCTTGACCTTTTCAAGTAATTGAGAAGGATCTGAAGCGACTAAACGATACTTTAAATCAGAGATTTCCTTTAACATCAAGACCACAGGTCCATCTGTTGTAATTGTCACCATCCAAACTTGAAAAGTACCTGGAGTCCAAAAGGCAAAACTCATGGTACTATCTTCTTGACTGTAAGCAGCATTCACTTGAGGCTTTTCACTATTATATGCTAAAGCAATGGGTGGATAATTCGTATGAAATTTAGCTTGATCGATATTAGGTTGTACGAGATACTGAGTCAATAAACCAGTTGTATTCTTCTCTTCATGCTTGATATAAGATCTAAACAACTGCTGTTTTTCTTTACCATTTGAAATACCAATCTCATTCCAACTTGCATTCACAGGTTTTGAGTCAACAAATACAGTCTCTGCACCAGGGAAATAATAGCCAATGTTATCATGCCATAAAGTATTGGTCTTGACGCTTGAATAAGTGGTATCGGTGTTTTTGATTTTTCCAGCAAGATAGATATCACCATTTCGTTTACGTTGATCTAATACCGTGACTAATTGAGCCGTGGCATTTTTGGATTCAACAGGACCAATTTGGACAGCATAAGCACGAGGAAAGAAAAAGACGGTCTTTTGAAACTTGAGGTTACCATTGGTAGGATTTTCAAAATCCATGACGGCCACACCTGTATTTTCATGCCCAACACCACCTACGAATGGCTTGATTCCCTTTTTCTTGGTACTGCCGCACTGTAATGAAGTACCTAAATAATCCACAGTGATACCAGGTACAAGATCCCAATTCCAAGCACCAAAAGTATCTACGTATTCATCTCCCGTGATATAATTATAGATAGCACCATCACTTAAATGAAAACCGTAAGGATTTTGTGTATTGACACATTCTGAATTAATAGTTCGACTAGAATACATTTTCATTGTTGACACATAGTTAGGAGTCCGATGTACCTTTTTTTTTTTTTATATAAACAATAAGAAAAAAAAAAACGTGAGTGTGTGTTACATAAGAACGGTAATCATTCTTAATTTGTGTTATTCCTTTTTTTTTTTTTTTTTTACCATATAATCTGCGTTATAAAAATATCTTGTACCAACCAAATCACCTTGATTTGCATCACCCGTATGAGGAGCATTTAAACGATCAGTAATGGCATCAATTCTATTTTCGGTCGTCCAACCTTCTGAGCCTTGACTGATTTTATCAATATCGATCGCCACACCAGCACTTGCCATACCATCCGAGTAACGAAACGAGACCATACGTCCAATGACACTATACTGCCATAACAATTTATTTAATTTCGTATCTGCCATCATCATCCATTCACTTCCACTCAAGAGGGTTTCAAACGCAGCTTGTACATCGTAAGGTGGTACCAGCGCAGTTTCTTTTGTTTCGATAAAGACAGCTAAAAGAACATTCATAAAGTCTTTACCATAATTGCCGTTATAGAGTAACCCAGCGTGTTGCATAAACGATCCGTCTGATTGAATACCGTCTCCTGTTGGTTTTTCGTTGATAAAGACGCCTTGATAAAATTTATCCAGTGCCGTCTTCAAGATTTCGGGGTCTTCGTCCAAGAGACCTAGTGTGATGCCAATGGAGGCAACGTCCAATAGATTTGCACCGGTCATGGTACTGGAAGAAACTTTGGCAAACGATCTGGCCTGAATCCTTGTACAACTCTCTCTTTGAGCTAGTGTTAATTCAGACTTGAGTAATAAACAAATATCGCCTACAGTGTCTGGAACTGAAATGACTTGGGCGAACCAATTCTTGTTCCAGAGACCGGGTGTACCGCATGGACATCCTTTGTCGCCTCCATTATCTACACATGCCACGGGTATAAAGTCATTATCAAACCAATAGTCTAATGCGCTTAATGCTTTGGTTAATAATTGAGTTTGGGTTGGATTTTGTAAGTAGGAACTAGCCAATGCACCTATGAGAAATGATTGAGTTTTTTTTTTTAGCATATGAAAAAAAAAAATTAGTTTAAATGTATTGTGTAATCTTACGAGTTCGACTCAAGTGTTGTACAGCTGGCCAATTTGCAGTCCTATTATAGATAATATTTAGTATTTAGAAAATATTCAGCATTTTTGTTTATTAAACACATACCGTGCTTCACATCCTGCGGTTAAATTAATATCTGGCCAAGTACCTGAACTTCTTAAATCTTCACTCCTATATAGTAATTCGCGTAAGTAAAAAAAAAAAAAAAAAAAAAAAAAAAAAAAAAAAAAAGTTTCTTTTCGTGTTGAAAATGTATGTACCAGTTGATAATGTTATTGGCAGAAGTACTTGCAGTATCGTGAATATTCATAATACGTCGGTTTGTCAAGACTGTCATATCCTCTACAGTAGGTTGAGGTACTGCATGTACATGATTATATAAAATGAGTGTAATGGCAGCGATAATAGAATACCGCATGATTTTGAATAAAGAATTAAAAAAAAAAAAAGGAGAGGAAAGAGTTATATTAAAAGAAAGAAAAATTCCCGATTGTTATTTTTATACAAATGTGAAAAGGTTATTTTTTTTTTTTTGTGATTCGGTATCCATAGTAATACAGGCCAATCTAAACGTGGTTACTGCCCAAACATTAATAATTTGTGTAAAAGAAAAAAAGCAGGAACCGTATTCTTTTTTTTCTGTTGTCATGAGACTTTTTGTTCTTTCTCTCTAATTAAGCTGAGCTTTGACAATCAACAAATAAAACCAAATAAGTTGTTTTTTAATGTACACAGTGTGTAATTTTTATTTTTAATCTAGAGTCTGTATATAAAAGGGTATAAAATAAAAATAAAAAAAAAAAAAGTCATCACCGATCTTGAATCTTGTGAGGGTTAATAAAATGATTCATTTTATTGGTGCAGGTTTGATTTAGCTACTGTTGCTGCTGTTGCTGCTGCTGCTGCTGCTGCTGCTGATGTCGAGGTAACTACAAGAAAGGGGGAGAATCAGCAGAAAACTAAAATTTGTTACTTCTTTTAGTGAAATGTAAACAATTTTTTTTTTTATGATAAAAAGTAAATTGACATTTTCAAGTGATTACTGTAATATGTTGGCCCCGACTTTTTTTGCATTTTCATTGTTGTTGTTTCTTTGATTTCCCGGGTTCAAAATATATATTTAAAGTTTATTACGTAGATTGTAATAACTTGCTCTCGTTATCTTAAAAGATATATATATATATATATATATATATATATACATTTTTGTTCTTATGGCAACATAATTTAAATAATTTCTTTGCTATATAAAAAGGCTCTTTATTATTTTTATTTTATTTTTTTTTTCTAATGGGTATAAAAAAAAAAGTGAAAAAAGAAGTACAAAAGAAAGTTTTTTTCGTTACCATAGTTTTTTAAATTTAGCAGTTAAACGATTTAATCGGTAAGACGGATATTGATTTAATTTAGTTGGAGGAGTCGGTTGATTATCTACAGTAGCCGTAGTAGAATAATCCCAATCATCGAAATGTCTATTTTTACTTGTACGTGATGAAATACAAGATTTACCAGTGTTGCTAGGTGGTGGCGTGGTAGGTAATTTGGGTCGATAAGGTAAACGAACTTTTGGATGAAAAGTGACAGGTTGTGTACTAAACATACTCAAGATACGATCATCACCATCTGACCAATGAGCTGAACATAACCTATATTCTAAAGGTATATCTACATCAGTCTTTTCCATTAATCTACCACGTACTACAAATGAATCGTAATAAGGGCCCTGACATGAACTACATGATTTGGCAGTTTGAACATAGGTTGAAAGATGAGGTGGTAAAGTTGATTTATATTTTATATTCTTTTTAGAGATTGTACGAGCACAAATTTCTAATAAACTAGGTGTATTATGTTTCAATGGATAGACTTGATCTGTGTTGAATGGACAGTTGTCAAGACGAATACGACGTAAGAAAGGTAATTTTGATATTTCGGCAGGTAATACAGTTAAAGGATTATTTGTTAAATCCAATGAGATTAAATGAGTGAGACCACTGATATGATGTGTTAAATGATGTAATTGATTATGTGCGATTGAGAGTGTCTTGAGTTTTTCAAGGTAACTAATACATGGTGTTAAGGTAGTTAGGTCATTAAATGAAAGGTCAAGATCGATTAAATTTGATAGATATCCAATTGTATCAGGTAATGATTTGAGTTCGTTTGTTGAAAGATCAAGTGTTTCTAAACTTTGCATGTATCCAATTGAATCTGGTAATTCAGTCAAGTGATTATTTGATCTGTGTGATATATAATTACCAAATGGTATGATTAGTAAAACTATATAAACTCCTGCATTTCAACCCACCACAGCCACTTTTTTCTATAAAAAGTACTTACAAATCTAGTTTACGAATCATTGTTAACATCCCTATATTTGGACTCAACCTTTCTATAGACTTGTAAGATAAATAAAGTTGTCGTAAACTTTTATCTTCTGCAGACATCAATAAATCGGAAAATGAAATTTGATAATTTGCTTCTAATATAATTTTTTGTTGAAATCTATTACGTTTTGGTGGTGCTGGTGGTACTGATGATACATTCGTTATAGGTTTTATTGGATAATAAGTAGAATCTATATAGTTTAAATCTACTTGTAATCTTTCATCATAATATCCTGAGTCACGATGACGATACTTGGATAAACCATATCCCTGAGGATTTTGTAATAAAAAGTCATCATCATCATCATCATCAGGTTGTGCTTGTATCAAAGTAGTGGTTGTATCTTCTTCATGTGTTGATGGTATATTCTTTATCAAGTATGCAAATACAAGTGATCCTTTAAACTTATTTGTTCCAAACCCCATAATATATAAATATATACAACTTTTACAAAAAAAAAAAAAAAAAAAAAAAAAAATACAATAATAATAAAAAGAAAAAAAGAAAAATAACTGTTTGTATTATTATCTTTTATATCTCCCCTGAAAGCTGCAAAAAGCTATTTTTGGATCACTCATCACGCAAAAATATAGTGTATACTTATTATTTACAAGCCTTCTTTGTCTTGTTTTTTCTTTGCTCTGTTAACAATGAAATCGTATTTTTATTTTTTATTTAACATTACATTTCTTATTATTACGTATATCTATATCTATCCTCCTCCTCCTCCTCTTCTTCTTCTTCTTCTTCCCCCTCTTCTCCTTTGATTTACACATCTCATGCTCGGATACTAACATAAAGGTGGCAAAATAAAATACAGAAAAGGAGAAATCCTATTTTCTTCACCTCTTTCTTTTTTTCTCTTATACTGTTTCTTTTTTTTTACTGGCAAACATTAACAAAGAAACTAAAGGGGAAAGGGTTCAACAAGGCGGAGTACTACTTCGGATTGAGACTCCAGGACCTATGTACACAATAAGGTGATGTTTTTTTTGTTTGTTGCAAGTGACTGTTTTGACTTTTTACCGACGACAAAAAAAAAAAAAAAAAAAAAATTAAACGCGTTTTTTTTTTACTAAATAAACAAACAAAAAGTAAGTGAAATAACCTATTAATAACAAAAAAAAGAAAAAGGGCTATTATGATGAAGACGTAAAAGGTTCGATTATTTCATTATATTCTCGCGTTTCGATTGATAAATATACATTACCCTTCGCATTTTTTTTTTATATCCGAATATTGTTTGAAATCTTGTTCTTCATTGATAGTTTTAAATGCAAGTAACGTAAGGCCAAACATAGATTAAAAAACAAAGGAGATCGCTATATTTTCCTGAGTCATTGTTAGACCGCCTGTGTTCGAGTTTGCACATTGACGGTAAAGGATGACCCGACATCAACAACTTTTAAAGCTTTTGTTTCTGAACCCAACTATTTCGTTAGTTTATTTGAAATTAATTTGGGTGGATTCACAGAAGCAAGATAATAAATTCATAATTCTATATATATAATTCAAATTGTTGTCCATTATCAACTCTTTATTTTTGGAATTTATGAAATATTTATAAAGATGGGATAGTAGAAAATCAAGTAGAAACAGAGAACATTTTATATATAATTGAAATGACATGAGACCAAAAATTACTATTCTGAATTAGCCCTTTTTCTTTTTCTTTTTATATATGTATAAATGATGAATTTATCACTCATTCTTTTTTTTTTTTTTTTTATTTATTTACTTAGTGCAAGATTATAAACGAACTTCAAAAGATGTAAAAGACGACGAGAATCAGAAGATCACCCCTGCTGCTGCTGCTGCTGCTGAAAACCAAGTTCGAATTAGTCACAGCAAAATCCCTACTTATGTAGACATCTGTCTCAAATTACTGCAGGTAAAAGATATATAACACACACTTTTTTTTCTTTTTCTCTTATTTATAACTAACCTTTCTGTAGGAAGAAAAAAAACAACATATTGTGGTCATAGGTAAAGGACAATTTGTAAACAAGACAGTAACTGTAGTGGAAATGATCAAAAGAAAGATGCAAGGTACTTTACATCAATATACTCAAATCGGAAGTGTCTCCGTAACTGAACAATGGGATCCTACTACTGATCAAGAATTGGATAGTGTTCAGATCAATAAAAAGGTACCCGTCATCATGATCTATCTTTCCTTTGATCCAATGCCTGAGTTGGATGCTATTTCTGGTCATCAACTTCCTACTGGTCCTGATATTTATGAATCCTAGTACCGATCTTTTTTTTTTTTCCTCCTCTGTGTATATATATATAATGTAAATAAATTCCCACTGTTTTCCTAAACAAGTATTATGTTAGTAATGTATGTATCACGAAATGCAATCCACCCTTCTTATTTTTCTGCATTACATTGCTTTAAAGTTAGAGTATGAAAGTTCTGTTGTCACTTCTTTAAAGAAATCGAAAATGTCCGTGACAAAAGCCAAAAAAAAAAAAAAAAAAAAAAAAATCTCTACAGCTGTCAAGCTTGTCCATTCGTAAAGTTTGTAAATGATGTATAGACAAAACTATCATCTCTTTCTTCTCTCTCCTGGCAGCAACTACCTAACTGCATTCTGGTCTTTAGCACTTGGTCGTTCAGCGGCCTTTATCAAAAGTACATCGACAAAGTCAAAATATTCATAGGGTGGAGAAAGCTGATGAGCAGCTGTTACCAACCATGGGTAGCAAGAGGCTTCCGCTTCAGTGGCTGATTTAAAACATATTTTTCTCTAAAAAAGAAACAGATGTTTAGGCTATGTCTTTTCTCATGAAAAATGTTTCAACATTGCACAAAATAGTCAGAAAATGTACTCTTAATAATTGTCATTTTCATTTAAAATTACTTAAAATGGAGCCTTAACGTTTATTGTAACTAACGTCTTGTTATCTCATTTAACTTGTTGGGGGTCTTTATCTTATATTTCTAGGCTCCAGTTACTACAAGCAGTATTAAAATCTCACACTACTTGACTTTGCATTAAGTTACGAGCTATATTAAACAACACGTGGATCTTTTTTTTTATTAGGTTTTAAAATTGTACTAGAAGCAGAAAAATAATACATATTGCTGTGTACATATGAGATTTGGAAGCGATATATTCGTTCTTCTTACAAAAATCAAAGATATTAGATGAATGAAGCAGTTATATGTATGTATGTACATATCATTGTTGAAAATTCCGGATGATTTAACTATGTATAAAGACTGAATATATCAGACAAACTATCAAGTATAGACATGCTCTCAGTTGGTGATAATCTCTTCTGATGATGTTTGTATATTCTCTATTCCCATTGAGAGTCATTAAACGTCACTCACCTTGATTTCCCAATACTGGAAACTCCATCACCCAATTTTTATTCTTAAAAATAAAAAGAGGCCTTTTAAAACTATCATTGCATTACGGTAGTAATGCATCTAGGCCACATTACGTGTTTTATTGACCTTAATCAGTTTTATTGATAAATAAAAAGGGAAGTACTATAGCCAAGGTCTCTTTTTTTGAGAGCGAGGAACTTTTTTCAGCCAGTTTTTGGAAAATGAGGTGGGTGTGTAGAGGAGATTTTTTATGGGTGGATGATATTTCGTAACCAATCAAATCATCTAAAAAAGTAAAAAAAAATACTTGAGTGCCAATCTTTCGACCAAAGTTTAGATCAGCAACAAAAACAGACAGTCATGACTTTAAGAATAGGTACCTATTATCTCAGATGATATACACAATAAAGTAAGTGTCAATATTTTATATTTCCACATCATATCACTTCAAATATTCTAATTCACTACATAGACTTTTATTTTATTACTAAACATTTATAATTTTAATTATCATTTGTAAATGATAGGTGATAATAGGAATCACCAATTAAAGTTTTTCTCAAAAAAAAAAGAATAAGGTCGCGTTAAAATGGAAGTATTACCTATGTTAAATCAAAATCGGTCGTTAAATTCATAAAAAGCCTTTCCTCTCACATTAATTCAAATGAACACCTTTATTCAGGGTTCAAAGAAGAAGATTCAAATCGGCTTCAAGGTATAAATAACAGCCTAACAATATTCGAAACCATCTTAGATAAGTCGATTTTACCAAACTCTGCTCCAGAAAGACAAATGTAATTAGTTTATTTTTTTAAATTCCATATAAAAATCCCGCTAATCCCGAGCTTTTTTGATTTTTTTGAATGCTTACATAAATGTGGATAATATATGTTGGTATTATAAAGCTTTTAGAGGAAAGCTATTGAATAGTTTCTAGTATAAAATTTGAATGAAGTAAAAATCAAAGTAAAGTAATTATAAAGATTAATGGCTATTATTGTATTTTTAAGAAAGTCGAATTTACAGTCTTTGTTTAGGGCAAGTATATTTTATGCTTCTAGACATATCATTTTAAATCCATAGACAGATGTGCCATCAAATTCTGCATCGACTGTATATCACATTGTATATTAGAATACTTGATTTAAGATGACTTTAATTTGACAAGAAAGAAAAATTTGTCAATATCTTTACATTTTTAAAGGAAAAAAACAAACGGGGTGCATATAGGGATTTAAGCAGTGTGAAACGTTACACACCCTATGAAAATAGACTAGATACACCACTACCCCCTATGGACACCCCGTTTTTTACCCCTAAAATGGAAAAAAAAATCGAGATATGGACAAAATTTTCTTTCTTGTCAAATTAAAGTCATCTTAAATCAAGTATTCTAATATACAACATGATATACAGCCGATGCAGAATTTAAAGACGCATTTTTTCGTGTATTTGGATTCGTAACTTTAGATATGAAAAATATACCTGCCCTAACAAAAACCGTAATTTGACTTTTTCACAATAATCATTAATTTTTATAATTACTCTACTTTGATTTTTACACCATTCGAAAGAGCGTCAAATTTTATATTAGAAACCATTCAATATCTTTGCTCTAACATTCTTATAATCCCGAGATATATCCACATTTAAAACACTTGAAAAAATCCAAAGGTCGGGACCTGCTGATTTTTACCTAAAAATTCACTTTTTCCTCTTTTTCCGATGATTTGATTGGCTCGTTTTTTTTTTCGCTGTAACAAAGAAAAAAACTTTTTTTTTGGAAAGTTTACAAGGCTTTAGCTCTCTCATGACATTTACTCTTCCCTAACAATAGTCTCTATTAAGTCTATCGCTGTTCAACAACAATAACAGTAACAGTAACAGTAACAATAAACCTTCCCGAACAGTTATCACTGATTTCTTCCCCCGACAGGGAGTGTTTAGGCTATACAGTAGCTGGATAAAGCTAAATACTCCCTGATCACGCAGTCACATTTGAGAAAATTTGAATTCCGTAAGTCTTTTCTCAAGGTGGGTGCTGTGATGAGTCTTTTCGTACTTATTGTTTTTATAAACTACTATATTCAACAGCTTCTTGACTATAATAGCCCACTTCTGTCTCTTTAGTAGCGATTAAGTTTCGAACTTAAATAGAGAATAAAAGGCTTGTTTTTATTTAAGTAATATATGTTTTAGGTTTTTAATGGGTCCGGAGTGTCATCTGATACTGTTCGTTCGACAAATAAAGCTAAAATTACCTTAACTGATTCTTGTCAATCTAATACACAGAAAAGCACAGGAGTGTCCTACAGTAAATACCCGACGCGGCAACCTCATCACAAAGGGTACTTTGTTTATTTTTCCAAAGTGTTTTTTTTTCTCTGAGTTTTTATTTTTTTTCGAAGTGTTTATTTAATTTTTCAATACACTTTTTTTCAAGTGTTTTTTCTTTATATATCTAAATAATTTATTATATTTACCTTTGGCTGGCAGGAAACTGGTCAGGAAACAATATCTTTTCAAGAGAGCTTGTGGTCCTTGCAATTTCCAAATGGAATTCTTGTATTTCTTCCATGTTTTAATAGCAAAGAGTATCCATTTTTCTTTTAATCATGTCATAAAGCAATTTTAATTGCTTCTCTGACTTCCGCTTCATATCCTCAACAATATTGGGTCTCTCAGCCATTACCAGAGTATTTTCAACAGGCTCAACAGGCTCAACAGGCTCAACAGGCTCAACAGGTTCAACAGGCTCAACAGGCTCAACAGGCTCAACAGGTTCAACAGGCTCAACAGGCTCAACAGGCTCAACAGGCTCAACAGGCTCAACAGGCTCAACAGGCTCAACAGGCTCAACAGGCTCAACAGGCTCAACAGGCTCAACAGGCTCAACAGGCTCAACAGGCTCAACTTAATACTCTGTGTTCGGGATTGGAGTAGCTGGTTGCATGATTAGCGAGCGCTTTTTAAAGGTGACTTCCATAACCCTACAAACCAGAAACATGTGTTTGCAAAGTACCATGTTACTGACAGGGCAAGTACATGATACCACACAGTTATCTACAACTTTTACAACATAAATATTACTACTACTCGCCTGGAAAGACTTGCAAAGAAATTCCTACATTACACATTTAATTAACAATGCGTCAAAGCCTCAAACAATATGTATTATTACCTGTTCATTGACATTCGTGATCATAAAGTTGCTAAAGAAATCTAATAAAGATCGAGAATGGAGTACCAAAAGCAAAAGAAAGATGATCAAGCCTTATAATTATTAAAGATATTATTTTATTATCATACTTTTTCTCTCTGAATATTTAAACTAACAAAGAAAGAATGATAATATGTACGAAAAGTGTTTCCTGTAAAACACAGGATAATAAAAGTTTTAATGGTAGTTATTTATTTGACCTGAACCAATTATCCAACACTCAGTCAACAAACGAACCCAACTAGATATATATAAAGAATTATCGAACAATAACTAACACTAACTGTAGAAGCACATTCAACTCATTTCGCTTTATATTAAGGGATATGTATGAAAAGAAAAAAAAAGGTGGCAAATAATATGTACATGATGTCCTTTATTTTTCTGTCTTTGTCTATATGAATATATATATATATATATATATAAGAGGGATAATCCTACAGATACCTTGTTGATAATACGCTTACACAAAACCACAATCAAAAGTAATGTTATAGTTGTTTTTACACACTCATTAATTGAAAGATATCCTCTTTTTATACATAATATAGAGTAATAATATTTCCACTGTTGCTCTTTACCTACTTTTAAATTCACCTATGGAGCTCAATTAAACTTTCAATCTAACCAAAGACTGTAATCACAACATTAGTTTGAAAATAATAAAGCCTTTACGTTTATGTTAAGGCGAGATAATAATAAATTCAGTTTCTATGGCGCTTCAGTCTAATGAGAAGAAGAAAGTAGAGGGGTAAAATGGTGTAATATATTTTTTTTTTTTGTATGGGATCCGAGGATCCGGTTTTATTTTAAGTCCTTTAAAAATGGTGTAATATAGAAACAAATGAGTTATAAAGTGTCTGTGGTTTTTTTTTGTTTTTTTGTGACACACTTTTTTTTTATCACATTTTTTTTTTTTTGGAAACGTCATCAAGATTATTAATAAAAAAAAATATACAAAATAACCCTGTTGTTCCTCCTTTTATACCCATTATCATCTTTTTTTTTTTGCAAAGTATGGTGTTCTATTGTTTGATTGTGATGCGAATGTAGCGGTTTTCTTACCGTGGAACATTTACAATGTTTTGACATGCCGCAATCAGCACTTCTCGAAGTGTAATGCATTAGTTCTCTACTTGCGGATTAGTATAGATCTCGACATTTCTTTATTCTACATCTGTAATTAACTTACCATGGGATAGTTCCTGATCCTAGAAGTTTACTTCTGGGAGGTTAAGTGCATTGCTGCATAAAGATTTTTGAACACCAGTTGCTTCTGGGTTTCTTTTGTCGGGTATCTTGTTCTATTTGTGATACAGTTAATATGGTGCCATAGTATCGATTTTCTGCTGTCATCACCGGGTGTTTGTTTATTAGTGTTACCGGTTATTGTTATGGCTGGTGGTGTTGCTATGACAGGTGCTGCTATGACAGGTGTTGCTATGATAGGTATTGCTCTGACTAATACTGGTGCTGCTTTAGTTGTTGTTGTTATGATGGTAAGTTACTTTTTATTTTATTTTATATATATTATGTTTCCAAACAGTTTCTAACAGTTTCTAACACTCATTTTAGAAATATTGCTATTTGTAGTCTGCTGGAACTTGAAATCAAAAGGACAAAACGGTTGTTGTTATGATGGTAAGTCATTTTTTTTTATATTATGTTTCCAAGCAGCTTCTAACAGTTTCAGCAATGCAACGGGTTTGTAAAAGCAATGATCAAGTTTTGTAATTCTATTTTCTGGCGAGTATGCTCTATCTTGATGGGTCCTGTCTCCTTCTCTTCCGTCCTCGTTTACGAGCGGTTCGTGCAGTTCAATCCTGGGTGTAATGGCACGTAAAACCATACGGATATCGTAGGGAGAGTTGGATTGATGGTTCTCATCTCGGTAGATGTCATCTCAAAGGAAAGTATTATGATCAAAGGTTGATTGTTGCCACAACACCGCAGCAGTTAGTGATTCTATTTTTTGGCGAGTATGTTCTATCTTGGTAAGTCCTGTCTCCTTCTCTTCCGTTCTCGTTTACGAGCGGTTCGTGCAGTTTAATCCTGGGTGTAATGGCACGTAAAACCATACGAATATCGAAGGGAGAGTTGGATTGATGGTTCTTATCTTGGTAGTCATCTCTAAGAAAAATATTATCATCGACTGTTGTGTTGTTGTACCTATCCGTTGCATTCTTATTTTTGAGACTTCAGCTAGTGGACCTCCTCGTGGTTTGTCTTGGGAAACTTTGAATTCAGAAACTTTTTCTTTCCGGATTGTAAAGGCTAAAGCACTAGTAACTTTTTTTAAATAATTAATGTAATAATAATAAAAAAAAAGGTAATAAATAAAAAGTCCAGATCAAACTTAATTTCCTTTGACATGTTGTGATATACATAAATAAACCCATTCTTTTTTAAAGCGTCTTGTCTTTATGTACCATTCAATAAGTTTTTCTCAAGATTGCCCCCAACAAGATTACACTATTTTTTTACAACTAGACTTTTTTTGAGAGCTATTAAAATACCACCCACTAAATTTTCTTATATGGGTTTTCTGCCACCCACCACTTTTTCATTTTTTTCCCAAATCACCCAGTTTTAAAAAAAAGCGGAAATCTCACTTTTTTTTAAAAAAAAAATCTCTGGCACCCACTTGTTTTTTAAGCAAAATATTCCAACCAAAACCCTTTTTTTTTTCTGGGCTTTTTTTTGGCTTTTTTTTTTTTGTTTTTTTCTGTTTTTACCAACCTTCAAAATTGATGTTTTTTTTTTTTTTTGCCAACCTCCTTCAAAATTGAACTTTTTATCATGATTTTTTTTTCTTTGTCAAAAGCATAAAAAAAAATCATGGTAAAAAAGCCAAAAAAAAAAAAAAAAAAGCCCAGAAAAAAAAGGGTTTTGGTTGGAATATTTTGCTTAAAAAACAAGAAGTGGGTGCCAGAGATTTTTTTTTAAAAAAAAAAGTGAGATTTCCGCTTTTTTTTAAAACTGGGTGATTTGGGAAAAAAATGAAAAAGAGGTGGGTGGCAGAAAACCCATATAAGGAAATTAAGTGGGTGGTATTTAAGTTTTCTCTATATTTATTACAATAAACTTGCAACTAGACTTTTTAGATAAGAATAAAGATAATGTTTATTTGATAAAATTATAATTAATATTTATAGTATTTTAGAATTCTAGTTATTACAGTGTAAATGTCATGGTGAAGGATTGTTAGTAGTGAGGAAATATTTAGTCATTATGGCAATGATATTATTATAACACCGATGAGTTCACCGATGATATCGACGTTTTACGACAACACACTGTGACGTTGATTTGGACTCTTAGACGCGAAGAATATGCATGGGGCAAACCTTTTCTCTTTCTTTTTTAACTTTTAACAAAAGTTCGACATTTGGGTCTGAGGGAGAGTCTTCAGTGTAAGTCTTTAAACTGCCCTAGTTGTTGATACTTCGAACAACTGCTTTACCATGCATGAAATATGGTATGGCCGAGTAGTTGGGGGAACGCACGGTGAGAGCATCCGAAGACTATTATTTTTTGGGACTAGTAGTACTTTCACCTTCTCGTTGGTTAGTCCTGTCAGTATCAAAATACCTTTATTTTGAGAAGCCAAGAAAAGTACATTTCACATTTAAAATAAATCATAATTATTTTCTCCATCTCTTTATTTTTTATTTTTATTTTTTTATTGTGCTATATTTACTCCTACGATAATGGGTGTAGGAACCGCGTTTGAAGTAAAAATGCTTGAAATTTGAATGTTGGTTTTGTCAAAGGCAAAAGGTCTGGAGCCAGATATTCAAATAGTTTCAGAAATATTCTTTATATTGAGTTCTCTATTCCAATACTTTTTTACTTTTACTTTTTTTTTTTTTATTTTTTTTTTTTTTTTTGCTATTTGAATAGTATTTTAAAGTTGTATAACGAGTAAGTATTTTAAATAATTGTGTACAGAGACACCATAAATGTGTTTCGCTGTCAGAGTTTAACTCATAAAGTTGTAGGAAAGTTCTTGCAGAATTTTAATTCTTGGCCTCACACTGACCCTTTATCGTGTCTTTAATAAACGTCCCTCTTCTTCACATAATATTAAAAGTACAGTACCCGCTCTGTTTAAGGCCGCAATTCTCTGAAAATTTTGGCCATGATACGATTTAAGGCTACAAAAGTCTGAATTTTTTTTTTAGCCTTAAATAGAGCGGGTACAGTAACGAGAGGTGCTTTATATGTAATGATAAGTATAATTTTTATCTCAAAGCTTATTACTTTATCTAATATGTACAGAGTTTCCCACTATTTTTGGGAATTAATATGGAAATTAATGGGAAAAAATTTAAAAGTTAATAAAGCCAAGTTTGAAAATTGATGGAATAAATTTTGAATAAAGTTTGATTCTTATATAGACTTTTTAAGGCTTTACCTGTACCAAGGTTTTCCAAAGCGATAACTAAGGAGGATAATTATTGTTTTTTTCCCCAGTTTAATCGGGTCATAGTTTTTTCTTTTGATTGAGTTTTTTTTGATTTCTCAAGAATATCGCAGGTTTCAGACCAGTTTTCCAAAATTAAGATACAATCCTTTCCAAATTTTTTTCTGATGTTTTTTGATAAACGTTTGGTTAATTGAATTTCATTGATATGGCACTGAGCTTCATCTTTCTAAAGGGGATCAAGTCCTTCTTTCCCTTATTTTTATAAAATAATTGAAAAAGTATGGTATTCAAAAATGAGATACGAGATGTATCATCATGCAATGGTTAATTAGTGTAATTGCTTACGTTATAAAATACAAACAAGTTTTTTTTTACCAGTCCCAAAAACCAATAACCAGTTTGATAAATGCTATCAAAACCCTTTCTTTTTTTTTTTTCTTTGTTCTTTCTTCTTTTTTAACAATTTCTCCCTTTAATAAAAATGGGGGGATCCGTTGAACAATATACCTCTGTAAGTATTTTTAACGGGTTTAAATGTATTATTTTGCTCACATTTATTTTTACAGGTGAATACATTATCAATAAACACTGATGGTAATGGTAAAAAGGTTATGACTGTAAAGTCTTCAATTACTGGAATAGGATGGAAACCTCAATATCTTTCTATTTTGAAGAAACTCGTTCATGACGTTCATATTATTGTCACCCATACGTATTCCTTTACAAGATACATATTCATCCAAGAGCTTAATCTTAATTTAGAAGAGTATGCAGTCCAAGGTTTCTACAAGGAAGTGTTTTTATCACTTTTAGACAGTAAAACTGTGAATGTTAATAGACTATCGGGCAAAGTAAAGGCTTATAGAGAGATGATAAACAAGTATAAAGCATCGTATTGTAGAGATTCATCATTCACGCCAATCAAACTACCCTCTGCTCAACAAATAGCCTCATATGAAGCTACAAAAATACAAACTGCTTGTACTAATGCAATCACTAAAGATTTTGGAAATAGCTGAGAATGGTTGTCAATAAACTGATTGGACTATAACAACGTATCTCACAATTGACTAGCGATTTGAAAAAGCAAGGCTACTCAAAAGAGGAAACTAAAGCCAAAATTAAAAGTAACATTCTGGAACCTGCTACACAACTTAAACTGGCTATTTCATCAAGAGATATCAGCCGAATCCCAAAAGAATTCCAAGATCAAAAAGCTATTATCAACTGTATTAAGGACATATTTTCTGCTTATCCTGAAACTTACAAGTTTAAAAAAGATTCTATTTATTATGATGCTATTGCAAATCCAGGAAAACACTTGCTTGCTTATTTTAAACTAGCAGAGATATGCGAGGCTAACAAGTTCAAATTATTCCAATGCTTTCCTGTAAGAAAGACTTTTATTCCGTCATATATGACTATTGATACTATGATATTAAACAATCATATATTAAAAAAATTCCCGAAGAAGCAAATTGGATAAAGGGTATATCTGGGGAAAAGTCCTAAATTTATCTTCAAAACCTTTCAAAGATCAAGGCCTAGATAGCTCCATGAAGTTCAGAGGAACTATAATGACAGATGGCATAGGTATTTCTGTTATAAAACAAAATTTCGACACGTCTAAAGGTGGTACAAGTAATCCCAAGGCCAGTTTAGTGGAAGATGAAGAACTCAAATATATTGAACAAATCCCCAACGAGGAACTACGATCTACAGATGGAAAATGTGTATTCATTGATCCTGGTCGACGTGATCTAATTTATTGTATGCACGAAGATAGCACAGTCAATAATAAAAAAATTTACGGGTACACGAGAAATCAAAAAGCAAAGGAAACAAAACGAACAAAATTTAAAAAGCTGCGGCAACAGTTGAAACCAAAAGACATTCAAGATTGCGAGGACAAACTCAGCAAGTGCTCGCCACTCACAGTAAAGAAGGGAGCATTTGTTGAATACTTAAAGATTAGAGCTGAAGTTAATTGTAAGATGCAAGAATACTATTCAAATGAAGATGTAGAGAAGGATAAGAGAAAGAAAGACGTAATCCCCTTTAGAAAGATGAAGCTCAGTGCCCATATCAATAAAATTCAATCAACCAAACGTTTATCAAAAAACATCAGAAAAAAGCTTGGAAAGGATTGTATCTTAATTTTGGGAAATTGGTCTGCTTCCCGCACAAGGTTTCACGAACCCATTAAAGGAAACAGATTAAGAAATAGCTTACGAAAAGAAGGGTTTAAAGTTTATCTTTTGGATGAGTTCAAAACTTCTAGTATCTGTCCTTCTTGTGAAAACAAGCTAGCAACTTTTAAAGAATGTATTAATCCAAGGCCATACCGACGTTCGACTAATCCAAAAGTAGCATGCCATGGGCTTTTAAAGTATTTCTTTCATATTTTATATCAATGAAAGGTTTAAATAACTTGTGTTTTAGATGCTTAAATCAAAACTGTTTGGAGAAACAGGCATTAACTGAAAAGGATCAAGAGAATATAAAGTATCGACTATGGAACAGGGATCTTGCTGCTGTATTAAATTTTAGGAAGATCGTAATTAGCTTAAGGACTACATGCCAGAACCTGCGATATTCTTGAGAAGTCAAAAAGACTCAATCAAAAGAAAAAACTATGACCCAATCAAACTGGGGGAAAAAAAACCTCGTCTTCAACAATAATTATCCTCCTACGTTATCGCTTTGGAAAACCTTGATACAGGTAAAGCCTTAAAACGTCTATGTAAGAATCACATTACTAACTAACTTTTTCAAACTTTATTTAATTAATCTTCAAAATTTATTCCATCAGCTTTTAAATTTTTTCCCATTAATTTCCATTTTAATTCCCAAAAATAGTGGGAAACCCTGTATGTACAACTTAAACGACATAGGGCTGAAACATAAGTTCTTTTTTTAGTGGTGTCGTCGTAAGATGGGATGACACGTCTAATTATATCACTTAACACTTTGTTCTTGGAATTGGGGGGGGGGACTATAAAACACGGTGCTTCTGTTTAAATCATTGACTCTTTCTTGGCTTGGAATATAGAAGTTTAACCTGAGGTTTGTAAAAAAAGACATGTTCTGGAACTGATGTTAGACTATTAAGACTTAGTGGCCTCTAGGCGTCCAAAAGTGTCTTGTAGATTGTTTTCTACTTTGACAGTAAGTCCAATTTTATTTTTGAAGACGAACGTGACAGTAGCTAATATATATTTTCCATACATATACATAGGACGCAATTTTATTTGAACATAATAGCGTACACATCTTTATGCACTCGATAATTATTTATTTACATCTTGTATCACATTTTTAAATCCCCTCCTCAAGTGGCGAAGGATGTTTTTACAAGAGTCCCCTTTTCTTCCTACGTTATTATGTCGATTATTCTACTAGACGATAACCTCTTGAAGCATATATACTCTTATTTAAAGTTATGTGATAAACCGGCTTTCTCTTTGACGAATAGAAAATTGCATACGATTTTCTACCACTACCCTTTGTTCGATACTATCTTTAGAATCAATCATCACAATGGTTACATCAAACAACACTTTTTATTTAGAAACATTGTTAATATAACCGTCACATCAACCATAGTAGACAACAAATACCTAAATATGTTTGGAAATCTACGCTACTTAGATGTGTCCCAAGTAGAGTTCCCTAGCCTTAAAAAGGTACAAAACCTGGTAAACCACCTTCCCAGGAGTGTAATCAATGTAATCGTAATGGATGATAGTGTAAAAGAGCTTTTCAAACTTGGAGCTAATTTTTATCAAAGAACCTTTCATTTGTAAGTTATTTTATAACAAAATGTAAGAGCAGATATTTATATGTCAAAACTTTTGTTGCATTTATAATAGGAAAATCAGCAAGAAACGCCCACCAGGAAACGATCTTAACGTCACCGGCAGTTCTAAAAGACTTCGTACACCTTCTCCTGTATGTCATATTGCTGATAAAAAACTTGAAGAATGCCTTTTACATCGATCGCGATTAAAGTATGCTTGCTTGTGTCCAGAAGATTTTATCCCAGCTGGAATCTTCCAAAAGTTTCCTCAGCTACGTAACAATAATTATACAGCTGCCATTGATACTGTCCCAATTTTTGATCAGGGTACAATGAACAAAGTTTCTGTAGCTACAATGGAAGCGGCCAGCCAAAAGTTAAAAGACATGTTGGTCCATTCAGTGGTTCAAACACAAAGCAATCACTGGATCTTTGTTACGCAAGTCGAAGTTTATTACCATGATAAAGAAATCGATGACGTTGCTCAAGTGGATGAAAAGAACGAATACACTGATACTTTGACAGTGAAGATGGAGAAACGTCAAGAAGGAAGAGGATCATGGTATGAGCTTTGCTTTTGGTGTCAAAGATTCGAAATCGTAGCCACTGGTGGATTG
Source organism: Pilaira anomala (assembly GCA_025716855.1). Classification (NCBI taxonomy): domain Eukaryota; kingdom Fungi; phylum Mucoromycota; class Mucoromycetes; order Mucorales; family Mucoraceae; genus Pilaira; species Pilaira anomala. The sequence goes on from JAIXMQ010000026.1 coordinate 174,639, forward strand.
TGTAATCACGAAAACGGTAGTAGAGATAAGTTGGATGCCTTTCTTGGCGTTACAATTCCAAGCTTCATAGGAAAAGATAGTAATCCCATTTTTTTCTCACCCAATACACCAGTCCAAACAGTTTCGTGTATAAGAATGTTACGAAATTATAAAAAGGAGGCAAGTTTGAAAAAATTGTGCTTCAAATCATCTTTTTTTTTAGACATGGACTTTACAACACCAGACCAGCTAAATCTCTATGAGGAGAAAGAACCTAATAATGGCTTTATCTCTGTTTGTTCAAAGTTAATCAACCTAGCCGTGTATTATCATTTGAACGAAGAAGAATACCAAGGTTTGGAAAACTTGTTGATTAAATTCGAGTATTGGAAGAGTCTTGGATTCGAGGATGCTGTATCGAAAGACGAAATGATGTCAAGACTTGATCATTTTAAAAGAACAATAAAAAGAGGATTATCAATATCAAAGAGACTTCTAGTCGAATTGGTCTTAACTAAACAGCTCAATTTAAACGCCAGTATATTAATGACCCTTTACAATGGATTAATATATCCCAGAGTCAAGTCCATTAACAAAAAACGTGTAAAAAAGATGCAGGAACAATTATTATAAATTATGTATAATATTACTCTCATCAGACCCCCAAGAAAAAAGAAAGCCTTTTAAAAGTATCTTTATCACAGATGATATATGGACCTGTAACCGCACACTTATTTCAGGAATAAATATTTGAAGTGTATAAACTCTTCTTTTTCTAATAACAGACCGAAACTGTTTCTATTGAGTTGATTTGGACAAAGTAAAAAGGTAGTAGCAAGTAAATGTACTTGTAGTTGCGCTCCTCGATCATTTGACCAGTTAATATTTTGTCTGCGGGTACAAAGAGGCTCATTCTCTATTATCAGAGAATGTTCCCTTTTTTTTTTTTTTTTTTTTTTTTTTTTTTTTTTTTTTTTTACAGAATAAGGTTCCATTTTATTAGGTCTTCTTATTGATCACACACACAATTTTTTTTGCTATTGATTTGTGCTGACAACCATCTTTTGGTAAGTTTTCAGTGGATAGAAATGCTTATTATATACAGAGACAGTAAGATTTTGAGTGTATTTGCATGAATTATGTTTTTGAATTCTTCAACTTTATTTGCTACAAAATGCAATCATTTAATTATTTCACTTAAGGCGTATCTTACTATGGTATCTGTTTACACGTGTTTTTTTTATTGTATCTAGTATGTACAGTGCTCTTTGTATCGGAATTATTTGAATTTGATGATAAAAAAAAAATTGTTATAATGAATATATTATCTAAAACACTATAATTAGAGAAATGACGAATGAGGATAAGTGTGCTAAAAAAATAATAAGAGAGAGAGAGAGAGAGAGAGAAGGGGGGGGGGGTTAAAGTTGAGGCTACTACTATAAGCTATTTTTTTGTGTTGAACAAAAAAGAAAATTTTATCGTTGGGGGTGCTAAAAAAGAAATTTTAAAGTTTATTTAGTGGGGGAGGGGGGTTTGAGGAGAAAGTCAGTGCGGTTAAGAGAGTGCACATACAATCATGCGCACCTTTTTGTGATGCCTGTGTTCAAGTAACACTCCTTAAATTCTTTATTACCAAAGAGAAAAAAACGAAACAATTCATCTGGGAGAAAGAAATAAGGAAATAAAAATGGTGCTCTTGGTAAGAAAATATTTCATTAGATATAAAAAAAAATATAGAAAACCCATATAAAGAAATTAAGTGGGCGGTATTTAAGTTTTCTCATATTTAAAGTATCATTCACTAGATTTTATAAACATCATTCACTAGCTATGTACATTGCTATAATTGTTACTTTTCTTTATCCTTGAGGACATGCCATTTTGCTTAAGCAAAAATAAAGCAGCCATATCAGTTTAACTAACTATACAATTGCATTAAAACTTTTGGTGGTCAATATGCCAAGGTAATACCTATAATGCTTGATATAGTTAAATCTACCTCTCTCACTTTTAATTTATGGTAAAAAAAAATTTTTAAAGAAAGAGACCTTTTGATACTACCATTCTATTACGACAGTAAAGCCCTGCGCTACATTATGTGTGTTTACTGACCCTAATTAGTCTTTTTGAGAAAGAAAAACGAGGCCTGATTACGGTGAAGCAACTGATAGGTACTTGAGCAATGTTCGTAAAGCAATGAGGACCCTAATGACATTTAATTGCCAGAGGGTCTTCTTCGCTAATTACCCTTCAGTTGACGATGCATCTCATTGCAAGCCTTTTTTTTTTTGTCTGCACTGGTGATGCGCACAGCGTTTTTGGTAGAAGCAGGGCGATGAAAAGTCTGATAAGCTTCGTTTCCCCAATGCGACAACTTTGAAACGTGAATAAAAGCACAGACATGTAACTAAAATGAAAGAAACTAAACTCAGATATAAATATAGGTCCTTCATTGGGAACTTCTGAGTCGGTCAAACGCTCTAATAAGGTCAAAACGGACCTGAAGCAAGAATTAATATTATTGACACGTATGTGTTTCTTATTTTCATAATATTCAAAAGGTTCTAACTTTCTCGTTTATGTTTCACTAGAATCCGTGTGTGACAATATTGGAACGAACATACTATGGAGAAATCTGGCCGACAAAGAGAGTAGCACAGGGTTTAAGGCTCTCTGCTGGCCAGAAGGTGTTTCTTTCAGTAACCCATCTGAATGGTCACCTCTTCAATGCGCCAGGATGAGGAAGTGTTTAGACGAAGGAGGAATTAAATTTATTGTGTTTGTAAGAGAATCAAATAACTTTTCCTTTCTTTTAGTGTTCAGATATTTTAAATTTTACGAATAGCTGTCAGCAACAATACGTACACTTTTTTTGCGTGAAATTCAAACTATATACTCTTCATCCTTACTTTTTTTGTTTTTTTGAAAAGCAAGTAGACTGGATCAAGTCATATCTCCCCTTTTTTTTTTTAATTCTGAGTCTTGGCCTAAAACCAAATAAATCATTAATAAAAATTTCTTTCTTACCAACTTAAATTCATTCTATAACAACTATTTTACTATACAATATAATATACAAACGATGCAGAATTTGATTGCGTATATTTCTGCATGTTAAAATTTATACAATGTGTAAATATGGAAAATATCTGCCCTAACCAAAACTGTAATTTGAGCTTCTCTTAATAAACATTAATCTTTATAATTATTTAGACATCGTTAAAAAGCTACGGTTTAAGATCTTTGTAATAATGCCAAGATGTATTTAATTTTCGAAATAACCTAAAGGTAGGAAACTGGCTGATTTTTGCCAAAAAATATATGATTTGACTGTGAGATTTTTTCCGCTATAAAAAAAACCTTACTACAGTATTTACCTTCTTTTTCTTTATAAAAAAAAACTAGTTAAGGTCAGTAAAGACATAGCGTAGCTTATTGGCTTTGCTACCGTAATGCAATAGCAGCTTCAAAAGGACTCATTTCGTTTTTTTTTTAAAAAAGACTGGGTGATTAGTGGGAAAACAAAAATATGTAAGTGATGCATAATGTAGCAGAAAATAGTAATTTGTTTCATAAATGTTCAGTTTTTTATTATTTTAATCTATACATATTGAACACTCTTCTAAATAGTGAATGATTGTGAGGGGGTAATTTAAAGACGAGTACGCTTCTTTTTGGATTGTTGGGATCGATGATGTTTATCCAATTTACGTTTAGCAGCAAGTGCAGGATTTGTAATAGCTAAAATAGCATCCTTAGCCTTACGTTCTTCTCTACTCTTGATTACTTGTTGACGCACTCTTTGGTAAACTGCAAAATAAATGGTAGGTCCGGCCTTCGTTTGAAGTAAACTGAGAATTTCGTTACCAAGTTGTTGGAGTTCCTCTGTTTAAATTGTGCTGTTAGTATACATGGTTGAATTTCTAAATAATTAAAACTTACCAAAACCAGCTACTTTGTTTTGTTCATCATTCACAGTACGATAAATAGGTGCAACTACAGGCATTAAATAAGGTGGTAACTCTTCTGCTGTCATTGTATTACACATGGCGGCAAACCATTTAAAAATAGATGAACGCTAAAAAAAAAAAGGGGGAGGTATGTCAATCAACTACTGTTTAGATTATCATTTTAAACAACTTACAAGAAGAATAGCACTCTTGATCTTTCTAATAGCAGCTCCACGAGCATCAAATGAAGCCTTTCTAAATAACCAATTCAAAGACTTTTTATGAGCATCTTGTGTAATTTTAGCCAGTGCAGCTTGAACTTCGGTATTTCCCTTCTCTTCTTCAGCTACCACTTCATCCTTGGCATCATCAATCTTAATTTCTTCACCAACATCTTGTACATCTTCTTCATTTGGCATGTAATAGAAGCATTTACCAATAAAGAACAAGTTCTTTACGATTTGATCTGCCAAATCTTGTGTCACATGAGGACTCTTGAGTTGTTCCAAGAAATCAGAAGCCAATGCACGTAAGGTATCCGCATTCAAGTAATTACACTTCTTTCCACTTTCCTTAACTGTACGGGTTTCTGCATCAATACCTGCAAAGTAAGCACCATATAATTTAGCAGCAGATGTACGAACCCAAGCATGGGGATAAAGTAACATGAATTGCAAACCACGCCATATAGATTCAGTTTCACTATCATATGCAAGTTTAGGGAATGTAGTGGTCACCTTGGCGAATGTCTTGAGTGCATAGTATGTGACTTCCCATTGGATATCTACATCCATACCATCTTCATCAAATTTATCTTCTTCTTCTTGTCCAAGGGCTTCAGCACGTTCTTTGCTCGCATCCAAAATGACTGCAAGACGCTTAATTAAGCCAGAAGCTTGAGGACGTACTTGAGTTCCAAATGTTTCGATGGCTAATCCATAGACTTGACAGGCAGCTCTTTGTAAGCTCGTCTTACCGTTCTCACTTAACCATTTGTTTAACAATTTATAGATGGTAGGCATACGATCTGCACTACGACCTAATAAAGTCTTGATCAAAGCAGCGGCCATTTCACGACATTTTGGTGATTCATCATTAATCAAACGCATGACCAAGGCAAAAAAGATTGCGTCTGTAAATTCGCTCAAAACTTCATCACCAAACTTGGAAATGATATGATGTAATAATTCCATGATAGATTCACGACCTGTTTCAAACACATATTCCAAATTCTTGATGATAAAACTCATTTGAGTCTTGAGACGTCCTTTACCTTGAGGATAATCCATCAAAAACATAAAGTAGACGGATCTTGCTTGTTCTCTGATTTCACGACTTTGATTTGTCACCATAATGTTTGAGATGGAGTCCATTAATTCGTACATTTCGGGTGCCATAAACTTGCGAGAGATAATTGCACGTACAAGTGCGAAAATAGTACCTTGACGTTCAATTTCTTCCATATCAGGTCGAACAAAGTTGAGGATATAAGTTAATTGAGCTTCTGTTAAGCTTGACTTTTCATTTTCTCGAATACAAACTGTAAGTAGTCTTAAACAAGCCTGTACAATTGTTGTTTGTGATCCACCTGAAGACTTGATCAATTCGAAGCATCTTTGAATGGATGCCTTGACGGTCTTTTCCATATTAGGAAGTTTCATAGCAATGAAATGACACATAATACGTGCGGCAAGTACAATATTAGCGGATTGAGAAGCATATAATACATTACCAACTGCATTCATCAATTTACGAACACGATCAACATATTGATTGTTATCCAAGTCAAACTTGTTCTTCTTGAGTGCACTTGATAACAAGCTAAGACCGAAGAAAACAAATCGATAAGCGTTAGCACGATAGTACTCTACAGGTTCAACCATCACACGTTTCATTTGAACTTCGAAATTAAGTTCCTTTTGTGTCTTGACAACCTTGACCTTTTCCTTGGCTTTGAAATCTTCCAAGCTTTCAGAAATTAATCCATAAGCAAAATCAAGTAAAGCCAATGAATCAAATTCAGGGTTTTGAACAAGACCTAATGCGATACGACGTAATAAATCTTCTACTTTCTTGAGTGTACGGCTACTTTCTGTATGTGACATAATATCCTTTAAGGGGACCAAAAGTAATCCAACATGAGTAAAATGAACAATCTTGGAGATCAATTCAAATGATGCCGGACTACGACGACTCTTGGCTTCCTTAATTTTACCCGTCATTTCATCTTTGTCTTTTTCTTGTCCAGTGCTACCAAAGATATCTCCTACAAGAACATCTACAATCGCAGGTAAGCAATAATCGAGATCTCCAACCTTTAAACGAGGCATCATGTCCAAGATAAGTGAGTTGACAGTATAACCCAATACATGCATTTCATAACCTTTAGTTAGAGCACCACGAAGTTCCTTTACGATATAACTAAAGTAAGAGGGACCCAAGAATGCACTGATCTTGATCAAAGTTTCACGCGTAATATCTCTTACATCTTGAGCACGACTACGAATAATATGACAAACAGATGTCAATAAACCAGGCAAATTAATACGTTTAGACTTCTCAGGAAGATGACACAAGAGTTTAGCAATACCCAAAGCAAGAGGTACACGTACAATCACTGATTTTCTACTCTTGTTATTATTCAATAAATTATTCAACTCGGGTAAAACCTTTGCGACAAGTGTTTCATGAATCTTTTCTGATTTATCCTTGACTTCCTTGACTTCATCTTCTTCGTCGTCTTCTGCAGTAGGTTCTTCTTTTTGTTCGACTTCTCCAGCATCCTTAGCTGCTTGCTTGATAATTTCGTCTTGTGTCAAGTACTGAATACGGACCTTTTGTTTTCCCATAATCTTTTGAACAGATTCATCTGATAACTCAATATGTTGTAAATCAAAATGGAATGCGTCCAAGATACCAATAACAACACGAACAAACACCTTTTCCTTCTCATTATCTTCCTTGATGTATCCTAAATAAGTTTGTAATACACGGTAGTAATGATTCCAAGGTAAGAGCTTGGCTAAAGCAGATAATGTCAAAGTACATTGATGTAACAAATTGTGGTCTACTGTGCGATCACTTTCATTAAAGAATGCAGAGATGATAGGCACAAAGATGTTATTGATCGTTGCGACCTTAAGTTTCTCTTCTTCTGCGTATTCAGCAAGACGAAGCAAAGCACGAGAACGACGATGAATTTGCATATGGTATACGTTATTAAAGAAATTGACTTCTTCATCTCCATCACCAAGCAAAGGCACCATATCTTCAAAGATGGCTAATTCAGGGAAGGTACGTACACAAGCACATAATAAAGATGTGAATTCCATACGTACAAGTTCAACACGAGAACGAAGACCACGTTTAATAGCAGGGTAAATGACATGGTTAACATACCCAATCATCTTTCTCTTTTCTTCTTCGTCTGATTTTTCACTTGTGACCTTCAAGAATTGAGACATACAATGTGTAGCCGTACCACGAATAGCCATTTCTTCTGCATCATGCATACAATGAGTTAATTGATGCAAGATAGGAAGCCATTGATGAACATTGAATTTCTCACAATAAGTTTCTGAAATAGCACTAAGAGCATCCAACATTACGTCATAATCAGGTTGATCAATACGCTTTGTGGAATAAGCATTCAACATCTTTAAAAATTCATAGACCTTGGTAAGTTCCGGATTGACATCAGCAAATGCGCCAAACACATCTAATAAGCCTAATCTACTTTCACGAGAATAAGCAGTGGCAAACATGGAGGATGCCATCACATAGTAATGATGATAGAGTGTAGAACCAACTTCAAATCCAGGTACAATACGAATAAATCTTGCCCAAATAGTAAAAATATCTTGCTTGGATTTTTCTGGGATAGTACGAGAAGGTTTCTTTAAACTAGGTAACAAAAGTTCAATGATGGTAGCTGCTTGTTCTCCATTCTTGGTGTAAGGAGCAATACGTGCTGCAATCGAGATTTCACGCACAGAGTATCTACCTGTACCAAACTTGGTATCATCTTTAGACTCGGTTAATCTGAACTTGAGATCATTCAAGATTAAATCCACATGAGGAATAATCAACTTATCCTTGAGTGATGCTTGTCCATCAATTTCCATCTCTTCGTCACAAATTTGTAGAAGTGACTCCAAGATTTCTAATAAGACATGAAGTACATGCTCATTTAAGCGCTTGACTGATAATGTAGCAATTAATTGAGGCATTAATCTAGCATCATAATCAACAAGGTAAGGTGCATACTCATATTTCTTGGACCAAACCAAGAAGAGGTTTACAAGTGATGACATATCTTGAGAACTATCCGAAGGTAAAGTAGCAAGACGAGGTGAAATGAACGCAGAGAACATGGCAGGTAAGAATGCTGTGAAATCAAAGTTACCATTGATCTTGAACATATCCACAATACGCTTTAAAGCTAAAGCCTTCATTTCCTTTGATTTAGAACTTTGATCAGAGATAGTTTGCTTTTCTTCTTCTCCATCGACTTCCATATCAGAAGATCCATGGCTATGAACAAAATTAATGATATATAACACAACCTTGAGGAGGTCAGGTAAGAAGGGCAAAATATGAGATGCGAATTGTTTGATGGTATCTTCCAACAAGTTCAAAAGACCTGTTTGTTTTCTCCAAGCAATTGTTTCAATAATATGTCTACCTTCTGGTGCAAATTCGAACTTGGTGACTTTTCCTTCTTCGTTTATTTCAAGTCCAGGTAATTCAAGAATACCCTTAAAGGGTTCTAAAGCAAGATCAATGAAGTACCGAATTTCATTAGTTTTACAGCATGAAATACCACCCAAGATGATCTTTCTACGTGCGTTTTTACTAGACTTGTTGGATCCCTTATTTCTTTGAATCAAACGACCATAAAGTACACGCATAACAACAGGCATTAATCCATCACGGTGAGCAGGATCGATTTGAATTTGTTCCTCATTTTGAATAAATGTAGCAAGTTCATCACGGAACTTGATATCATCTAATAAATTACGAAGATTATCTGCGTAAGGCTTAATATTAGGATCCTTCCATGTAAAGATACATTCAAGTGCGGCACTTTGAAGTTTACTATCACCCATAGCAATAATACGCATGAATGCTGCATTTAAATCTTGTGTACGATAAACACTCTTGGTATTCTTGAATACAGAAAAGAGTGAAAGCCAACTAGCCATCTTGTTCTTAGTGAGTTTACTGTTATGTTGTAAAATATTCAATTGATGCTTGCTTTCTTCATCTTCGTTCTTTTCTGCTTCTTCTTCGTCATCATCTTCAGGTGTAGATCTAAATTCATTATCCAAAAAGTCGAAAAAGACAACAACCAAGTTTCTTCCTTTACTTTCAGTGATAGTAGGTGTATCTTTCAAGATAGCGAGAATCATATTATAATAATTCCAGAAATCCATATGACCAGGTTCTTGGTTACTTAACTCGGCAAACAATAAAGCTAAACTTTGAGCTCTTTCTTGCTTCATAATAGACCAAGCTCTATTTTCGACATGTAAAAAGTTATTTAAAGTAGGACACTCAAAGTTAATCTTTCCAGTCTTGGTAGCATTTCCATTCTCTGCTTGATCCGGTGTATGTACTTTAATCAACACAGACTTTGTAAATCCATCACATACCAAATTCTTTTCGTCTTCGTATCTTGTGATTTCACCAAATAATAAATCCCAATACATTTCTGGGTTCACTTTGGAGAAAGTAATCAAAATCTTCTTGGCTTCCTCCCAAAGAGGACGTAAATTGATAGTCAAGATACCTAAACTTAAAAGAGGTACAAAATCGACATACATATCAGGTGTACGTCCACCACTTGTAATTAAGCCTAATTTTTGAATCAACACAACTTTATCACGGAAATCTTTAAAGTTGGCCTCCACTTGTTCCATATGTAAAGCAATACGTGCAATTTCACATACTTCGTCTGCCTTATGATCTGGGTCTTTCTTCATTAAAGGTTGATCGTACAAGGCAATAATCTTCAAGGTATTTAAGCGACAATTACGATGATATGATTTGAGGTTAGGCTTCAAAACAGGATAAATTTTTTCCAATTTCTCTAAGCTAAACTTTTCTTTATCGGCAAGGCTAAACAATAGATGAAATGTGTCAAAAAAAGAAATGTTATTATAAATAATTTAAAAAACTTACCCAGAATATAAAAGGTCCAAATATCCGTAAATACCGGAAAGTACAACTTCGTTTCTTGAATGATCTACCAAGATTTCATCTACGAGTTGATCATGCTTTCCCTTCATCTTTTCCAAGACAGCAGGATTATGAGCCGCAATACCTGCTAAAGATTCAAGTACAAGACCTAAAAGTGATTCTAATACAAAGTTCTTGTGACCCAAGACATATGGTGTTTCAATTAACTCGTTATTGGCTGTATCCTTCTTTAAAAAGCTGGAAAGTGAATCAAATAAAGCGATCAATACACTATAAACTTTATCTACGGAAACTTGAATACGAGGTAAAATACGAAGTGCAGATGCTAAAATACTGATTGCAGACATTTTTGATTCCTCAGACTTTTTTAAAAATAATTACTTTAGTTTTCTCGAATTCTTACCGTTTTTTTTTTTTTTTTTTTTTTTTTTTTTTTTTTTTTTTTTTTTTTTTTTTTTTTTACCTTCATATCTGTAGCGTTTAAAATATCTCTTTCATGTGCCCAATTCAATTCCGAGTTCATAATTTCCAAAATACCTTCTACCATTGACTTGTGATTTTTTTCGGTAGTTGGAAGACGTAACAAACCGTCTGCAGTAAGAGATGAAGATAACGTACCAGATTTTAATTCCAAAGCATTTGTTGAAAGAATTTCAGACAAGAATAAAATTGTTTCAAAAGTACGACCTTCAAAATGACTAGTTGTATACCTATTTTTTTTTAAAGAATAAATCTCCTTTGTTAGTATAATCAACTCTCTTTCCTGGACAAATACTCTACTTACTTGATGATATAAGGTAAACAGATTTGAGTATAATTGGGCCAGCCTAATTTAGCCAAAGAAAGATAGAAACCATAAACAAGTTCAATATCATCAAACTGATGTAAAGTTTCCAAGATAACTCTACTTCCACTAATCACAACTTCAAGCGATCCATGAAACAAAGTACCTGTTACTGCACGCAAGATTTGTGTATATGTGTAATTATGATGACTTTTTTCGCTAAATACAATCTTTGTAATTTCCTGGAGACGTGCAATAATAGGATTGAAATCTGCAACACGACTACCTTTACGTACTGTTACAAACATGGTCAATACAGACATTTGAATGCAAAGGTTCTTTTCGTCAATATACTCTGCTTTTAATTGTTTGTCTAATTCGCTTAAAATAATATCTACAATAGGTGTATAATGTTGACGATACGTATGATGCAATGTTAAAAGCGTCGTCTTGGTTACAAGGTTGAGAACTGTGTTGCGGGCTAATTCTTCGATTTCTACTTGTTCTTGGTAAGATTGAATCAAAAGCTCCTTGTAAATTGATTCACCTCTAGAATGAAGACGATGATCAATTTGCTAAGATGAAATTTGTCAGCACTTTTTTTTTAAAAAAAAAATCGAGTTACGCAAGTATAAATTTATATATTTACCTTGATAGATTCAAAGAATAACATGGCTAAACCTTCTTCAAACTGTTCAGTGGGTTCAGCTCTCAAGGCTGTAAGCATATGTTTGACAATCTTTGTTAAATCTGCTCCACGTGCTTTACGTAATAAAAATGCAAATGCTTCTGCAGTAAAATGACGAACATAAGGTTTAGCTTGATTATCTTCACCTAATAAAGGTGCTAATAAGCTATATAAAATCATTAGTTTTCTATCCGTTAACTATAATACTCGAACTTACTCAAAAGTCTCGTTTAAATCCGGAAGAATTTGTCTTGAAAGGAATTTAAAGAGATAGGCAATACAATTAAAAACGCTCTATAAAACAAATTAGGTTTCAAGTTTTTTTTTAAAAAAAAATCAGCAAATATCATCTTACCTCCAATAACTTAATATCTCTATGGTAAACTAAAGGAATCACACATGCTAATAAACGAGTATAATAAGGATAGAATTCACCTTCCAAATCCTTTGCGAGTTTCGTTACCAAACTATAATAAAAAAGACGTCAGTATGAGATCCAATTATATCCATTTCCACTTTTACATACTCCAAGAGACCATCTAAAGCCATACTGTCCTTGACTTTCAAATGTTTCTCGAGAATACTGATAATTTGTTCCTTGTGATAAATAATAGAAGGTAAAGATTTGACAAGTGGTGTAATCTCTTTAGCGAAATCTCGAAAGTTTCTAGTCAAGTTTAAATCTTTCCATTCGTCTAAAGCTTCATAAAAAAAGGAACCATGTTGATCTGGTTCATCGTCCACAACTCTAGATCTACGTACAACGTCAACCTTAATACTCTCTACTCTTGTTTTAAAGGTTTGATACTATAATTGACAGGTTAGTTATTTTCTCGGCTTAAAAAATGCAAATATATATGTATATATATATATATATATTCATACCTTGAACCGATTGGTTCCTTGACCCGTATTCAGTTCAAGAGGAATAGTATTGTCCTTCATTTTTACAAATACTTTCGTTAAACGTTAAAAAAAAGGTGAACTTCCTTTGCCATAAAATTGCCTTTTTTTTTTGCAAGAATCCTGTGACTGATATAAGGAATGAAAAGCAGTCTATGAAAGCCACGGCTCATGAGTTACCGCCGAGTTGGTACTACACTAGTTTTGCATAAATTAACCTTCTTCTTTAGGTTGTCTGTGTCGCTGCAATGATTCACTTCTCTTGATCCATCATCTTTGATCTTATCTCCCCCCCCTTTTTTTTTTACAAGGAATTGCATACTGAATTTTTCACAAAGAGTTTGGAAAAATTGTCTGTAATTTTTAGGCCTTTGTAATATATCATATGTTGTTAGACATGGTCTGCTACGGTAATTACAAATTTAAACAGTAATTCATTGCTCAATATACGATTTCAAGTAAAGGTGTACAACCGAAATAATTCACTATTTAATTTGAATTTGATTATTTCTAAAAAAATTTTAGTCCATTCATAACAAGCTTGAAAACATCTTGATGATATGATTGTTATGATATATACATAATTATTGTTAATATATTAAATTTTATTTTTAACAATAACTAATGCTTTTTATTCCATTGAGAGTGAATAAAATGTTTAGAAAACACTGTATGTGCATGTACGAAATAAAATGATGAATAATGAGTGGTTATTACAAATTCGATCGCATAAATCAGATGGTACAATTGAGTTCCGGTGCGTGCTTAATTTTAACAATATTCGCAGAATTACTTTTACTATGTATCGTAACAAAAAAACCATTATAACGGAAATAGTTTGAATAGACCTATCCACATTATCTTCACTTTTTTTAATAGGTATATATGCACACTTTTTCAAATACATAAAGTATATCTAACTCTGAAAATAGTAGTGATAGTATTTAGTGCATCTTTTTAAAAGCAAGTAAGCTAAATTAAAAAGAATATAATGTGGGTTGTTTAAATAATGTTTGAAATTCAAGAAGAAATTTATTAGAAGACCGAGGTAAATGGCGCTGAAAACTGACATAAATCATATAAGTTGGTCAGGTCGTTTTGTAGTTGCTTTTCTTTGGATATGTTCAACTCTTGGCAGCTTCATTTTTCGGTTTATTTTTGCGAGTTGGTTGATTGGAAATTCGCCTCTCTACATATAATAGCTGTAAATAGGTAAAATGCAAAAAATATATACAAAACATACATATTCTCGTCGCGCGCTCGAACTTTTACTGCATCTTGATCAAAAGCCAGTAAGATTTATCTCCATAATCGGCTTAATAAATCTCTTTCTGATAAATCAACGCCTTCTAAGACTCCAGACATAAATGGTTCAATCCCTTCAAGCAAACATTTTTTAGATCAGTGACATAAATATTATTCTTTGGCACTAAAATAAATATCAGAAATATTTTCATATAAATGTCATCGATATTCTACAGTAATGGAAATAAGTATTTTCCAATTATCGCAATATGTGTCATTCATTAACATCAAATGTTTTCCCGGTAGAAAGCTTCTAAAGTTTAAATTCATCCAACTTTTTATAAATATTTAAAATTTCTTCTTTTTCTGCATTTGTTATTACTTTGCTACAATCAAAAGTTTTAGAGGTTGTTGGTACTTGCGGTGCTATTTCTTGTGCTCTTATTGCTATTGCCAACATCACGAGGTTGCGCAGTATTTTGAGAGATTGCACCAGTTATCAGAATCACTCTCAGTTGTCAGGTTTAATTCCTTAGCAATATTTTTAAGGCGACTTTTCTATTTAGGGCCGTTTTATTTAAGGACGTTTCCGATTAAGGCCGTAATTTTCTGAAAACTTTGATCATATTTAATTTCTCAAGTCAGAAACAAAGAAGCCTGAAATTTTTTGCGGCCTTAAATAGAGCGGGTACGGTACGCGTTTTAGTTTTAGTGAATCCAATTCTAAATTAACTACTACACTCAGATACTAATAGATCTGGTAATATCACAACAAAATCTGACCAGGAAACAGTGTTGTTATTCTTGACTATTTCAATGAAGATACGCTTTGTTTCTTCATATTCAATTAATTTTTGTTAGTTTTGAAATGAGATAACAAAACCATTAGGATACAAACCACCATCAATATAAAGGGTGACACAGCCTCCAAAATGAAATTTTGAATTTCTCACTTTGCTCGCTGACAGGCATCTTGCCCTAAAGATTCCCGACAGAATATTTTCCATACTAAATACATGAACAGAAAAAAGTATTTGTTATTGAGATTAGATAATGAACCACTTTGTGATAAAATTACTGGGGTTTATGAAATGTTGTCTTACCATTCATAACATGTATTGTACACGTTTCAAAGTTGTCCATATCTTGATAAGATCTCTTGTCTAGATAACGTATGTGATTAAAGAAAAGAGAAAGATAGTATCGGTAGGAAAGGTTTATGGCTTATATTTGAAGGAAAAAAAGATATAAAATGAAACTAAAAAAAAAACCTGCTTAGTGGCGTGTGAAAAAATAAAGAACTTGAATAACAATCAAGTGATTAATACAAACTCAAGTCACAATTAGCCCTTAACTCGTTACTGAAGGGCAAGTTCCTGATGATTTTAATATTGTACATAACAAATATCACTCATGGTATTATTAATATTTCTATGATCGATTGAACTTATCAGTCTGTAACGGATCAAACACCTGTTATTAAAAATAAGAGAAGAACAAACACATTCCGTATGTTTTCACATTTTTTGCACAAGTCAGAGAACTTTATAGCAATCTTATACGAATGATGAGGTCAATAATCTGTGCGCCAGCGCTTTATTATTCCAATATCGACAAGCACTTGTTAATCAATTGAAAGCCTAATTATTTATAATCCTACCGTACCCGCAGCAAAAAATTTCAGACTTTTGTGGCCTTGAATCGTATTATGGCCTGA
Source organism: Pilaira anomala (assembly GCA_025716855.1). NCBI lineage: Eukaryota > Fungi > Mucoromycota > Mucoromycetes > Mucorales > Mucoraceae > Pilaira > Pilaira anomala. Next base: position 190,109 of record JAIXMQ010000026.1, read on the forward strand.
TTTTTGACTTGGGGAATTCAAGTATGACAGCTTTAAGTAGAACGGCCTTAAATCGAATGGGCGCTGTATCTTATCTATTTCTCTCAATGCAAGCAACTGGTGTTACAATAAACCCTTTTTTCTGTGAAATGAAACGAACACACAGAGCAGTCTTGTGTACCTTCAGGTTACATATGCCAACTATAACGACATATTTCTCTCTCTTTTTCTTTGTATATCACTCTTATCATGAAGTTACATAACGAAAAGTTTAAAAGGTAATCATAGTTTACTTTTTTAAAAGGAAGAAAAAAAAAAAAGAAAAGAAAGATATAACACCTAAGAAAAAAAAAATGTGACTATATTTATTTGGAAAGATCATTGTGTATTTGTGTCTTATTGTATTATTTGACATTACGCAACTGAAGAAAATAAGAGAAGGTAACACAAAAGAAAAAAAAAAGCTTTGTTTTTTAAAAGATGATTGTATTTAGCACTGATTATTCAGATCTATTATAGTAAATTAATTCATATGTATATAACACAACCTCCCCTCTCTATTCCTCCTCGTTTTTGTAAAATATAATGTTCAATCTATACAAATTTACACCATTTTATTTAGCAAAAGGAGCATTAAAGAAGTCACGATATATAAAAAAGGCGTGCCTGTGTACCGAAAAAAGCGAGAAGGGGGCAAGGTTTTGATTTATTTTTTTCTTCTTCTTCTTATACATCTATTTAAACTATTTACTTTTTTTCTTTTCTTTTTTTTTTTCTTACTCTTTAAAAAAAAAAAAGGTATCAAGGTAAACCCTGAATAGCATAGCTTTTCTTTCGCTTGTACAGTACATATATACACACACACAAACACACACGCATATATACACAACAAGAAACTTTTACCACTTAAAAGATGAACTCTCAGTCAAATGAGTCCTTTGAGACCGGGATGGCTAACTTATCGTTGAACATGCACTCTACTCCTAACTTTTCGGGGGAATGGGAACAAGATGAAGGCCCCCTTTCAACTCGACCATTGAATTTTATTAAACCACCAATACCATTACCTAACAAGAGTTTGATGCCACAAGATATGCATATTATTCAAGACCTTTACGATCAATACGGGCAAAAGGTATATTTAGAAGGATATCTATTGAAAAAGAATGATTTGACAGTGGATGGTAAATCATTTGGAGATCCAAACTGGTCTAATGTTTATTTTGAACTTTCTGGTCCATTATTAACATTATGGGATACAAATGACTTGGATGAAGAAAAAGTGATGCCTCAATATATTAATATTGCAGATGCAAATGTAGAACTGATAGGTCGTTATAACGATAGAGAAAACGTGTTTTCACTCAACTCCGCTGGTGCAAATAGATATTTTATTGACGCTCCCGATTTCAATACGCTCATTTATTGGGTCGCTGCTATCCGTTTAGCTTGTTTTGAATGTGGAAAATTACAAGAGATTTATACTTATAAATTCATTACTCGACCTATTTATTCAGATTTCCTTTCAAAGCCATCTAATAAGACTGAAGGTTTATTAAAGGTACGTTTTCCAGGTACAACTGAATATCAAAAATTATGGGTCGTTGTATCAGACAGAAAAGAAGAAAAGAAATTATTTAGCAAGAAATCTGTTCAATCTAAAGGTCAAATGATGTTTTATGAATCAAAGAAATCAAAGACACCTATCATGACATTAAATAATGTTGTACAAGCATATACAATCTTTCCTGATTCACCTCAATCTGTTGATTTAGCTACTTTATTAAAGGTAGAAGGTACAAATGGTGATGAACCTACTTCTGTTACTCTAATGGCTGCTTCACCAAAAGAACTTGCTCAATGGATTATTGGTACTTATGATACATTTAAATTATATGGTAGACCTTCAAGATTATTAGATGACCCATATAATCCCTCTTCTCTTAATTTCGCTGAACCTTTTCATGCTAATCAAATCCCTCGTTTATTCCTTGAATTAAATGATGTTTTACATTTAAATTATCAACAAGATCATTTATTAGAAAGCAAGGTTCAATTCACTGAAATCTTGGCTCAAAAGTTACAACAACAACAACAACAACAGCAACAGCAACAGCAACAGTATCGTCAATCACAACAACCAATGGGTTTAATTAATCAAATTCCTTCTTCTGGACCATTAATCAATCAAATCCCATCTGGACAACCATTAATCAATCAAATTCCTGGACAACAACAACAACAACAACAAATGGGACTTATTAACCAAATTCCTTCTTCAGGTCAACCCATGTACAATCAACAACAACAACGTATGTCTGGTATGCCACCATCACAACAACAAGCTAGATCCAATGTACAACAACAACAACATCAACAACAACAACAACAACCACCTTCTATCAACAAAACTACAGGTCGTGTTATTTATGCAAGTGACGATGATAGTGAAGACTCTGAATCCGAAGTAGGAGAAGATGATGAAAGTGATCGTGACTCAGGTTATAAAGTCAGTAAGAACATGATGACCCGTGAAAGTTTATCTTTACCTACCATGTCAACAGAAGATGATGGATTTGCTAATAGTATCTTGGGAAATATTGAGAAAAAGAGTGTAGCTTCATCTACAAAGCATACATCCATCCACTCATCTAATCCTAGTTTAACTCCTAAGAAAGCACCTGAATTATCTGATACAGAAGATGATGATGATGAAGATGATGATGATGACGAAGAAGGAGAGAAACCAAGAGTGCAACAACAAGGTATGGCAAGAAGACCTAAACCAAAAATGACAAAGACACAAGTCAGTTTAAGTGGATCAGATGAAGAGGAAGAAGATGACGAGGAAGAAATATCTGGTTCAGATGATGATGATGTTCCTATTCAACAACAACAAAGATTACAACAACAACAACAACAGCAGCAACAACAACAACAAAATTACCAAGGATACGATTACGATGAATATGGTAATCCAATCATGATGAATGGTCAACAACAACAACAACAATGGGAACAAGGAATGATGATGTCAGATATGTATCCACAAACTTATTATGATGAAGATGGGTACCCAATTATCGATGAAGATGGACCTGTGATTCCTCAATTAGGTGATCGTTTTGCTACTCAAAATTCTTTATTAGATAGTTATCGTCCTGATCGTCCTTCAGCTCATGATCAAGAAGGTTATGCAAGAGCCACTGGTCAACCACTGATACAAGTACCTAATAAACCACCAGAGCCTCGTGCTGGTTTAGTTGGTATGATTTCTCAAATTGAAAATGAAAAGAAGCATAAGGAATCAAACAAAAGTCGTTTTACTGAATTGGATAAAGAGCGTATGATGGAACGTGAAAGAAATCAGTTTATGATGGACCAACGATCACAGATGATGGTAAAAAAAAAAAAAAAAAAAAAAAAAAAAAAAAAAAAAAGTTAAAATTTACATATATGCATTACATAATGTAACTAACATACTTTCAAATAAGCCAATGATGGGTCAACAAATGATGTATCCAGGTATGATGCAACAAAATCCTGCCATGATGAATATGCAAATGATGGGCGGACAAATGCCAATGATGATGGACCCACGTATGTCAATGATGTATCCAGGCATGATGCAACAAAATCCTGCCATGATGAACATGCAAATGATGGGTGGACAGTTACCTATGATGGATCCACGCATGAGCATGATGATGATGCAACAACAATATGGTCAATATCCTATGTGGAATGGACAACAACCCATGTATGGAAATAATCGTTTTAATGGTCATATTGAAGAAGATGACGATGAAGATGATGATGTTCCTCTTGGTGCAAAAGAATCCCCCATACCCCGTCATAACCAATAATTACATATAAATAATAATAATAAAATATAGAATTGTTTTCTTTTGCATATTTTTTTATTTTATTTTATTTCTAATGATAATAATGATATATATATATATGTAAAATAAATTTAGAAAGAAATACCCTCGTCACGTAATTCCTTTTCAATGACTTTGATAACTAATTGAGGATCAGCACGTTCAACATGAGAAACTCTACGTTCCTTTTCTAATAAACCAATGAATTCAGTAGGTAAAACATCCTTTTCAAAGTTAAATCCAGCAACTTGCTTGAGAGAGTTTTCAACTGCTTCAGAGAACTTGGCAGGATGTGCAGTAGCTAAACAAATCAATACATCAGGTCCTTCAGGGTATGTCTTGAATTCACCACGTTCAATGAATTTCTCTGCTGCGACAACACCAACAGCTGTATGAGGATCAAGTACATAAGGTACTTGCTTAGAATCTTTAGGTTCATAAAATGCACGAATACCTTCACTTGTTTCTGCATCTGTTACACGAGCAGCATCAAAGATCTCACGAGCCTTTAATACGGCTTTATCATCTACACGGAACACACCCTTTTCCTTAAGCTCTTGCATCCAACCAGCAACCGTTTGTCCAGCCTTATCACATAATTCCTCATTATCTGATTTACCTTCATCTGATTCAGACTCACGTGCAAGGTACCATAACAAACGTTCAAAATTTGAAGAAACTAAAATATCCATAGCAGGAGATAATGTAGACTTGACACCACCATCTTCCCCTGTTTGTTTCTCATAAGCTTGAGAAGCAAAGAAACGATACAAGATATCATTTTCATTTGTAGCAATTAATAATTTCTTGGTAGGTAATCCCATACGATAAGCATAGTAACCAGCCAAGACATCACCAAAGTTACCAGTAGGTACAGAGAAATCAAATTGAATCTTGTCAGCTTCTTTGGAAGCAGGATCAATCTTTAATGAACGTAATAAAGAGAAATAAGCTTGGAAATAGTAAACGGTTTGAGCCAAGATACGAGCCCAGTTGATGGAATTGACAGCACCTAAATGATGACGTGTGTTGAATTCCTTATTTCCAAACAAGTTCTTGACAATATCTTGACAATCATCAAATGTACCCTCGACTGATAAATTATGAACATTCTTATCCAAGACAGTGGTCATTTGTGCTTCTTGAATAGGACTGACACGACCATTAGGATGAAGAATAAATACAGATACATTCTTCTTTCCACGAAGACCATAAATAGCAGCACTGAAAAAAAAAAAAAAAAAAAAAAAAGAAGTAAGCATCATGAGTACACACACACACACACACACATTTTAAAAATCCAAAAATTATCTTTACCTGCCGGTATCACCGGAAGTAGCACCGACAACAGTCAAACGATGTGTCTTTCCAACTTCAGTTTCATTTCTATTTTTACGTTCTAAAAAGTACTCGAAAAGGTTTCCGACAAATTGAAGTGCAACGTCCTTGAAAGCAAAAGTAGGACCATGAAACAATTCCATCACATAGAGTCCGTCACGCACCTTGAAAAGGGGTGTTACGTCTTCTGAACGGAAAGTAGCATATGAACGGTTCACAAGTTCAGTTAAATCCTTGCGACAGATTTCAGTCTCGTCAATATACAAAGATAAGATCTCAACAGCTAATTGTTGGAAACTGTAGTTTGCCCATGCTTCACGCCAGTTACTAGGTAAAGTAGGGATCGATTGAGGAATAAATAAACCACCGTCAGGTCCTAAACCTGTCATAACGGCTTCCTCAAAGGAATAGTTCTTTGCTTGACCACGAGTTGATCTGTATTGCATTTTTTAAAAAAAAAAAAGTATAAAAGAGTGTGTAAAAAGAAAGATTTTTTTTCGAAACCAACACTGTTGTATATATGATTAAGGGCAAAAAAAAAAAACAAGATCGGTTTTTTAATTGGTAATAGTGTGACTCATTTTCACTCTTTTCATACTGACATCCTCCAATTAGTTTTCTATTCTAATATGGAGTTCCACACTATTCCTGATTGGTGCAATTTCAATATTTCTGACATATATTTTATCTGACATAGATTTAGGAAAGATAAAAAAAAAAAAAAGAAAACCATGAGTTGAAAAGGATGATTTGTTTTGATCCTATTTGCCTGTTGTACTGGTTTTTTAGTCTTGAGATCTTTTGAATTAAGTAAGGTATGGGTTCCCCACTTCCAATATCTTTTGTTCGTGGGAACACGTGAATCTTGGTGTATTTTTATACATTTATAAATGTATAAAAAGTATAAAAATAGAGAAAGTTTGATTTAATCGAAAAAAAAATTTTTTTTTTTTTTGATGTTTTAGCTGGTTTTTGTTCGAAAAAAAAAAGCGACACATCTAGAAACTTTTACACTGTTTTACGAAACAAATAGTTAATAAACTAAAGTTGCCTGTTGTATATTTTTAAATTTAGCCACATTTATTAACTATAACAACTTTTTTTTTTTTTTTTTTTTTTTTTATTTACTAAAACGAAAAAGCCGCGAAAAAAGGTGCTTGTTTCAAGTTAAGGTTAAATCGATGATTAAAACCGTTTATAAAAAAAAAAAAAAAAAGACGAGTTTTTTTTTTTAAAAAAAAAAATAAAGTTTTGCGTATGATGTATCAAGGGGGGGTATCCCCGTTACTATGCATTTAGATAGATCTAGATTCATTGTCATGGTAATATATATCTGTATTTGCAGTTCCAAGCAAATTCAAGAAAAACTTAATTTAGCCACTAATCGTAAACAAACATTTTATGTTTTTGAATTCATGCAATTACAAAAAACCTGGACCCCCAAAAAAAAAAAAAAAAATTTGGTGAAACCCATTTTTAGGTCGAAGATCGTCCCTTTTTTTTTTTTTTTGTAATGCGCAAATATACACTATTTTAAGCCATAACCCCGAGACCAGATCTTAACTGCTACACCATCATGACTATCACTGACAAATTAAAAAAAAATATATAACAAAAAAATAAAATAAAATGAAAGTCGATACTTTCACGACGTCGTCGACAACAAAAAAAAAAAAAGCTTAATATGGTATTACCGAAGATTCTTACATATCTCTTACTCTCCTTTTATGTTTCGTTGTGTATATATACGTATGTATTGCGTCAACTAATATCCTTTTTCCAATGTACAATTTAAAGCAGCATGACGACACTTCAAACTAACCTACAAAAAATTCAATGTTGATCTTTAAAAACAATAGACTGTAATTGTTAGAATCTAAAAAATTATAGCACGTCAAAAAAAATTGAAAAAAGATAAAGACAAATTTAACTTATGAGCTCAGACGTAAAAAAAAAAAAAGCCAAGAAAAAATGTACTAATGACCCTTTAATAATAATAATAATAATAATGCGCTTTTGAAAAATATACAATTATTTGAAAGTTTATGTGCGTGTAGGTTTTTCTTTTGGTATATATATATAACAGAGAGAAAAAAAAAAAGGGAAGAACATCCGAATAAGTGGTAGTTTTGTGAAGTATATAATGTTGCCATTATCAAACAAATTAAAAAACTACTTTTTAGTTATTGTTCCATCTCCTAGACCAGGTATTGCTCCGCTCTAAAAATAAAAAAAAAAATATATTAAAGTTAGATAAAAAGGTTACAAAATATTAAAGATTATTATTATTTACATCAAGTGGACAAGCGAAAGTAGCCGATGATGAGATAGTCGGATTTACAGTGATGACTAAAACTTTTGCTTGAAAAGTAATAGTATAATCAATGGTGATATCCGATTTAGGTCCACCCGTTAAACCACATTTTTCTGCAAGATCACTCAGGACAGATTGGTCGGTATCATAAGTAGGATTATATTGAATAGCAAAAGGAAAAGTAAAGTTCATATCTGTATGTCTTGGTATGAATTTCTCTTGTAAATAGCCACCACCAATTTGAGTATGTCCACCTTTTTCATTTGGATAAAACGCCTATTGAGTTAGATAATGAGTTACACGCATATATATATATATTTATAATGTTTATATAAAATAACTTTACTGTTGCTTTAATATCACTTAGAGCAATATCAAGTAAATTTGGATTATTGACTTCAATCACTAAACCAAAATTGATATTCAATCCATCACCTTCAAATGTAATTTGAGAACCTGCTGTTGGACTTGAAGTGATTTCACCTATATCAATCGTTGGCATGACAAATGTGCCTGCGATCGCAGCAATCACAATAATCACAATAATAATTGAAATCATAATAAACCAAACGATATAAGTTGCCCAGACCGGAAGACAACATGCGCAACACATACATCGTGCGCAACAGTTTCTACCTTCCATACGCTTTTTTTTTGTCTTTTTTGATGATTCCACAAGTCCGCCCGTGCTCTCTAAATCGTGTTGTACACCCAATTCTGGTCCTTCATTACGTTCTACTATATATCATTTTTTTTTTTTTTTTTGACATTAATCATTTTGTAGAAAAAAAAATTTTTTTTTTTTTTTAAATATAAGTATATCTTTGTTGTAATACCTGTCTTTTCGTTATATTTATATCCTTCATCGGTCGGTTGAGGTTTCACTGTAGGTGTAGGTGAAGGTGTCATTTGATAATGAATTGGTAAGCTTGGTGGTTGACTTGTTGGGTGCTGACTATATGACATTTTGGATGTATGAAAAAAAAAAAAAAACAAAAAAAAAAGTAAAAAAAAACGAAAGAGAAAATAAAAAAAGGAAAATGTATTTTAGGATTTTCTGTTTTAGTTAAATAAACATCATCTCCCTCGGAAAACCGGCCAAGTAAATGAGCCGTCATTGGCGATAATGATTATGTGTGTTTTAATAATATGTTTTATTCTCTTATCTAAACCCCGCCTTGAATTTTTTTTTTTTTTTATTTTGAAAAAACACTGGAAAGTACATTAAAATCACCTTGATAAAGATGAACTAATACTCTATAAAGAGAAAGTCTATCCATATAGATATAACCAGTCAAGATATAAGGTACAACAAACAGATGTGAAGTAATAGACATACTCGTGATTGCATACGCTTGACCTAACCAACCTCCTTGAAAGAACATATCACCAATACAAATCATACCGACTTGAATGACAAAGAATAAAAATTGCCAGCCACAAGCAGGTAATGGGGTTCCAAAATAGACAGAGTTCCCTGTAGCAGCATATAAAAAGTATTCGTGCATGATACCTGACATCACAAAGACGGCAAGCGCAGGTAACCAACGTGGTGGCTTACAATCAAATATAAATTCAATTACAAGTCGAATAGGTTTATATCCTAATCGATAAAAGCATTCATTATAAATCGTATGCCATCTTCTTCCCCAAAAGTCTCTTAATGAATGTGCTGACCATGGTGAATCAAATAAGGGTGGCATACATAAAATTCCTTCAATATAACTCTTGACTTGTCTAATTCCTCTGACTCGCTTCAAAATTGCCTTGGTCTTTACAATATTTTTTGTATCTAATTTGGATTGATCTTTACCTAATTGCCATCTTTCTAAAGTAGGTAAACACTTGTAGAGCATAGCATAAGCTATCTTAATACCATCACAGATGACCTCTAATTGAAATTGGATATAAACACAAAATAACATACACATGAGTACACTGATCATGATACTACGGCTGGTTATTTCTTCTTTTTCATCATCGTCGTCGGATGGCATGAGTGTATCTGCCTTTATATGTTGACCTAATCCATCTAATAATTTTGCCAAGAACCAAGAGAATACCTTGACTGGACGTTGTGGATTACATAAGTTAAATATGATATCTACTAAATCAAATATGACTTGATTTTTGATGAGGGTCCATATTAAGTAACCTAAATGGGTATCTATGTACTCATCCGGTCGGGGTTGAACCACTGTGGTTGTATTGTTATCTTTTGGGGTTATGATGATGGCAGATTTTCTCCAATTAAATATAGTGTACACAAATGGTCTTCGGCGTCTTTCTTCCATACTCATCGAGAATACCCAAACACCCATTTTCATAGAAGTTGCCCAGGCCCAGACTGAGGTCGCCATTAAACAGATATAAGAGAATTGACCTGCATAGTAAATAGGGATGGTTAATCCTGTAAACCAAAGTAGTCCCAAAATAGATTCTTGAATTATCTCTCTTTTCTTTACTGGTAATGAAATTATCATAAATAATATACTGGGTGTAAACACTGTTAAAACATAGGATGGTATACTCATAGGATATTCTGTTCCTGATCCCATTTTCATTAATTCTATAATATGTATGTACAGTACTAGAAAGAAAATTATGAGAGAAAAAAAAAGAGAAAAAGAAGGAAAAAAAAAAAAGAAAGAAAAGACTGCTTAAAGAAATAGAGTTCCGGTTAAAAATTATTTAGTGCAGAAAAACTCCCCTCCTCTCCTCCCTGCTGCTCCCCTTTTTTTCTCCGTTTCTTTTTCAATTTAAACAACAACACATCCAATGATAAATATTTTTTATAAAAGACGATCTTTTTTTATCTGCATAAAAAATTAACTTTAAATCAGAGGAAGAAAATTCACTCGGCCAAGCTTTATTTATTGTGCTAATACTACTCACCCTTTTTCATCGAGGACATGATATATGCATTTAGAAACGGAATCGGTGAACGAGTGGATGCTCTTCTATAAAGAATCGTATTATACTTTTATCCATTATTATACGTTTTTCGGTTCATTTCTCTACTACTATAGATGCGTACACAGACGATTAATGATGCTTTGGTTTTTATATCACATAAAAAGATAAAAATCAGATATATATAAAAAAAAAAGGTTGCCCCAAAATATAATTTTTTTGGGCCTAGTTTTAATCCTGCAAATGTGATCTATTCCAAGATAATCTTGTGTGCTGAAGAAATCACATTATATCATGTTTTTTTTTTTTAAAAAAAAAAAAAAAGCAAAAATACTACTGCTGCATACAATTTGGGAGCCATGAAATGACGTTTTATTTTTAATTAAGCTCAGGTTTGGTGTAACATAAATGACACTATTTGTTAATGCGAAATTAATTGTCACTGTACATACATACAATACATACATACATACATACACACGTTTTATAATATAGGTTTTAATGATATGATACACAAAGTTTAGAACTAATAAGTTTCTTTGACTTCTTCTTTTGGAGGTATACGATCCATATCACCTTCAGTGAACTCAGTATTCATTGCTTTAATCCACTCTAATTCAATTTCAAATGGTCCTTCTTGGCGATCCATTAATGAAATACCAACCGTCTTTACTTTTTGTCTAAACATTTCAATTTGATCTTCTTGAATCATACCATTATTCGTTAAAATGAAGTCTTTGAAAGGAATCTAAAATGTTTTTAGAAAAAAAAAATAAATAAAGTATATATTTAAAGTAACTTTACCATCACAGTCTCCCATTGTCCAGGTGTACGTAAAAACAATCGATGTTGAAATAAATCTGTTTTAACAACACCATCCGTTTGAATATTAACAAAGTACTTTCTTTTATCTCCTTTCACATGTAAAGCTAAATAACGAAACAAACTTGTATCCCAACAAGGTGTACCAAACATAGTTTGATCTTTTGGTTTCGTACGCATAGCCGCGTACCCACTTTGTTTGATCTCGCGATTCGCAGGAAGTTCGAGCGAGATCTCTCCATGGAATCGTCCTGTACCCTCGGGTGTGATCTCTAAAGCTGCCTGACTGAATCCACCAATATCTTTATCGCACCCTATTGCCCATTGGGAAAGATCCTTTTCAGTCTTTAAAGCTGCCATTGGCATTTCCTTTTGCCAACCGCGAAGGCCGTCCATATTCAACGCTTTTTAACGAAAAAAAAAAAAAAATGTATATTCTATTTCAGTCTCTCTTTTTTTTTTAAAAACTACTTCTTCGTCTTTGCTTCTTTGTTTTTTGTCTTTACCCTTTAAACTGGATTCGGCTACTTCTGCTGCTGTTCTACGAAATAATGAAAACATGGTTTATAAAAGAGTTTGAAAAGAAAAAAGAAAAAGAATAAATTACGTGTTGAATTTTTTTTTTTTTTTTTTTTTTTTTTTTAAACCCTGGTGGTTACATACAATCCCCGCTTGAAAGGTTTAGTTCCTGCGTAAAAAATGATAATGAAGAAAGGTAAAAATTACGGCGATATATATTTTTTTATAATAAGAATTCTAGGTCTAGATGAGTAGAAACGAACAGAAAAAGATGTACAGTCTAAACTGATAGTTTTATCTTTTTTCAATAAAAAAAAAGGTCCTTGTGATATCTTATATCTCGATTTTTTTTTTCTGGCTATTGTAAAGATCTTTTAGTTAAAAAGCATATATTTCCTAATTCTGTAAAAAGAAGAAAAAACTTCCAAGAACCTGGTCACCGGTTGCTTCGTATAATTATTACCTCATTTTCTTGTCAGATTATAATTCCTGCTAAAATCATCGAGCTACTCTTCTTCTAGTTCGGTACCTGATTGTATTATGTACATATACACACAATAATTAAATTAAAAAAAAAAAGTGAAGCTAAAAAGGTTTTAGTTACCTAGTTTTATTGATGTATCGAGAGGATTGAAAAAAAGGGATTTTTTTTTTATTTATTTACTACATGGTTATTTACAAGTTTTTTTGAAAGATATGAGTGCGATGTAGTAATTTAAGTTAATTCAAAAAAATAAAGGGTATTTATCCGCAATGGCCATAATCTCCGTCTTGCACAATACAAGACTCACCATCTGGACAATCATGTAAGCCTACTATACAAGCTCTTCCTTCTGCCACTAAATTGAAATGAGTACTATGCTCTTTTTCTCTTATGATATAGATAATCTTACCAATAACTGCAGTTTGAATACAAGTGAACAGATAAATACACATTACCAGTAAAATAGTTTTGTAATACATTGTATATATTTTTATAATGTATGAAAGAAGAAAAAGTCAAATTCTTATTAACTCGGTTGTATTTATATATAATTCTAACAAACTAAACGAATCTACTAAGAGTTTTACCTTTGACCAAATTATGCCGGTCATAAAAAAAAAAAAAAGCTTGAATGATTAGGATTATTATTTCAACTGTGTATTGAATCCAGATGACGATACATTTTCTCACACGCACATGCTTGATAGTGTAATTTAATATTTTAAACAATTGATCTGCATTCCTAACTCTAAAAAAATAAAAGTAACTGTGCATAAATAGCTACTCACAAAAAATACGGTATTATTAACTATAAATATTATAACGTGTGTGTGTAAATAGAATGTGAGAAGTATTTACATAATCTGTCATTTCTTCTTTCTTACTCCTATAATTAAATATATACCTCCTATACTTTGTCATTGTTCTTAAACATTTAAAATACTTTTTTAACCTGTACACATACAATCTTTTATCAGAAGATTCTCAATAATTGACTGACGACAGTAAAGTTACTTTTAATAGGTTTTTTTACAACATGATGGCAACTGATAAAAAAGAAAAAAAAATCAACTAGAGAGTATGTACAGCTTGATCGATTATTTTCTCAAGAAAAGAATAAGAGACAGTTCTCTCTCTCTCTCTCTTTGACACAAGTCAAATTGATAACAAAAAAGTCCTCAAAATCGAAAAATCATTTAATATGTGTACACACCTATTGTTCTTAAAGCTGTCATTTTGCGTCACGTAAAAATAAAAAAAAAGAATTTTAATTGAGCGCGTTTTTCCCTTTTTTTTTTTTTTTTTCCTTAACGCAATGTCAAGAGAAATATTTAAATCGCCAGTTCGAAAGAACACTAAACAACCTATGAGCACACCACTTTCAGAATATGTAGACTATACACCTCGAAGGGACATGACATGGGAAGATCTAGATCATCATCCAAACAGTATTAGTTATGCTAAAGAACGAAGAACACAGTACTATCAACAAATGGCGTTAGAGGAAGAAGACGAATTTATTGGCAATTACATGGATTCACCTGCTGTTCGTAAATTATTCGGGATCGTGTCTTCTCCTACAAACTACTTTGATACAAAAATGCAACAAGCGCTTGACCAAGACACTTTATCCAGGTTTGTAATTTTTTTTTTTGAAAAGAAAAAAAAAAAATAGTATTCAAATTTTCTATTTTTCTTTTTTAGAAAGACTAAATGGGATATCAAGGATTTTATAGTGGAAGAATGTTTAGGGTCAGGTAAATTTGGTGTAGTATGGAGAGCAATTGAACGTCGTACGAATCGAGCTGTTGCGCTCAAAATATTAAGAAAGGAAGAAATTGAAGCTGCAAATGTTGTACTTTTTTTAAAGCGAGAAATTGAAATTCAAGTACATTTAGAGTAATAAGTCACTCTCCAAATATACTTTTTTTTTTTTTTTTTTTTTTTGGTGAACTAACATTTTTGTTCAAATAGTCATCCAAACATTGTTAGATTGTATGGTTACTTTCATAATGAAGAGAATATATATCTTGTGATGGAGTACGTAGGTCGAAAAGATCTGTATTCTTTATTGAGAAAAAAGGCTCGATTTACAGAACCTGAAACTGTTAATGTAAGTTGTGCACAGTTCTACTTATATATTTACTAAAGATCGTATTTAGTATATATTACAATTGACAAATGCCTTAAAATACTTGCATAGGTTAGGTGTACTTCATCGAGATATTAAATTAGAAAATAGTAAGTGAAAAGAGAAATAATTCACAACACAAATAAATTAAAAGAAACCATATATTAGTCTTGATAGGTCCAAATAATACATTGAAGATAGCCGATTTCGGGTGGTCAGTATACGATCCAAAGCCAAGGTAAAAAAAAAAAAAAAAAAAAAAAATCACATTTAATTCAAATCTAATCTATTTAATCAATCTGATTAGACGAAACACATTCTGTGGAACATTAGATTATTTACCACCAGAAATGATAAAAAATACACCTCATACACATTCAGTTGATATTTGGGCACTTGGCGTTTTAGCGTTTGAAATGTTAGCTGGTTATCCACCTTTCAGTACCAAAGATCAAGCGGATAATCCACAAGAAACTTATGATCGTATTATGAATGTAGATCTTATATTTGATCCTGATATGAGTTCAGGTGCTCGATCTTTTATTTCAAAGGTTTGTGAAAAAAAAAAAAAAAAAAAAAAACGCGCGCGCAAATTAAAATAATATTAACAATATATAAATAGTTACTTGTACTAGATCCATCGAAACGTATGAATGTGAATGATATTGAATCTGACCCATGGATTGTATTAAATAAGTAAATTTTTTATTAAATAAAAAAAGTAAAAGAGAGAGAGCGAGAGTGTGTGAAACAGAGAGGGTAGGGTAAACAATAAAAAAAAATGTATGTGTGAGATGTTATTAAGAAAGGAATTTTTTTTTCTTCTTCACAGAGAGAGAGAGAGAGAGAGAGAGAGAGAGTAAGTTATATTATTTACATGATAATTTGAGGCTCAGTAATATTCACTGAAATAGTTTTATGAGGAAGGATGGAACCACCATTCACATAGATTTCATCCTTGATGGTCACATCATCACCCAAGACAGAACAACCTTCTAATCTTGACCAACGACCAATAGATGAATGCCAGCCGATAATACTTGATTGAACCCAAGCGAAATCTTTTACCTTTGCACCTTCCATGACCACACAACGTTGAAGACGAACACCATCGCCAATGACCACGTTAGGACCAATCACGACATTAGGACCAATACGACAATCTTTACCAATCTTTGCAGAAGGATGGACCATGACATTACCCATATGGACATAATCCAGTGTAGGGTTTGCAAGTTCTTGAGGCTTATTCTTTGATAAATGACTGAGATAAAGACAGGTACCAGTTAAGAAATCTTTAGGTTGTCCAACATCCATCCAAAAGCCATCTAAATCAAATGTATGAAGTTGACCATCTCTAGCAATATCAGGGAAAATTTCTTTTTCAATGGATGTGGGCTTTAACTCGATACGGTCTAATACGGAAGGGTTGAACAAGTAAATACCAGCATTAATTTTGTTACTAATGAATTGTTGAGGCTTCTCAACAAATCGTTCAATTTTAGATGATTCGTTGTGGTTGACAACGACACCATATTTAGATGGATCATCTACTTTGGTTACCTAAAGTTTTTTTAAGAAAAAAAAAAAAAGACGCGTTCAATGATACCATAATTTAACACACACACACACACACACAATAAACTTACAATGATTGTACCCTCGTTACCATGAGAAGCATGGAAATCTCTCACTTGTTCAAAAGGATAATCACAGATCACATCACTGTTTAATACAAAAAATGGTGTATCATCCTTTCCAAGAATTTCTCTCGCTAAAGCTAATGGACCTGCAGTACCAAGAGGTTCAGTTTCAACTGAGAATGTAATAGTGACTCCATACTCTTGTTCATACTCTTTTAAAGCTGCTACCATAATTTCTGGTCGATAATTAACAGCCAAGACAATATCTGTAACACCAGCCTAAAAAAAAAAAAAAAAAAAAAAAAAAAAATTAGAATTTCCATTTTGAGAAAAGAATAACGTTGTAATATATAATGTTCATACCTTGGAAAGACTTTCGATTTGATGAAGAATCATAGGTCTGTTGGCGAACTCAACAAGAGGTTTGGGAAGTGTGAGTGTAAGAGGTCTAAGACGAGTACCGAAACCTAAATAGATGTATATTAATACAAACGATCTTTCTTTTATGTGTATATATATATATTCTTACCACCAACGAGAATAAGAGCCTTCATTTTTTTTTTTATTGAGATAAGTATAAAAAGAGATGAGGAAGAGAAAGAAGAAGAAGAGAAAAAAGAAAAAAGAATTCTTTTTAGCCCTTTATTAACACACTAATTTGAATTCAGTTTGTACAAGAGCAAAGAGAGATATAAATATATCTAGCCAATCATACACTGTCACCACATCATGTCTTTTTATTTATTTTTTATTTTTTTTTAAAAACACATATTTCAACATGAACAATAACGAACAATTAACTCGAGCTTTAACCATTGTTCAAAATAAATTAAACGCTTGTCATGCTCAAAAGACACACGTTTTGAATAAAGTAAATGAAAGCTTTTTTTTTTTTTTTTTTTTTTATTTCTTTCTTTATTTACCCGCCTCAATCCCAGATGTCGACTAAAAGAACGTTACTGCACGAGTCTCGACAAACGTTACAGCATCAATATGCTTTGTCTTTCAGTCAAAAAGAACAAAAGAGATCAAGACATAATAAAAAGCCACTTGAAAATCATTTGATTTCTATTATTGGAGAAACAAATGAAACTACCCTAGTTGAACCCAATATACATCAATTTAATTTAATCAATTGTCAGGGCTGGTATCGTGGAAGAAGGATTTGGATACAAGCAGAAATTATATGTACAACAGAGTAAAAAAAAAAAAAAAAATTATGTGTATTTTTTTTTATTATGTATATTTTAACAAAAAAAAAAATTAAGGTTGGACTGCATCGTAGATCAGGTACATCTTCAGTGCTTACCTAGTCTTTATAGACCAGATACTGTCTATTTAAACACGCATTCAAATGTACAAAAGGATCAAGTGATTCCATTGTTTTATATATTTGATTTATTACCTGATATTTCATTTCATCAATTACAAAGTGAATTAAAAATGTATGGTGTCTATAATCAATATTCAAGTACCAGGACTTGCGAAATAGATTGGAAATTAGCGGATGACGATATCAGCTGGACTAGTAAATTTATTATTTAGTTACTTCTATTTTTATATATAATATTCTAACTTGTTCTTTTTTTAGAACAATTGTCGATCTTAAATCATCATGTCATACAGGCATATTTTCCACTTCATTTACGTATTATGACAGATAATAAAGATCCAATGGATATGATCGTAAAATCACATTTTTGATAATAATGCCGAAAACGAATATAAAAACTAAAAATATACATTTTTTTTTTTAGGATATACCTTGTATTAAGCGGGATAGGCTTATTATAGCAAATGATCAAAGTTTCGTTATGATCTTATCAACGCATCATCAACAGGAAGAACAAGAAAATTATATTGATCTCTATGGGCTTGATGCCACCAAGTTATCACATATTGGTTTGTATTTTGATAAAATCAACTTGAGAATCAATAATACAACAGAATTGATTAAATGCTTAGGAGAGGAATATGTGACACTAGAACACAACAAATTAAACAAGACACGTGTGAATATAGCATCACTACTTTCTTTATTATAAAGTTTCTAATCTAAATGATTCCAATACACGTTTTGCTTTACCAGACCTAATTGAATCCCGAGCTTTCATCACACCGTCTTTGAAATCAGTTGCGATACCAGACACAACTAATAAAGCAGATGCATTTAATAATACAAAATCTAAAATCGCATCATCTTGTTCTAATTCATTATTCAACAGTTTCTTTAAGATCAAAACGTTTTCATGACAATCTCCTCCTTTCACTTCGGATAAAGGATGTGTCTTTAATCCAAAATCACGAGTAGGATGTAAAGTTCCTTTTGTAATTTCTTTCTCGCCATGAATTCTCCAATACTATTATAAATTTAATAAAAAACTAAATTAAATATGTGTGTGACATAACTTTTTTTTTTTTTTTTTTAATTACATCTGTTTCTCCCGCTGGACTAATCTAATAAAAGAAATAAAAATTAGGAACTAAAAAACCAGGGCCTCTTTTTTTTTTTTTATTATTACCTCATCCAATTTTTCGGACCCACAAACGACAAGAGCTTCTTGTACACCAGTTAATCTCAAAGCATTGGCCATCAATTCACCTACTTCAGGAGAATGTACACCTACAACGACTCGAGTAGGTTTTGCAGGATTACTCATAGGACCCAATAAGTTAAATACGGTAGGTACAGCAATTTCTTTACGTAAACTAGCCACATGTTTCATTGAAGGATGATAGGTTTGTGCAAATAAAAAGCAATAGTTTGTACGATCTAAAATACCTGCTACTTGGTTAGGTTCTACTTTAGCAATTTGACATCCATGCGCTTCCATCAAGTCAGCTGACCCTGATTTTGATGATGCTGCACGGTTACCATGCTACTTTAAAAAATTAAAATCTTTGCTCTTCTCTTTTTATACATATATTTTTGTTACCTTGGCTACTTTAGCTCCTGCTCCTGCTGCAATGATAGATGCAGTTGTAGATACATTATAAGTATCATGTCCATCACCTCCAGTACCTACCATATCTACTACATTTCCTTGTAAATGTTCATAACCTTCATAAGAAACTGTAAGTGCATGACTACGCATAGCTGTAGCACATGCTGCAACGATCTTGGCATCCTTGTCTTTGCCTTGTAACTTTAACGCCATTAAAAAAGCTGCGATTTGACTCGGAGTTGCTTCTCCTTTCATAATTTCATGAATCGCTCTTTCTGCGTCCAAGTCTGTAAATTCAGTGGGTTCATGAACAAGTGTTTTGATGAGTGTCTTCATTTCTTAAAAAAAAAAAAAATAAAAAAAAATGAAAAAGAAAAAGAGAAAAAATGACGGGTGTAACAAAAAAATTTAATGGTTCATTGGATAATGATATAAACATCGTGAGTCATTGTCGCTTGCTTCGCACTTTTAAATATGACATGTAATACAAAAAAGAGCTTCTTCGTCAATGTAACATTTGTTGATGTTCCTGCATCCTTCTTTTTACAACTCTTTCATAAAAAAAAAAAAGTGTCATGGAAACAGTCACTTAATGCCTCTTCTTTCAATACACGGAGGAAATATATAAGATACATTGTTAATTATTTTAGCTTTTTATTGTTGAATAGTACAATTTGAAAAAAAAAGAAATGTTTTTTTTTTAACTCGGATAATTGCATACGTTTAAAGTAGGACATTCTTCTTTTTTCTTGTATAATTGTTCCTGACAATTGTTGAAACAAATCCAATTCTATAAAGGTAGTTGTGTCATTAAACATCCGTTTGTACTCAGATTTGATAAAAATGAAGAGAAAAGGATAAGGAGAATATATAATACGCGCTTGTCTGTATCGCTAGTAACATATATAATAAGATATATTTCTAAACTTGAATAGATTGACACAGAAAAATGTCGTTTATTGGGAAAGTAAAATGATGAGATAGGGTTACACAATAATGCATCAAAAATAAACGGGGATTTTATTTTTATTGTTCAGGTGGAGGAGGGTTTACCATACGTACTAAATAAAGAATATATACAAGTTAGATACAAGTTTAATCGCTGCTGAATTCAATCACTTACAATAGAAATTAAAAGCTACGGCAATAATTAAAAAGATGCATAACAAAGTAGGTCCAACACGATCATCATAGGGAGCAGCTTCTCTTTTCCTGATCTTATTTGCTCTCCAATGAAAAGTATATAAAGCATAGAGCATAACAAACATGGATGTCACAATAAATAACATGGCTGATAGACGACTGATACGATCACCAAAATTTAATAAACCCATGGCTAATCCACCCAATACAACTGTAAAATTAAGCCAGGATAAAAATGTACGTTCATTTGCAAAGTATACTTTTGGTTCCACTCTTACCGGTAATGCAATTCGTTTACCGGTGGGTTCTAAAAGTGGTTGTGATGACATTTTGATTTAGATATAGATAGAAGAAGAGAAAACTGTTTTATAGGCGGGGATTTTTTTTCTTTTTCTTTTTGTAATCACAAAAAAACTGTGCACTGTCCTCTCAACAACAAATCTAAACGTGGAGGTTGTGTCGGAGTAATACTCTCGTATACTTTTTTTGTTGTTGTTGCTGTTGTTACTGCTGCAGAAAATAACAAGTGGTTAATATGAACAACAAAAAGAATTCAAGTAGTGTTTACCCTCAAGTCAAAAAAAAGAATAAAGAAAATTAAAGTGATGAATAATAAACATATTCAATACTATATCAACGAAATGCATTGTTCATAATGAAACTAAAAGCAGTCCATCCCTCAGAACCATAGCCTTGTTTGAATGTGGCTTGGTGCGTCATTCACACTCCTAAAGCTGGAAGGAAAAGAAGGAACTGCTGAAAGTTCACCCTCCTTCTCTCTCTCTCTCTCTCTCTCTCTCTCTCTTTTTTTCCTCTTTTATACAATAAAGAATAACAACTTTCATACTACGTTTAAATATCTCGTGAAGTCTAAATAACAGAAAAAAAAAGATAACCATGTCTTCACCTATTCAACCACCTCCCAACATACGGTAAATATATAAAGAACGATATGGTGGGTGTTTTATAAACATGAGTTTAATATTTTTTTTTTATAATAATGGTATATAGATCTCCTTCTGTTAGTCATTCACAACAGCCTAGTGTTCCAGTACCTTCTCCTTATGCCCATCATCTTCCACCTCCAGTACAAGGCTTTCCTGCACCGTCTAATGGACGAGTAGGTGAATTACCTTCTATTCTTTCCTCTCGTAGTTCTTCACCTTCTTTCAATCATACCACGCATGACCATGTGCCTTCTGTTTTACCACCTATTCCTTCACGTACTTCTACACCACCTTATAACGAACGTAGAATAAGTATTGTCCGTCCACCATCACAACCACCTAATACTTCTTCTCCCGCTACTACTCATACTGCTCCTCCACCACCACCTCAACAGCAGCAACAACAACAACAGCAACAACAACAAGCAGCTGTCACTAACTCACCTTCTTCACAAAACGGAGGCTATCGACCTTTAAATGTACGAGATGCACTTACGTATCTTGACCAAGTAAAAGTACGATTTTCAGATCAACCCGACGTCTATAATCGATTTTTGGATATTATGAAAGACTTTAAAAGTCAAGCGTAAGTTTTCTTTAAAAAAAAATATATATATTAGGAAAAATACTAAAAAACAAAAAAACAAAAAACCTGGAATATAGGATTGATACACCTGGAGTCATTGAACGCGTATCAACATTGTTTAAAGGACATCCAACATTAATTTCGGGATTTAATACATTTCTTCCACCAGGATATCGTATTGAATGTTCAACAGATCCTCGTGAACCGGATTTGATTACAGTCACAACACCAAGTGGTGTGACAACGACAACCGGTAGAATTCATCATCCTGAAATGAATCATCCTCCGCCACCTCCTCCACCTCAACAACAGCAACCTTATTACCCATATATGCACCCATCTGTTCATATGCCTCCCCCTCCTCCTCCTCCTCCTCAGCAACAACAACAACAACAACAAATGATGCCTCAACCTAGCTACCATCATCCTCCTCCTCCACCTCCTCCTATGCAACAACCACCATTACCTCCTCCACCTCAACCTACTCATCATTCAAGTCCTCCTCCAAGTGAAAAAAGATCTCCTGTCGAATTCAATCATGCGATTAATTACGTTAATAAAATCAAGGTATATATGTGTGTGTGTGTGTGTTTAATTGAAAAGAAATTGACTTTTTTTTTTTTTCTGTATAGAATCGATTTGCTAGTGACCCTGAAATCTATAAACAATTTTTAGAAATACTTCAAACTTATCAAAAAGATCAAAAACCAATTCAAGAAGTAAAAGTAGAAAGAAAGAAAAAAATAGAATTGATATACTAAAACATTTTTATTTATATAGGTATATGCGCATGTTCAGTTCTTATTTAATGGTGTACCCGATTTATTAGATGAATTCAAACAATTTTTACCAGATATTACAGGACAACCCGCAAGTGCTTTATTCGATAGTATCTCACCTACGTATTATAGCTCGAAGCGAATTGGGACTCCACCACCTACGAATCCCAGCGGCGGAAAAAAGAAGCGAGCAAATAACGTAAGTTTTTATTTTTTTGTTATTTCTCGCTAAAACCATTTTCCAACCCACTAAATTTTTTTTTTTTTTTTAAAAAAAAAAAAAATTAGACGAACAAAAAGACAAAATTATATCAAAAGGAAGATGTGATGCGTGATCCATATAGTTACCCTAACAGTCCATTTGATCCTGTTCGACCTAGTGTTTCAGCAGAAGAAATCGAGTTATTTGAACGGATTCGTAAACACATTGGAAACAAACCATCTTATGAAGAATTCCTCAAGACTTTAAACTTGTATACACAACAAATTTTGGATTTACCTGGTCTAGTCGATCAAGTAGGTATCTTTATTGGAAACAATAAAGAATTGTTTGATTGGTTTAAGAGTATTGTTGGATATGAACCAAAAGAACATCCAATTGAAAAACCTGTTCATCCTTTACCAAAACCTGATCTTCAACATTGTAAAACTACTGATCAAAGTCCAAGTTATCGATGTGTTCCTAGAAACGTAAGTATATATATATAGAGATATATATTTACTCGGTTATTTATACATATATTTTTTTTTAGTGGCAAGCACAACCTTGTTCAGGTAGAGATCAAATTGCTTGGGAAGTATTGAATGATGAATATGTCTCACATCCAATTTGGGCAAGTGAAGATGACGGTTTTGTCTCTTCAAAAAAGAGTCAATATGAAGAAGCCATGCATCGTTGTGAAGAAGAAAGATACGATTACAATATGAACATTGAAGCCAATTTGAACGTGATTGCTTTATTAGAACCCATTGCACATCGTATTGAAGCCATGTCAGCAGAAGAAAAAACAAACTTTAGATTACGTCCTGGATTGGGTGGTCAATCTGTCACGATTTATGAACGTATTATTAAAAAGGTGTATGATAAAGAAAGAGGATCTGAGATCATTGAACTTTTGTACTCGAATCCTGCTCAAGTTGTTCCTATTCTTTTAAAGAGATTAAAGCAAAAGGATGAAGCTTGGAAACGTGCTCAGGTAAATATATATATATATATATATATATATATACTGGAGAAAAAAAAAAGTGCTGGAAACTAAACTCTATATTTTAGCGTGAATGGAATAAAATATGGCGTGAATTGGATGCAAAGAACTTTTACAGAGCATTGGATTATCAAGGTATCACATTCAAGAGCAACGATCGTAAAGCCATGGCACCTAAAGCACTTGTATGTGAAATTGAGAGTTTACAACACGATAAAAAGATGAAACGAGGTACAAATTCGGTTCATACCAAAGAACCCTATCAATTTAAATTCTATTTCAAGGACCCTGAAGTCTTTAAGGATGTTACGCGTGTAATTTATTCATTTATCGATCGTCAATCCGGTTATTCAAGTAGCGACCGTGAAAAGATTCGTACGTTTATTCAAACATTTATTCCACTTTGCTTCCAAGTACAAGATGTTGTACCGGAGGGTATGGCGCATTATACAGATGAAATGGAAGAAGATGATTTAGCTGAGGACGATGATGATAATAATTCTACAAATACCGAGGAATCTGAATCGGATATGGGACGCTCTCCTAGAAAGAGAAGTATGTCTCCTTCACGTAGAAGATCAGGTAGAAGCTCACGTAATCATCATGAAGATGAACATACTATGGATTTATTACGTGATGTCTTGACAAAGAACCAAAATGCATTAGGTGCTAACGGTGTTCTTGAGTCTTCCTCTGATTCAAATGATGTACAAGTCAAGACAGAAGAAGGAACAGATTTAACTGCACAAGTCATTTCTACCTTGACAGAACCTCCTAAATCAACTACAACCATCATAAAAGAAACAGAAGAAATAACTGCTGCCTCAGGTGATAAATTATTTGCTGCTGCTGCTGCTGCAATTGCTCCTGGTGTTCAAAAGAGAGTCTTGTATAGCTTCTTTTGTAATACTACCTTTTATTGTTTCTTTAGACTTTACGAGGTAATTTTTATTTTGTTTATTTTATTTTTTTTTTTTTTTTAGAAAAAAAAAAGAACAATTTTTTAATGATTTTATTCTTTAGATGCTTTATGAGCGACTTGGAAAAATTCGTGAAGTAAATGCAGAAATGGAAAAACATCCTAATATGGGTAAACGTGTCAACAAGGTAGCACGCGATCTTGGGTTATACAGTAGCCGATTTGATGGTAAGACCACATAATGCAATGTTACAACGCTGATATATTAAATTTTTTTTTTCCTAATAGATGTTGATGTATCAAAGGGATATTATAATGCTGTTTTAGATATGATTGATCGTTTCTTTGATGGAGATATTGATCAACAAGTATTTGAAGAACACACACGATACATTTTTACTACAGATGCCTATCTTATTTTCACTATTGATAAATTAGTTCATTCAATGGTCAAACAAATTCAAGCGATTACTGTTGACCCTAAATCTGTAGAATTAATTCGTCTTTTCCGTAGTGACAAGGGACTGGAATCCATGTCACCTAGAATTTTGTCCGTTTATAGATTAAGAGCTGAGGATGTTGTGGGTTCAGAAGAAAATCTTTATAAAATTAATTTTGTAAGTCTTATTATTTAATAGTGCCGAAAACTAGATTGTAACTAACATATAAATATTTCTTTAGGATAATCAAGCAAAAGATATGACAATTCAGTTGATTGGAAAAGACGATTATATGTTGGAACCTACTGCAGAAGATAAATATCAAGATTATGTTGCGAGTTATATGGACTGGGTGAATACAACCGAAGGTATCGAAACCTCGAATATGAAGCCAACCTTTTTAACTCGGTAAGATAACAAATATATATATATATATATATATTATATTATAAATAGAATACTCACACACTTTGCAGTAATTTGAGACCTCAAGACGAACACTTGAACAAGATATTCGTTCGCTCAAAATTACAATATAAAATTGACCAAGAGACATATCACATGTATTACATTGTTGGTTCTGAAGATATCTTTGTTCGCCCTCACTCAAATAATGCTGTACATAACAGCACTCAATGGAAAGACTGGATCGATTCTCCTACCACAGGTTGGTCAAAGGGTTTAGATGAGTCTACTAAACTTTCCATGGAAACTGAAGCAAGGAAATTGTTATCAAATGATAACTAAAAAATTTCATCCTATTTACCCCCACTATTACTCTCTTATCACGCATAAATGACAATTTTTTTTTCACTCTTTATATCTTTAAGCCCATATCTTTTTCTTTTACGTTTTTTTTTTTATATATATATTTTATACATATACACGCACACGCTTTCTCTCTTTCAAACACACTTTTTTTAAAAAATAAATAAACTTTACTTTTTTTTCTACCGTGATACACATAAATGTATTACGTACAACACATACATTACATATTAGATAAGCTCTTTATTAGTTTAATAAAAAAATTTATTCACATAAAATAGTTCTAGATATTTCCATAGTTATAGATATTTCCATAGTTATTGTTATTGTTGGATGGTGACGATGAAGGTTATTATCTTCATCGTCATCATCCGAAATAACTATTGGGTCTTCATCATCATCCGAAATAACTATTGGGTCTTCATCATCATTTGAAATGATTATTTCACTGTGTTCATCATTATCAGCAGCTCTTTCTTCAACACCATCATCCATGTCATTTACTAGTTGCTTCTACTTCAACGTCATCATCCATATCATTATCATCCATATCATCATCATTGTTATCTTCATTTCCTAGAACCAGTTCTGGAAAACTATTTTAATAATATGTCAAGCAACTTTATATGTATACATACTTTTATGATAGGGAAGATGGCTTCGAAGATGATGCACCAGTGCTTCCATGGTGATTTCAAAGTGTTCACAGCTCACGCAGGGTTTGACAACAGTGTCATACTAAATCTAAAAGAATAGGTTGGTTTACAGTTTAAACATGCTAAATATGCGTTATGTTTACTCTCGTTCTTAACGTTGAATCACTTGAGATAAACCTTAATCTAATAAAGTCATAATACAAAAAACAAAGCTACTTAAAAAGAAAAGCAGAATGATGTATATGATATTTATTACTTCCCGACTAGAATCACGATTTCTAGCTGTTTTAGGAGGAAATAAATAGCCTAATAGATAAACGGTATGTAAGCAAATAAAATAAAGAGAGGAAGAAAAATGAGTGAAACAATACCTTCTACGGTTAAGTAGTGTCTTTCAAGTAAATACGGTCGGACGAACGTTCGTCTGCAAATATGACATTCATATTCTAAGATGTATACTCTCTTCACTCGCTGACGGTCACCTTGTCCTAACAGATTCTGGAGGAATATTTCCTCTATCCAACACATGTAATCTATACAGAAAGAGTATTTGTTATTGATATATGTTAGATAATGAAATAACTACCTTTTTTTAAAAAAATAAAATTACTCTGTCTTACCTTTGCTTATTATGCAGGTTTCAAAGTTATTTATTTCTTGATATAATCTCTTGTCTGGATAATGTATCCAATCAAAAAAGAGAATAAAATGGTAATGGAAAGAAAGGTTCATATTTTGAAACGAAAAAAGAGACATAAATATATATATATATATATATATATATATATATATAAGGGAAGGAAAGAAATAAAAAAGAAAAGAAAAATTGTGAGATTTATATTAACATAATGAAATTAAATAAACCTGTTTGTGGCGAACAAAGAAAAAAATAAAGTAGTCCATGGCACAAGCCATGTGATAAATTATATAGAAGATCTTTACCCTATGTAAGTTTATTTACTTTAAAAGTAATTTAAAATATGTAATATTATCTATTTATTATCGAAGAGTATGTAGTTACTAAATAAAAGCTTGATAAATTTAGGTGATTTAACTTTTGAAAGTGAGTAACATAATACAAATAGACCGTGGTGGACTAAATTTATGGTCTGGTAAATATAGGCCTACACGTTTCCTAGTACAGGGAACTGTATTGAGTTGACATTGAAGCGGTTTTTTTTCTTCTAAATGCTGAAATATGCGTTTTAAAACTTCAAAAGGTAATTGTGACATTACTACAGGAATAATACAATAAATTTCAAGAATAAAAGAAAACTGAATAACGGGTCAAAATGATGCAACTTTAATTTGTCTTTTTAGAATCGATTTTTCCAGAAAACTATATATTCCTTTTATTTTTCTAAAATTTCCATTGGAAAGAATAGGGGTAAAAGCATGTTGTGTTCATTCTAAGTTCGTTCAACCCTTTACAGACGATATTGAAGTAATATTCTTTTGGTGATGGGCGACAGGCTTTTCCAGTGACACGCAACAGATTTCCTTGAGTAGCTAAATAAAATCTTGCCCTTGTACCTGTTTTTAATTTAATAAAAACACGTATAATGTTAGCTTCCTCAAAATCAGGTATTGTGTCTGTCCAGGTTAATAAATCAAGAGCTGTATCAGGCATAACAACATTTATAACTTTAGGAAGATCAACACGATGCCGACTATAGCCTAAATGAAGCTGTCTGAGATTTGGAAAGTTAAATGACATATAACGGAGACAATTAATAAGCTCTAATGAGTATAGTTCGTCAAGAGTCAATTTCTTTAGTTTACGATGTCTTAGATCAGGACGCTTCATTACATTATCTACGGATATAGGCATGTTTCCAGCGCCACTTAATGTAAGCTCTTGAAGTAATGGGCATAATTGAATAGCATTGAGAATCCAATCCAAACTATTAATGAAAGCCCCCTGAATATTAGACATTGAAGTGGCCATATGATACAAATCCCACACATTTGTGGTAAGTGATCGAATCCTATTTCCTGACTTTGATAAAAATTTGAGATAGGGCAATACTTCATCTTCGTTCTCTAGCGGGAATTTTATCTTTAGAGTGGAACCTTTAAATTTTAGTACTACTGCATTCAGATCATAATATTCATGCAATTGAGCTATAGTTATATTGGTAAATTTATCTGTCATATCCATTATCTTGTTCCATGTATCATTCAGGTCGTCCTGATTTAATTCTACTGCTACATCGACTTTTGGTATACGGATGATATATTGTAAGAATTCAAACACAATTTCTGTAGGACAGATACCTGGAGTAGCTCCATACTCTATTAAAAATGACTTGAATGATACTTTTATATTTTTTAGGTTGGGAAACTTTCGCATGACATATCTTAGTTGTTCTTCATTATCTATCGTCTCCCAGTTACATTCTAGAGTTTGTATGTCGGGACGTGGATGAACCACCAACCCAGGATCCGCTTTAATTCTTGTGTTACATGTTGGAGTTAAGCTAATAGAAACATGCTTAAGACGTTGACATTTCTCAATCAGGGCATCAAATTGGTTCAGCTCTTTATCGGAACGGAAATTGATGAAGAGAATTTGTAAATTTGGAAATTCAGAGATTTGATTGCAAACGGTTTGATACACACTCAAATGAATCAAATCCGGCCCAAGGCGGAATTCCTCATCACTTATATGCAAAGTAGTTAAAGTATTTCTAAATGATAATGCTGTATAAAGATATGGCTCCAAATTCCTGCATGTAGGCGTCGGTAATTGTTGTAAGCGCGATAGTTGGCCCTGAGTAGCTGCATACGAAAGTCGGACCCAAAGTATTGGATTCGGTTTTTTGCTTTCTAACCTTAAAACATTAGGACAGTGTAGGAGAATAGCGTCAAGTAGGCCGTATTCATCCCACCTCTCGTTACACTGCTTACTCCATAGTGAACAGTCAGTATCAATAGACTTGAGATAGCTACCCAGTCGAGAGGAATTGGATATTGTACGGACATAACGCTGAACCTCGTTACCCGTGTTTAATGTAAGATTTGAATACAATAACTCAACTGAGGCTTCATACCATCTTTTATTGGTGAGCTGGCATTGCAATAGTTCTACAGCTGATAAATAACTGAATGTAAATAACAAGATTTCAAATGGTAATTCCGGCATGGCTGGAAAAATGATTCAGTTATTTATTTCTTTAGAGTTGTAGTGGTAACCAGCTTACTTGTTGAATACTGACTTTATAAGAAGGCGATGAAGGATGATTACCAGCTGAAAAAAAAAAAAAAAAGAAAGGCAATTGTTGTGAAAAAAAATTTGTGCCACTTAAGCCAATGTACCCTAAAGCACGTGGAGTTTTGTATGTACAAATGGCGAGTCTTGATTTTGGAGTTCAATGAAGACTCACTTTACGCCCTTTGTGAGGAATACATATTTAAAATAAAAGGACAAAAATTGTTTCTTTAAAATAAAATAGGTAGATTATGTAGTTGCTATTTTGAGTCCATATAATTATACTTTTACAATTTCGCTTATAAAAAAAAAAGTTCTTTATGAGGCTTGCAGAGTAAAAATTGTTTTATAAAAAAGCTTCAAAGTTGCCTAGAACAATTTCCATTTACAATTAATTGCACTTGTTGCATTTAGAATTATTAATTTAGTTATGCCCTCTCATCTAAAAGATTATTTATTCCCACTCTCATACCTTCTCAAGAAGATAAAATTCTGAAGCGAGCAGACAAAATTAGAATTTGAAGTCAATTGTATATACTCAAACAACTAAATTTTGCACCTAGTTACTTTTTAGTTACGGATTGATGCTGTAGGTAACTATAGCTGGTGTTATTTTATGCCAGAGATACAATAATGCTCATTATCTTCTTGCTTTTGCTTCTAGATCTCTTACTTCTTCAGAAAAGAATTATTCTGTACAAGGATTGGAATGCTTATCTCGTATTTGGTATCAAGGAATTTAGACAATTTCTCGAATATGGTTGCTTCTTGGTATTTACTGATTATTCTAGCTTACAATGGGCTCTTTTGGTTAATCATGTTTAGTTACAAAAATAAGCTCAATATCAAGAAGGAATGATCTAAGAAGTTACGGCTAATTCAATCTGTATACAACAATACTGTTCATCGGAATACTGAATTCACTCCATATTATCTGGCCCATGAAAGACATCCAAGAGCTACTTTGGTTAATGTGCAAGAATAACAACTACATGTTGTCTTCCCAAGAATTTGTTATTAACTTAGTTAGTTAACGAGAGGCGCAGGCTGCCAGAATTTGCATTAACCAACCACTTAAATATCTATCAGATATCAGAAGAACTCAGTTTCCTGTATATACCTAAATTCAGGCCTATGTTTACCAGATTATGTACTTATATTATAATCCATCTATGCGTTGCTCTTTCAAGAGGTAAAGACCCATGATTATTATTATTATTTTCACACGCCACAAAAGCAGATTTATGTCTAAATCTTCTAAAAAAAGTAATTACCATATATATATAATAGGACTGTTTTTTATAAAAAGGCATCTGTAGTCCTGTAAAATCCCCAGGTACGCGCTCATTAGAAAAAAAAACTTTAATTTATTTCATTAATAAAGTGTATTCGATCCAATTGATTGTTTCTCTTCAAAACTCCAACTATGAAAACGAATCATAAGTTGGAGTATTTTTTATAAGAAAGTTATTAAAAAAAAGGTGAGAGAAAGGAACAACAACACCCAGAGTTTCTAGCAGACCAGGAATATTACTACTTTGCAAAAACAAGGAGAATAATTTTATAGGAAGACAAATTGCGCCATAATTAATACAAAGGGGGTGGGTGTAAATAAAAAAGTGTACAAACAAACAAAATACATATTTTTTTTTTAATTCTTGTACCTTTACATAAACAAAGAAATTCCTTATCAAGATTTGCAAAATTCTACTTAAAGTTGTCAAATTTGAGCTTATTATAAATAAAACCGGATACCTAGATCCCATATATTGATACATAAAATGTGTGAACAGCTGTAGAAACTTTATTCCATTAGCTCTGAAAATTTAACAATGGCAATACGATTTCAAAAAAAAGGGGGGGGGGGAATAATGAAATATAAAAATTGGCAACGTTTGCTAGATGCTTTTTTATCATTATTTTTATTTCAAGAAATAAACCAGTCAGGTGTGATAAAAGTGGGATAAAGTAGTACCAACTATCCAAAAAAAAAAAAAAAAAAAAAAAAAAAAAAAAAAAAAAGTATTAAAATCAAGTGACTTTTTAGAAAGACATAAATAGGCTGAAACATTTTATTTCCGCCGCCTTTTTCTTTCTTCAAATAATACCTACTATGTATTCATCTTTTAAAATGGTAAGAAATCCCAGTGGCTCCTCCACCTCCTCTTCCTCTTCCTCCTCTCAGGAAAAACCATCAGCAAGAAGAGCATGTCTACTACAAGAAGAAGAAGAGCACCAACAAGCCTTGGATGAAAATATCCTTCGGTTTATCAACCATAGTGAAGCTATCCTGAAAATATGTATGACCTACCTTGGTGATGCTAATGAAGCGAGAGAGCATGAGAATCTGCCGCCACTTTTACCTTTTACTCGATGGTCTTTTAATTATGGTAAAAAAAAAACAATAAAAAAATATGATAAATATTTATATGTATTTAACAATTTTTTCTACTACATACAGTACCAGCTCTATTTAAGGCCGTTCGATTTA
The DNA here is from genome assembly GCA_025716855.1 of Pilaira anomala. Taxonomy (NCBI): domain Eukaryota; kingdom Fungi; phylum Mucoromycota; class Mucoromycetes; order Mucorales; family Mucoraceae; genus Pilaira; species Pilaira anomala. Next base: position 222,226 of record JAIXMQ010000026.1, read on the forward strand.
AGGTCGTTTCCGATTTAAGGCCGCAATTCTCTGCAAAATTTGGCCATATTTAACATCCTCAAGTCAGAAATAAGGCTATGATACGATTTAAGGCCACAAAAGTCTGAAATTTTTTTCAGCCTTAAATAGAGCGTGTACGGTAGATAAATTAAAAGAATATATCAAATCCCGAGCTTATTCTTATGCTGGCCCTTTAGAAGAACCTTTACGGTCAGCAACAATCGTTACAGAGATAAACGTTATAATTGAAATGGTAAGTAAAACTAAAAAAAAAGTTTAGCTCTTGTCTCTGAGGTTTTGCTTGATTTTAATTATGATTTTGAAGTCGAAGTTGTATTGTACATTTGTGCCTTAGCTTTCCGTCGAAATATAGCTGATTATGATATCTTTGACGGCCGGTACAACGGCTCCAACCATGCTGTAATGAGATTTAAAGATGATGCTGGTGATCTTCCTTTTTTTATCCAATCTTCCCTGTAAGTTTTGAAACACTTGAATTTAACATAAGTATATTAAATATATATTTTAGAAGCGAAGACTTGGAGACAAAGGTCCCTTGGACTACTTCCAGTGCAGCGCACGCAGCGACAAAAAAAATGAAAGAAGCTGGATTAAATGGTAAGTCTTTTTTTTTTCTCCTTAAATTACATACAGTTATTAATGTGCCTTTTTTTTTTTTTTTTTACTAGTCCATGGGACATTATATTCTTTCCGTCGCAACTTTGCACATATTATTGATGATAACCTATCAGCAACAACGGCTTCCGCCCTAATGGGACATACGCCCGATTCGTTCAGTTTAAAAAATATTATGCTGGTGACATGGGCCAAATAGACACAAACCGGCTTGTAGAAACTGGTGAAGCTGTGGAAGTTACGCCCATAAACCCTTTACTTGCTCCTAACCTTTACAGAATCAAAGACATTAAGCTTTATGACTTGACTAACGAAGAAATTGACGAAGGTGTAAATAAAAATCCTGTTATTATTGAAATGAAGAAAATAAGAACTGACTTGTTCGCCTCTCTTAACAAGAAATATGGCAACAGAAAGAATTGGCCTGAAGAAGATAGGAAGGAGTTCCGATGAGATGTTCGAGCTATAAATGAGATAGAACAAATGAAAATAAAGCGCAATAAAAATATATAACAAACATTAAATAATCAGACTGCAAAAATAAACTAAACTTTATTAAATGATACAAAAAGCATCTTAGTATACTAAAAGGAGATTTATGTCAATAAATACGATGATGTTATTTATATAAAAGAACCAATTAAGTAATCAGAGTAGATAAACTTATTGTATAGAAAAATAAAAGGAAGTTGAGAGCATATGATAATTATATGAGAATATAATGTGTTCGTTCACAACATCCGGGCACTCAGTATGAAATACAAGCAACAAAGACGTATATTCACGACAAGACTAAGGAGAGAGAAGCTTCTTAAACTACATAACTCGGTAGCTGCACATATGGTACCTGGTGAAGATGGTGTTATGATTTTGGATGAAGATTCCATAGACCTACCCAAAAGGACAGCAGTGAATAGTGGCGGTAATGATGGTGATGCCAGAGTCATAGACAATGATAGCAGTGACGATGATGAGCCTGTACCTACAGATGATTTTGAGGAAGAGTTCGACTCTGAAGATGAATTACTGTTAGAAGAAGATCAGGCTATTGAACGTCTTATTAACCAAGAAGATGTTGTCGATGATGTTGTAGTTGATGGTAAGTTTATTAAGTACTTTATTTTTTTATTAAAAATTAAACACTAATTTTTTCATAAACTTATGTAGTACCTGGCCAAACCGGTACTTCATGACTTGCGGTACACCGATATTCAAAATATCATCAACATCAGGGCAAAACCTACCGGGATGTACCCTTGTGAATGATGCTTGCAGCAATATGGTAAAAGTCAACGGCATCAAGGTATTATGATGTTGGCGATGCATCTTTGGGAGAGCCAATCTTCGTTTCACTCATGGCCGGATAAGTCTGGTGGAAAGCAAGGCAAGCATTGCAACTCGGAGATGTGGATAAGAGGGGTTGATCCAATTTGTGCTAAAATCTGACAAATTTACGTTAGCCAATAAAATTAATTTGGGTCTGAACACCCCAAATGCAAAAAAAAAAATCAATTTTTTAGTTGACAGATGATGTAATCTTTCATAATGCAATTAGTTTCTTAAGTGAATAAACTTTTTTCTCTGTTCCTACCCTTCTTTATCTTCTATACTTTGTATTTAACTATATCTTGAATCTTTATAAAAATGACCAACCAACGTCCCATCCAAAAAAAAAAAACTAATGCTATTATTGCCATTGAACAAAACAGACGTGATAAAGGAAAGGGTAGACAAGTCGAGGTAGTTCCTAAAAACAATGTTAGCAAAACATACATTAATTGGGATAAACCCGTCAGCGAGCGTAACCAGCAATCTCCTATGGATTACTTGGTAGATTTCCTTCTTGTGAACGGTGGTGAAAACACCAACCAGTACCTCGGTTGTAACAAATCAAACGAGATCATAAAAGGGACAAAAGTTGCTGTAATCAACAAATGTGTTGAGTATTTTAAGCACATTGGAGTCGATGTCGGTGCAGGCGCTGTGAAATCCAAAATGGAAAGAATTTTGGGTAGTATGTATCAGAAGGTGTAAAGCAGAGTATAATGGAAGTGGTAATGGTAATATGGGAAACACTGAAAAAAACGGTAGACAAGAGTTTGAAGGTAAAATAGACTTGACATAATTATTCATTTTGAAATGCTCTTAATAATATATACTATTTAAATCAACTAGACCATTTGAACTCAAGATATGTCCTCGCTTCTATGAGATAAAGGAAGTCTTGGGTTCCCGCAGAACTGGAACTCCTTTTGTTGTCAACAGCAATCTGCCTTTCAATAGTGTTGATATCAACGAAGGGCATAGTAGTGACGATGACCGTAACAGTGATTCTGATAGTACTAACTATTACACCACTGATGAGGATCCTTCGTGCGAGGCAGTCGAAACAGTGGATGTTAACCCTGGTGAATGCAGCCAAGGCCGAGAGGAAACAAGAAGTTGGAATTCTAGCGCTAGTACTTCCAGCAGCAATAAGAAGAGAAGACTTAATCAATTGGACGAAATGATCAAAGCTGAAGCAAAAAAAAAAAGCAATGAAGAGTTCAAGAACAGGATTGAATCTTTATACGCAAGATCCCTCGAAAATGAAAGATTCTGAAAGCAAAAGCGATCGAGAACAATCGAAAAATGGCGCTTGCACAGCAACAAATTGATATGTTCATAAAGTCCAATGATTTCGAATGGATAAATGAAGCAGAAAGAGAAAAGAAGGTTGATAAAATTCAGAAGAAATACTTTAGTGATAATAACTGATAAGTGTTACTTAAAAAAAATGCATAAATAAAAAACAATAAGTTTTATTCTTCATCTTCAAATTTATCATTATCTTCCAAGTCTAATAAATGTTGTTTGCCGTTATGCGTCAACACAATTTCCCGAATTCGTTTATACTTTTGTTTTCCATCTTCGCATACTTCAGTAGCATCTCCTCTTCTATCTTCAATGGGTGCTACGACGACACCTTGTCTAGAGATTATCTCTAGTGCTTCCTCTTCTTTTCTGTCACACTCAATCTTCATTCTTCTGGTCACAGCATCATCAGTTTGTTCAAGAATGAAGTTGTTTATAAGAACACATACTTGAATCCATCTACAAGCTTTCAGAATGTCTTTTCTATTTCGAATCTTCGTTAGTATTTTTTTCAAAGACTGGAACCTCTCTTTCAGTGTTCGAATTTAATTCTCATCATGGCAATGTAGGTCCCAAACTTTTCATTTGCTTTTGACATTGTTTTTTTGGTGGCTTTCTACTAATTGGTACTAGGTAATGATATGGCTTGTATCCACCATCTCCAAGGACACATTGCTCTCCAGAAAAAAAAACTTTCTGATTTCAGATGGAATTGCGACTCGGTCTGACATTTCATGTCATGGCTACTGCCGTGAAAACCTGAAGCGAGATATCTAATTTTTCTTGTATCATCACATACACCAACAGTATTGAGACTGCATTGAGACTTACTGTTGAAGAATTCGTTTTTTTTTTCCATTGAGGGGCGTAGTGAAGATCGAATTGACATCCGTCAATGAATCCAACCAAGTCAGGGAAACCCAAAAAAGATTGATTTCTTTCTTCTTCGCGTGGCCAGTACAAGTATTCATTGCCAATTACATCAATAACAGCTTCAAAAAAACGTTCTGTAAAGTTTATATGTATTACATTAATAATAGATTTCATAACTAAATGTCACTTAATTCCTATACCAGATCGTCTTGCAAGACGTCCACAAGAAGAGCCGTTACCAAAAGTTCCCAATCGTTCTAACACCACAGCCATTTGTAGTCTGACATCTGTCATTCTACTCATAGGTGATGTGCTTTGGTAATTTGGATGGTCTTTTAAAAGATGGTAAAGTTTGTTAAATGATGCTTTACTCTTTCTTATTCCTTTAAGGAATCCATCATTATCAAGGGTTTGTAAGAAAAATAAACGTCTAGCTTTTGTCACCAATTTTGGAAGATGATTCTTGCCTTTGTCTAACAAATACTTTTTTTTTTCTAACCTCTTTCTAAGAGTTCTAGTGAAATGATTCTTAATGTGATCTTTACATACATTTATCAGCATCTTGTATAGGGCACGACGTTTAAAATCACTAGTAACAAGAAGTTGCAATGTTTCCATGTAGGATTTGACAAGTACCTTTGTTTCTTTTTCACTTTTCTTCAAGGGCTTTATCAGGTTGGATTTTGGGAAAACACTAGGCATTGTATGATATTGCTGTTTGGTTGTTTTGATTGTTATTATATTATAAAAGAGAAAATTATACACAGATATAAAAGAGAAAAGAGAAAAGAAGTAATCTAGTTGTTATAATGACATATTTATTTTGACATGACCAATCAGATTATTTTAAATTTTGCACGATTTTAGCACAAATTGGTCTGAACACCCCCCCTAATATGTATGTTTTCGAGCAAAGTTTTGGCTAAAAGTAAAGCCAAAAAAAGTCCAAATAGCTATTTTGAATACTACCAAGGATTGCTATTTTTCAGATTGGATCGCAAGTATAATTTCAAAATTTTATAAGAAAAAAGAATTCGCTTCAGGTACATTTTGTCCCTCGCTTGAACATACCGGACGGGTATGTTCTCTTATTTTTAAAATGTGTTAGGTGTGGATGTATATTCAAAAGAGGGAAAAAAAAAATATTACAGCAGAATAGAATTAGAAAATCTTATAAAACAGTTTTTATTTTCAAATTAAACAAAAAGCAAACGTATTACTTCTTAAAAATTGCTATAAAGCAATTTACTTCTTGGAAGCCTTGGCGGCGGCCTTGGTGACCTTACCAGCCTTATCAACCTTCTCAACGGCCTTGATGACACCGACAGCGACAGTTTGACGCATATCACGGACAGCGAAACGACCAAGAGGAGGATAATCGGTATAAGCTTCGACACACATGGGCTTGGAAGGAACCATCTTGACGATAGCGGAATCACCAGACTTAACGAACTATAATAAAAAGATATGTAAGTATGTGTTCATGATTCAAACGGTTTTGTTTAAAAGTACCTTAGGTGCATCTTCCATCTTTTTCGATACAATGGGAAAGAGAAGCAGAAGTTAGTAAAGAAGTACATTTAAAGAAGTATAAAAAAAAAAAAAAAAAAAAAATTAAAAAAAAATCGATATTTTACCTTCTTACCGGAACGACGATCAATCTTCTCGATAAGTTCAGAGAACTTACAAGCAATATGAGCGGTGTGACAATCGAGAACGGGAGAGTAACCGTTGGAGATTTGACCGGGATGGTTCAAGATAATAACTTGAGCGGTGAAAGAACCAGCTTCCTTAGCGGGATCGTTCTTGGAGTCGGAACAGACGTTACCACGACGGATATCCTTGACGGAAACGTTCTTGACGTTGAAACCAACGTTATCTCCGGGAAGACCTTCAGACAAAGTTTCGTGATGCATTTCAACGGACTTGACTTCAGTGGTGACGGCAGCAGGGGCGAAGTTAACGACCATACCAGCCTTGATAACACCGGTCTCAACACGACCGACGGGCACTGTACCAATACCACCAATCTTGTAAACATCTTGGAGGGGAAGACGGAGAGGCTTGTCGGAAGGACGAACAGGGGGATCAATAGCATCAATGGCTTCAAGAAGAGTCTTACCAGTCTTGGCACCGGCTTTGGTCTCCTTGTTCCATCCCTTGAACCAGGGCATGTTCTTGGATTCTTCCAACATGTTATCACCGTGCCATCCGGAGATGGGGACGAAAGGAACAGTCTTGGGGTTGAAACCAATCTTCTTGATGAAAGAAGAAACTTCCTTGACAATTTCGTTGTAACGAGCTTCGGACCACTTGGTGGTATCCATCTTGTTAATAGCAACAATCAATTGACGGACACCCAAGGTGAAAGCAAGAAGAGCGTGCTCACGAGTTTGACCATCCTTGGAAATACCAGCTTCGAACTCACCAGTACCACCGGCAATAATAAGAATAGCACAATCAGCTTGAGAGGTACCGGTAATCATGTTCTTGATGAAATCACGATGGCCAGGAGCATCAATGACAGTAACCATATACTTAGGAGTCTCGAACTTCCAGAGAGCAATATCAATGGTGATACCACGCTCACGTTCAGCCTTAAGCTTATCGAGAACCCAAGCGTACTTGAAAGAACCCTTACCGAGTTCAGCAGCTTCCTTCTCGAACTTTTCGATGGTACGCTTATCGATACCACCACACTTGTAAATTAAGTGACCAGTAGTAGTAGATTTACCCTATAATAATAAAATTTGTCAGTTAAAAAAGTTTTTTTTTTCACGCTTTCCCCTTTTTTGTTTTGATTTAAAAAAAAATTTTTTTTTTTAAATCAAAACAAAAAAAAACACATTTAAAGTATACTTACAGAATCGACGTGGCCAATAACGACGACGTTAACGTGAGTCTTCTCTTTACCCATTGCTATAAGAAAAACAAAAAGTCAGTATATCTTGTTACTTTTAAAACAAAAATTTTATACGCACTTATTAAACTAGAATATTGATAAAGGAAAAAAAAAACTTAGTTTTTTGAAAAATATTCTATTTAAATAAAACTGAAAAATTTTTTGTCACGCAGCGACAAAGCCACCTTGAAATCTAGTCACGACTGATATCAATGATTGGGTATCTACCGTAAATAGAAAACTACAAAAAACTAAGCTAATAGTGGCTTGTATTCTTTTTGATTTGTAAAAGAAGTTATTAAATGGAAATTTAACTTAAAAACTTAGTTTTTTTTTCTGTAAGAACTGATTTAGATATTTCTTGAATTTTATTAAAAAGATAAATCAAGAAAAATGCTCAAGTAAAGTAAGGTCTATTAAAAGCGTTATTGTATTTATTTTTGTTCGGTCTCACAACCGAGAAGCGGGTAACTAATTTTTTTTTTCAGGTGGTGCCAGTTGGTTCCACGTAAAGTAATTGGTTAAAACGCGACACAAAAATCAATGCAAAAAGAAAAAATTTAAAAAAAAGGAAAATTCTTTTTTTCAGAAACAAATTCAGGGCTAGATCGAAATTTCCATGAATAGTTTAGGTTTATTTTTATTACAAAAAAATGGATATTTTTTTTTTTAGAGCGGGGGGAGTTCAAGTAAATATTATTAGGTAGAGAGACTGTACAATTAAATAGGGATATATTAAGTTTAAACAAGAGTATTTACTCTTCTTCTTTTGGTTCTCGTTTTAAACTTCTGGCATAAAACACTTGGTCGTCTTGTTCTACTGATTCAAGCGTTCGTTTCAAAAAGATTTGAATTTCTTCTATTTCTAATAGTCTATAAGATATTTGGAATTGATCAATTTCGTTTAAAATTCTAGTTATTTTAACATATTTATCAAAGTTAATAAGTTCATGGCCTCCCGGTGAATTACGTCGATCTGCATTGCCATCATCAATAAAGGTCATATCTGTTAAGTAAACACCTAAAAATGGTAAGCATGGTGCCACCGTCATTTTTAGTCGCTGTCTATACTCGGCAAAGTTACGTTGAGAATCTGTTGCTCGATAAATGAGGTCCCATATCATTCTGTATTTTCCTGACACGTACTCCCACGTTTTTTTCAATCGAATAATACTGGTAGAATCAAGTGCTGACCGGATAGCCATCAAAGTGTTATAATTGTTTAATTGAAGACAAGCCTATTATAAAATGAGTTTGTATGTAATTAAAATTTTAGTTTTAATATACTTTACATCACCAACTTTAATCCAGTATTTCAGAACCTGAGCTCTTTTCTTTGCATCAAGTTCATTAAGAATTGTATCTGACACTAAACTAGTGATTTGTGTACTTGTTTGAATCATTGCCTTTACATGAATTGCTTGACTTGTGCCGACTTTCTTTTTAAACTCTTGTCCGATCATTTCGTTAGGTCGGATTTGACAAAATAATCTATTCTCCATCAATGTAATTTGACGAGCAAGTTCAACAGGATCAATATCGTTTACATGAATACTGGCAATATTTGAGTGACTAATTGCTTTTCTTAAAGTATTTCGAAACGATTTACCCAAAAGTGAAGCGGGGTACTTATCTTCACCATTATGATCGTTAGATAATGACAAGTTTGAGAAGATATTGCTGTTACTAGTCGTTGAAGATGTTGATGTTTGTAAACTAGAAGAATTCAATTTATGTACGGTCAAGCGAGTTTCGTTGTAAGAATGTTTACGACTAGCACTAGTTGATCCTTTAGAAGAGAACTGGAGGCAAACATTAAGTATTATGTTTCTCTTTTTTTTTTAAAAAAAAAATAATAATATAAACTTACTGTTCTTGTAATTAAATCAATCATTCTTTTAGCTGGTCCGGGCATAGCATTACTCATTTCGGTATTAGCAAAATCTGTAATAACTTTTTCTATAGAAGCGTCTTGTTCATAGTTAAAATAAGTTTCTAACCATGTCTTAATTACATTGTATACACGAAGACGGATTGGAATCAAGACTCGGTTTGTCCATATAACAAGCTCTTCTTCCTTAATATCTGCAGGTGGTGAAAGACAGAACCGTGTAATCAGTAACTGAACAAAATCTGTAGGATTAGTAAAAATTCGAAAGTTATAAAAGAATGCACGGGTAAATATAAGATCTAGAAACAATAGAGTTAAAAATAACAATAAACCAACTTTTTTTTCTTTTCTTTTTTTTTTTTTTTTTTTTTTTTACCTGGTGATTTTTCATGAAGTGTCAATTTTCGAACAAGTGCTTCAACAGTGGCACCAGTCACTTCTCCTTCAGCATTGAAAATCATCTCCTGGTCCGTGAATGTATGCTTTAGGAAATCATATTCTAGTTCCTTCTATAATATGTATGTCAATATTTTTAGATACAATAGTTTATAGCATATTCCTTACCTTTAAAGCTAAATTAATAGCTGGTTCTGGTTTCAATTGTTCTTGTAAACTATGTGTTGATCTCCATGAAGACAGTTTTTTAGGTTGTAAGGGTTCAGGGAGGCTGTCGGAGGAAGTAGATGTGAGTTTATGTTCTGCCTTTGATTTATTAATAGATGATTTAAGCGAGGAGATACTAAGCCCGCGAGAAAGTCGTTGCTTTAGCGGTATATCTACAGGAGGTTCAGAACTGACAGGGGCTGCAGAAACTGATGGCTTCATAAGTGGTAACGGCGGTAGAGATGGACTACTAGAGAGTAAGCTTTGAATACTATTTACAGATGCTGCTCTCATTCTCAATTTATTTTGTTGTGGTAAATTTTCGGCAGTGGTATCAATTTGAAGTGATGTTCTTGACTTTTTATCGCTTTTACTTGACGTGCTTTCAATATTTGTACTAATAACTGGAGCTGCTGTTTCGATTGCGAGTCCTTCTATATCCTTTTCGGTATCTCCTGTAATATCTCGTTCCGCATTTTCTGTTTTATTTTTCTCTATACCTTGTTCCACGTCTCCTATTGTTTCCTCGTCTACTTCATCACGGTATTGTTGTAGGGCCTGTAGACTGGTAACTTTTCGTCCTAAAATACTCAGGGTATGCTGTGATCTAGTATTTTCATGCTGTTGGAATTCTAGCTGTTGATGCATTAAATGACGCATATTCCGGTTTTCTTCTTCCTCTTCCTCATCCTGAAGACAAGCTCGCACGGAATCTGCACATTCATTTGTTGTTTCAATTACGTTTTCGCAACATATTGGAAGGTGATGTTGCTCTTCTTCTGCATCATCATCTAATTGAGGGCCTGTTAAAGCTCTCACAGCTGTGACGAGATTCGTAATAGCGCTATAAACTGACTCCTTGGCAAGTACCAGGGTAACTAAACGAGGATCTTCTGGAATCATGGATAATCGTCTATTGTAGTCCAAGTCACCTAAGTTGGAGCAAACATGCTCTACAATTGCCAGGAATGTTCTTACTGCCTCAACGGCTTTCCGAGTGATTTCTAACATGTCTGTGGCGCGAATGCGATTGGCGAAATACTTTTCTAGAGTTATTAGTAAGCTTCTCATGAGCTCATCAATGCTAACTTGATGATCACAGATGCTTTGCAGGATTTGTTCTGTATCTGTAGGTACTGGCTTGATTAAGGAGTTGCTATTGTGGCGTGCTTCCGAAATAATATGCCGCAGAGAAGTTGAATTAGTGGATATTATAGAAGAGTGATCAAGGGATGAAATGGAAGATCTAGGAGTATCATTGTGAAACATGGAAGAAGGACGAGTTGTATAATCACTATCAGCTGAAGAATAATAAGAATTTCTAGGCATTTCAACAAGTAATCTTTCAAAAGATTCCATTTCATATACTAACTGGTTAGCAAAATCAGATATTTGATTAATATCGTCTGTCTCTATCTCTTCTAATTGTTGTAACTCTTTTCCTTTTAATACGAGACGACTTAATGCGCTGAGTACAAGTTTACGTTGTCTTCCTAATTCTGGATAGTTTCTTAGTATTGGGCTTTCTTTATTTACAATATTAGCTTCAGTTAAAACAGCTTTAATGGAGGTAACAACTTGAAACACAATCAGTTGAATATTTGGTTGTGGTTGATTACAGGCTTGAACCAAGCCATGCACTCTTTCGTTTACTTGTTCTATTAATGAGATTGATTCATCTTCTTCTAATATAACACTGTTTCCAGATCTTCTTCTGTCTTCTCTAATTAATGCTCTTGCTAATTCTGCTTTATTCTGAATTAAAGAAATCTATTTAAATTAATTGAAATTTTATTTTTATATATAATTTCAATTATTACCTTTGTGTTATCGATCTCAAGTGACACAGACGAAGTGACATGGTGATTCATTTTCTGATGCCATAATTCTAATTCTTCAGTTGAATAATCATCTTCAAAGTCAGCACTATGTCGTTTTAATTCACCTATTCTACCTACATAGTTACTTGGAAACCAACCCCGAACTTCACCACATTGGCCGTCCCACCAACCAGAGTCGTCTCTATTAAAAACTTCTATAATTGATCCTTTTTTAAAAAAGAGACAAGTGACTGACTCATCAGCTGAAGATGAAGAAGGAAGGTAATCGTGAAGTGCTTGAACGAAATGAGAAGTTAAAGTCGTAGGTGCTATTGGTGTTAAAGGTGAAGTAGGCGGAGACATGGAAATCGTCGGTTGATTTATGATAGGTAGTGTCATATTATTTTTAAAAATAATACATCCAAACTGGGAATTATTCCTCTTCTTATTTCAAATACGCGTATTGATTGCGCACAAGTAAAATCAAAATGAGATAGAATAAAATGTTATATTTATATTTAAAAAAAAAAAAGAACTATTTAAAAAATAGAACAAAAAAAAAAAAAAAAAAAAAGAGAGAGAGAGAAAACCAGGTAAAAAGCAATATAATTTATTTATATATCACTGGTGTTCCCATTTATTTTTACTAAAGCGGGCGTAATATTCTAAAAGCAGTCCACTCAACTAAAGTATCTATCAAAACCTGCTTAGTTTTTATCAAAAAAGGACATGAAGAAGGGGGTAAAACTTACTTCAGAACAATATGGCCAGGAGAAAGAAAGATAATGAGCATCTACCCATCAATTATAATATAAAATTTGTGGTACGATCTGTTGATAAAAGTTAAAAAGTATATCCAGAATTAATTTTGAATGAATGAAACATATAACAATGTAACCATAAGCTCATTGCTCATAATTGAAATGGTTCATAACAAGTCATGCTTAAAATAGAGAGAGAGAGAGAGAGAGAATAATTTCATATAAAAGAACCAATACGATATAAATATTCATCTGGATCTAATGTGTGTGCCAACTTTAAATATCTTTTAGACCAAAAGTCCCTCATTAGAGTTTTTTTACATATAAGGGGAAAATAGTGGTGCAGTTATGCATACGTTTATTTAAACTTTACCTTCAATGAGGTTTCTAAAAGCAACAGACACATTACCATAATAAGACTGTAACTTAAGAACCCATTTCAGTGCGTCATACTTTTTAAATGATAAAATATAGCCTTGAGGTTTTATAAGCTTATATTATATTTTTACCATTTGACTTGTTCCTATTTTTTTTTTCGAATCTAGGTTCTCAAGCAGAATTCTATTGTTCTTTTCAAGAATATAATCGTTACGGAGATGATCTAATCGAAATGCACAATGACTTTTAGACTATTTTTTCTTATAAACTCCTCTGTTACACCAAGTGTTAAATTAAATAATGAATTCTTACCTGTCACACCCACAATTCAAAGCTAATTATACTTTACAGACTTTCTTTTCATAATAAATATATCGACAAAAGAAATATATTAAATTTACTCTTTTATAATATATAATTTTATACTATTTATTTCGGTATATTCTTGACAATGCTTATATTACTAAGCAAAATATAAACGTTACTTATTGAATTTAAGTCTTCTGTAGTACTAACAATTACTATAATTGAATCCAAGGGATATTTTTTTATACATGTGCTTTCTTCTACCTTTATTAGATGATCCGAATTCATTTTGATCTGTACATATAACTGAAGGCTAAAGTTATTGTTTTATTTATATGTCCTAATGACAGATATCTTTAATGGACAATGCTGAACGATATTTACACCTTTGCAAGCCTAGACCCAACAAAAAAATATTAGAAATGTCGGCCTTTTTTTTTTCTTTTTTTTTTATCGACCGAGTTCACCAGAACTAGTATTGGTGATCACTAATTTTATTTGTTTGTTTTGACAAATTTAGGAGAGAAAGAGAAGAAGAAGGGGCTAAATGGTGAAAAACAATGGCGTAATAAAAATTTATTTTATAAAAATTAAAAAAATACCTATTTCTGCGTAGAGCTCTCATTATTCAAAAATACTTGCATGCATCCACTAGGATTGCGTTTATAGAATAAAAACACCTAAAAATATGGCTTCTCCAGTTGCCACTTTTGTTCGTAACTATTGATTTAACAAAGGAGAAGGGGATCATATTTTTGTGTAACTTGTAAAAGACAAGCCTGTCAGGTTTTTTTTTTTTTCACTCCTAAGTATATCAATCGTACCAGTCAAAGAAAATCACTCCTTTTTATTTATTATTATCCATTAAATATACGTAAAATAAGATACAATGTGGATCCAACAAATCGAACTGCGGCTAAACCAGCAACGGACCATAAAATAAAGCCAAGATAAGCTGTACTTCTTACCTCAAGTGTTCCAATCCAATCAAACGCGGTAGTGTTTGTTATAACGACGACAAGTATAAGATTTGAAATGATCCAAGAAAGTACTAATCTTGTACGAAAAGCCCTATAATAATCCTGCTGTTTTGTATTTGCATCTCTATGTTGTTTTTCCGGTACTACTGGTTTAGCTAATTCAGCACAGGCCTCTTCATAAATTTCATTTAAATCCTTTTGTTCAGTTGGAAGCTCCACTTCTACGGTAGGTTCTCCACCATTATCGGGGTCCTCTTCTTTACGTTTCACAACACCCAAGTCCGTGGCCACTGTATTATTTCCTTTTGTACCCCACGAGACATCGTGTGTATTACAGAATGCATATACATTTAGAACATTTGTATAACTCGGCGCTAAAAAAATATATTGCAAAAAACTTGTAAACATGTGCCAGGGATCTAAAAATAATAAACTAGAGACTAAATAGAGTGCATATGTAGAACAGATGGATATGATGATATTTCGGAACGTGGACTGCCCCAGCATTGTCATGATTTCATTATTACTGTTTTCCGCCACCGCTTGGATTCCCACAGTGGTAATATAGATCATGGCAAACATCATATAACACATTAAAAATGCAAAGAATACCATACTGCCTGTATAAGCCACTTTTGAGCCTTGAGGTCGGTTGCCAAGTGCCATAACAAATTGAACAAACAGTAGTAAGATGTAAATATAATTGAGTACCATGTGTATAATCTCAGCCGTTCTTGCTGGAAAAGGCTTTGGGTTCAAATTTTCCGCTGATAATGCCTTAGTCAAAATGAAAAAGATTAAATAAAAGTTGCCCTACAAAAAATACAATTAGCGTATTCTTCTACTAGCTGAAATTTATGACATTTTTATAATTACCAAGGCAAACCAGGCAAAAAGCGTATTGTAAGCAATGTATATATTTTCAATGAAAAAGAAACACTTTCGAATGAGCGAGTGATCAGTAGCCCACACTTTTTGCCAATGCCAAAGAGAGTAAACACCGGCAAAGAAAGATCCATTCAACCAACGTCTTCGTTGAGATATAAGCTCATCTACTTTATCAGGTACATCTGTTTCACCATAAGCACTTGACACATAATGAAGTACCCAGCTCGCATTTTTTTTTGCTACCAGCTCATAACATAAAATTCTGTCTTCAGCAAGATACATATTAGCTGTAAAGATATCTTCGTTCCCACCATGTTGTGTTTCACCCAAAAAATACTTTTCTAACGGCCCTTTACCATTCGCGTCATTTTGAAGTGCTTGAAAACGATATGCAGAGAATGCACCGGGTAAGACAGATATATATCCAAACACAGATTCCAGTGGCTTATCGAGAATATTTGACATTTTGTATTCAAAATTCTGTGCTGCAATTAGAGGGTTTAAAAGGGCAGACCCGAATGTACCTGTCAAAGCTCGAATTTCACCACAAGCGCCTGCAACATTTGAGTTGAGATCAAAAGATTTCCATAAATGGTATAAAGACGTATTTCCTGGTCTTGTTCCTACATCAATCAAGATGCAAACATTTGGGTTGATTATAGGTCCAAAGGCTTGAAAGAACCATCGATGTGAATTGATCTTTTTTTGGTTCTTTTCCTTTAGACAAAATAGAATTTGGCATGGAACAATACCTTTATCTGCACCTTTAAATTTCATTTTAGGATCAACAGACAATTGAGTTGTATACTAATTTAAAAAAAAATGGTTTAATCATGTTTACCAGTTATTGATAAAATAGAAGTTCTACCTCATAAATGTGAGCCGCCACTGGTTTATCTCCCACGATATTTTTAGCTACGCCATCTTGATATACACCTAAGGTAGCAAGCAAAGATAAAGTTCTTTCATTGATCTTGGATCTACCATCGGATACAATACAAACCGTCACCTTCTTCCAACCTTCAGGTCCCCAAGTACGCGACCTATCCCTTCGACATAAATGAGAAATATTCTTCATGACACCATGCATTGTTCTTGCAAACAAAACTTCATCTTCCTACACATAAAAAAACAGAAAACTAAGCCCAACATAGAATTTTGATGGAACTTTCTTTTTTTTTCTTACGTTGTACATTGTTAGAACAATAAATAGTTCGGTTTCTCTTCCAATAAGCTGTTGGCGTAACGTGTAACCTTCCCTGACAAAATCTTTTGGGTCACACGTGGCAGCTGTGTATCGCATATGTGTAAACTCTTTTGAATCTTTCAGTGGTACACTTTGCATATATCGTGTAGGTACTGGACAATCAAGTACCAAATTACCTCGAGTCAATTTGACTCTTTTTACTTTTTTTTTTATATAAATGTTTTAAGTTATTTGTTTGCTCTTGGCATATTTAACTTAAAAACTTACTGGTTCGGTAACGGCGTGGTTGTCGTTTTGGGGCTCCAGTAAAATAAACGGGTTCAATGCTATCACTTGATACCATTGGTGTTGTATTACTGGAAGTAGGATATGGCATTGGCATAAGTCTTGTATTACTATTAACAAAAGGTTGGTTATCATAAACTGGCATGATTGGAGGTTCATGCGTTTCAACCGAATATGAATTATTAGTGGGGTATACATCTAAAAAAGGTGATTGAATTGACGGTACTCTTTCAATGAATCGTGTTTCATTCAAGGCATATTTATCCTCTTCTGAATTAGAAGAAGGACGACGAGGTGGAAGCATTATTTTCAGGAAAAATGAAAAAAAGTAAAAGAGATGTAAGGATTATAAAATTATTTTAGACTGTTTTTATCATTATTTTTCCCTTGGCATTATTGTAGGAGAGGAACAAATTAATCTGAGACATGATCAATTAAGAAAAAACGATTGTATTTTATTTAAAATAAAAACCCGAATTTTATGTCAAAATCAGTTTTTTACTTGCTATGTTTCAAATTCTATTGTAGTATGTACTAGTAATAAATCAAAAAAAAAAAAGGTATAAATAGTAATTATGCGGTTTTATCGTGAGATGCATGACCTTGAAGTTGGTCAATTGTAGCATCAATAGAAGCAGGGTCCATCATCTTGCCTTGGTCTTCTCTAATATCAAAAGCTCTAAACATGGCAACAATGAATTCTGTAAGAGGTTTTGCCATCCATCGAGTAGGTTGAAGGTTATGTTCAAACCAACCAATATGACCACCATAGTTAGTAGTAGCAAGGACAACATTAGGGTTATTCTTAATTTCATCATAGGGAATACAAATACCGTGTGCAATAGGATCATCTAATGCATTTAAACATAATAAAGGAATCTTTACAAATTCAATGAATCTGCATGAACTTGCATCACGGTAATAATTATTCACTGTAGTGAAATCAAACATTTTTCTAGTACATGCATTATCGAATTCACGCATTGTCTTTGTAGACATGATTTCCTCAGGATTAATTTTACCACCCTTAGCCAATGTATCTAAATGTCTAATCATACGTTGAATACGAAAATGTCATATCTGATATGTATAATTCAACTTACTTTCCAAAGGCCTTTTTCAAGTTGTTTGCCATTGTTACAGAGTAAATATTTCTACCAATAAATGATTCGTCTAAACGATCCATTGAACTTCTAAAATCAAATGGATTTGCAACAGAAATTGCTGCTTTAAATGGAGTTTTATCTCCTTCCTCACCAAGATACTATATAAATATATTTAGTTTTCTTTCCCCCCCCCCCTTTTTTTTATATATATATAATTGAATAAATTTACCTTGACCAAAACATTCGAACCCAATGAAAATCCAATACCGATTAAAGGTGTACCAGGAGGAAGTTTATTTTGAATATGTTTAAGAGCGACGCGAAGATCATCTGTATACCCACCACTATAAATATGAGGAGTCAAGATATCAGTATTTGCACAACCACGACTATTCATAACAACAGCGCGATAATTGAAAGGAGGATAAGTAACCTATAACAAAAAAAAAAAGAAGACTGTCAATTGCTATATTTAAAAAAAAAATAGGAACTTGTGTTTACGTACCAATTCTAATAAGCAGCGAATATATGACTCGTCACTACCACCTGTAAGACCATGTAAAACAACTAAAGTAGGTGTTTTGTCATTCTCTAAACCTTCTTTTGTAGGTGTCCAATCTAAAGAAAAGATACCACCATCAGGCGTATCTACAAGCTCTCTTAAAAAAATATAAATATATATTTAGTTTCTTTGAAAACAAGTGAATATCTTTTTTTTTTTCTGTTTTACCTTTCATAAATGACTTCATGAACAGTTGGACTATAGTTGTGATAAGCAGCATACCCAGTTTGTAAATGACCATTGAATAACCAAGTAGTTGGGTTATAAACTGCTTTGGGGCCTACAAGGGAAGGACAAGTTTCGGCAACGTAATCAGTTAAAGAAACTACACGATTACCGTCATTCTTCAATTGGATCTTAACGGGATCACTGTTGTGAAAAAGTTTAACTTGAGTCATTAGTCTAGAAAGTATTGTAGTTGTTGATCGTCGAAAACTCATTTTTTTATTTTTTTTTATACTTGTCCCTTATCGTAATCCGTAAATATTCACGGAACTTCAAAATACCCGTCCTTGTCCAATGGTTGAATTCGTGCTTATCTAAACAAGTTTACAAGTGTTCCTAAAATTGGGCTCAAACTAATAGTAGAAACTTCTTTAAGAGCACGCTAGCATTACATATAGTTATTCCGATTATCGCATAGACACGTTGATGGAAAACAAATTCTAATAACATGTGAAAGTCAACAAACTACGAATACCCCATTTTTTGAGTGTCTCTTCTATAGCATCTTTTATTGTTTTCCAGTTTATTTAATTACAAAAGGGCATAGTAACTCTGAGAAATAAGCTGGGTCAGTATGATAAACACATTGCATACATTCTGATATGTCTCGGGACATCTATAACGTTCCTTTTTCTTCGGCTTTTTTATTTGTTTATATACATAATAAAAAATCAAGCGATTATACTTTTATTTACATTTTGTTTGTATTTATGTTATCACACCCAAGGATTTTTTTTTAATTTCAGCAACCGTTTTTAAAACTACCTATTTCCTTCCTTCTTTGGAAATTTATGTTTCGTGGGGGGTGCCTCTTGGGGTCGGGGTGGGGGGTGCCACTTTGGGGGTGGGGATTTCAGTTTTTATAATAATTGGGGGTCTGAAAATATTTGTTATTTGAAAAAAAAAATACAATTTTTATTGGCTTTAATAATTTGATAATAATATTACTAAACCATAGCGTAATGCTACAGTTTAATGCTGCGGCAGATACGCTTCATATGGGATATACCAGAATAGTGTGTAAGTTTGCAAACGATAGAGGAGCAAGCAATCCTAACGATGATAGCCTTGATTCTTAGTGAAATCAGGTAAGAAAGAGTCTGTATAAACATAAAGATGCCTTAGTTATTGCGTATTTCTTTAAAAGACACATTTTAAATGTACACTTACGTATCAATACTTATGACAAGTATATTAGTAGAATTCCTAATTCAAAGGGAAGATATAGTTAATCCAATTTTATGTAATTTCTTTTATCGAATACATACCCGGACCATCCTTAAAAGAAGATGAAGAGAAACCTATTAAAAGAGAGTTAATTTAGTAAAAATTGTGATAAAAAGTTACATTTAATAAAATAGTAATAGTTACCAATATCTGTTGCTACAGCAATATAATAAAACTTTTGATAACTAATAGACATTCATAGGTTAGAGCACATACATACAAGACATTTTATTTATAGTTATTACATACCTTTTTTTTTTTGAAAAGAAAAGGAAGAAAGAAAAAAAAAAGCGAAGGAGATAATTTGGTTTATGAAACCTAAATAATAAAAGACCCGAACGGTAATAATTTGACGGAAATTTTTATTTAAAAAGATAATTTTCTTTGAAATATCTCTTTTCATTTACTTCTGATACAATAACACTTACTATAATAATCAAACCAGTTAAATTATGAGTGTAAATAATACGTACATGAACTTAAGACCCAGTAATATTACTGAGGCTTTCACTTGTCAATGGTGTCAAGGACGAAGACGTCAAAAAAGCAGAAACTTCAATGCTCACAAACGCCATGTTCGAGGTTGTCATCCTGTACAAGTGCAATCGCAGGAGTTCCAGCGTTTGCTCTCTTGGAATAGACAAAGGTAGTAGATATAAACTAAGACGCAAAAATATATCTACAAACATTAACTTAACATTTATAGACGTAACCAATCATCACATATGGATAATCATGATGTGTCAATGGGATATTCTCCTACTGCATCTCCAGCTTCTTCTGTTGCTGCAGTTGTTCCTGTTGAACAATTACAGATACACCAGTATAACCCTGACACTACAAGTGACACTGAAGAAGAAAGTATGCAAGCTCACCACCAAGACGGAGAAATGTAAGTTTT
The DNA here is from genome assembly GCA_025716855.1 of Pilaira anomala. Taxonomy (NCBI): domain Eukaryota; kingdom Fungi; phylum Mucoromycota; class Mucoromycetes; order Mucorales; family Mucoraceae; genus Pilaira; species Pilaira anomala. The sequence goes on from JAIXMQ010000026.1 coordinate 242,411, forward strand.
TTTTTTTTTTTTTTTTTTTTTTTTTTTTTTTTTTTTTTTTTTTTTTTTTTTTTTTTTTACTTACAAGTTTTTATATACATGATTAGGTCCGATGTAGATACATACAGCTCAAGCGAAGAAGAAGAAGATAATGACGAGTCTGAAAATTCTAATGTGGATATTGATGAAGCATTCTTTTTAAATACGATTTTCCCCTTTTCACACCAGCAATCGCAGAATAATATCAATCATTTGAATTATTCAACAAGTCGCATGGAGCAAGTTGATCATATTCCGGATTTGCCTAATCCTTTCGAGTCCCCATTAGAAGGAGCAATCCATGCTTATTGTTACGGAGATGAAGAACTGTGTTCTGAAAAAGAAATAAAAAAGTTGCATTGTCTGTTGGAAATTGTATTGAAATTACAAAGAAACTCTGCAATCCCTTTGGAACTGCCTGCTCCCGACAGAATTTTTAACTTGCAGCAGCGAATCAAGTCCAAAGTACCAGTATTCAATCCTGTAGAACGCACTGCCGTAAATAAAGATGGAAAAACACATTCATTTTTTATGAACCCGCCATCTGAATACTTGAAACATATGATTGCTACCCCCAACATGGTGAATGAAATGTCTGCCCTTCCAGATTTCACACAAAACCGAAAACTAGATTTAAACCACGGTGAAAAATGGAGACATCACCCTAGTTTCCAAACACCAATGTTAACAAAAGGTGATAAAGATTTTTGGGTTGGTGACTTGGTAAAAGATACGCATGGTAGCTACTGGCTGATCAATAAGTTTTTGAGTAAAGGAGAAGAGCGTACTTCTGAAAACGAGATCAAAAAGATTGTTTTCGCTGAATGTTTTCCTGTTTTCAGTAGTGAAGTATCAGGTATTGATGGTATGCCTTTTTTAACTGGATTGAGCACCAATTTTGCTGTGGTTCCTGTGAAATACTTGGTACCATTACTCAATCTTGTGTCTAGTATTAAAAAAGAACTCAACTTCCAGGGAAATGGCTGTACTGTAGGATACGATAATAACGGTGGGTTCGTTTTTTTACATGCTGGTCTCGACAGTGATATTTCTCGTCTTTGGTCTGGTTACAACCAGTATAAACGTATCATACCAGGTTCATCTGAAAATGATCAAAAGTTTAAAAAGGTTGTTATCTCACCTATTGTTATTTGGTCTGACGATACTTCTGGTAACAAATCAAAACAATACAATGTTTTCGATAGTTATCTCATGTATTTAGCTGCCATGCCTTTGGAAAAAAGAACTCGTCGTGAAAATGCAATGTTCCTTTGTACTTCAGATAAAAATCTGCAAGCTGTGAATATGTTGGGACCAATTGTCGAAGACTTGAAGCAACTGGAAGAAGGCATAGAAGTATATTCATATGATCATAATGATTATGTTCTGCTCGTCGCCCCTCTGCTTATGTTGATGGCTGATAATCCAAGGCACTCTCAACTGGCCATGCATAAGGGGACCAGTTCGAAAGCACCATGTCGTAAATGCTTACGTCTAAAGCCTCGCACCCTTGCTAATTTGGAAATGTATGTGGATCCTCTTACTGAACATAGACATGTTTTACATGACTATCGACGAAGAGATCTGACACAATTACATGAAGTAATTCGGTGTAATTCAACTGATGTACCGAGGTATAAGATGATATCAGACAAGTACAGCTTTTTGGTTAACGGGAGTGAGAAGTTTTTAGCACTTCGAGCTTTTGATCCTACACAAGACTGCCCTGTGGATATTTTACATTCTGTTCCTCTCGGCGTCATTAAGTATTTGGTTGACTATTTGATGAAAAAGGTCCTGACTGCCCCTGAAAGAGATCATCTTGGTAATATTCTTCTTAGTTGCAAAAATAAAGATGCATATTCCAGAAATTTTAGAAAGAATCTGAGACATTGTGGCTCTTTTCTCGGTAGAGATTACAAGCAGTTGATACAAGTAATTCCTACAGTTCTTGGAATGGTATTTCCTGATCCAAATAATACTATTCGATTTATTTCGCAAGCCTTGAATTACCTTGGTCAGTTATGCTCGTTGATATATCTTCGTGGTGTTGGAGAAAAGTATGACATGTATATGCAATCGTTACGAAGTGCTTTACTAAACTTTACCGATGCCTTATTTAAACTTGATACTCATCTTAAAGATCATGACCCTAGCGCACCGGTATTTTCTTTAAAGCCGAAGCTGCATATACTTCATCATTTAGTAGAGGATATCGAACGGTTTGGCCTTGCGCTTCAATATGAAACAGAAAGCCCTGAACAGTTCAACAAATTCATCAGAGAACATCTTTTTATGACAAATAGACAGTACACATCTCGGGATGTTGCAGCTCGATTTGGCAAACAATTCATCTGTCGCCAGCTGTTCAATGGACTATCATTTGTATATACCAAAAGATGGAAACGAAGCAATGTTTGGTATGAAGAAGTTTATCGCAGTGAGACTGGTTATGCTATCAAAGCAATCCAGAATGAAACTCCTGATTTCAAGGAGCTTTTCTTTGGTGCTCGCAAGAATATAACTGATAGTTATTATATTAACAGAACAAAAATTGTTGGTGGATTGACTGGTCTGTTCGATACAGAGAGCGGTATGGTTCTGGGCCAAATTTTAGAAGAACAAGACGGGTCTTTCGTATTACAGCGATATATGCTATTGACGTGTGATTTAAGTATTTCTTCCTGTTTTCCTGGCGTGAAAACTGATCTTCGTGGTAACCTGTACATCAGACCCAATGGCATTATTCCTTCAATTGAATCAATTGAATGTAAGGAGGTATTGGACTTTGGATTCATTATAAATGAGCGAGAAGGCATCCGACTTGTCAACATTTCAAAGTTTGGTACATACTGGGCGTTCATATCTCATTACCAAAGCTTAAATGCATAAAAAAATAAAGCAAGCAAAGACAAAAAAAAAAAGTGAAAATTTTCTAAGTGTTTTGGGGGGGTTCCATTTTCTACAGTCTCTTCAGATAATTGGCTAAAACTTTGTGTAAAAAAAAAACATTTGGGGGTTTTACTCTGAGCATACAATTGGCTTAAACTTTGTATTTTGAAAATATGTCCCCCCAGAAGTAAAAAAAAAACCATCTAAAATTCGCCGAAACTTTATTCCGAGGATTTAAGCCAATAAAACACTTTTTCTACCTAATAATTGCCTAAAAAGAGAAAAAAATCCTTGGGTGTGATATATATATATTTATTGAATATTGCTACCAAACGTTTGATTCCATTTCAATAGCTCATTAATATCTTTTTCCCATCCAGATCCATCACTGATATGTGTTACACATGGAATTGGGTATTTTGACATACGAACCTTTTTGTTTCGAGTCATTTAGTTTTTTCATTAGTTTATCAATCATAAATATCTTTACCTTTACGTATTCTCCTTTATGCAACATAAATATTTCTTGGCCATCAATTGAAACTTCGATTTGGCTTCGACTTTTATCTCCAATCTAATATCGTACAATTATAAATACAGTATATTTTTATATAGAGTTAAATACTCTCTTTACCTTTAACTCAATGTTGGAACTAGGTGGTAATAATACAGTTCTAAATGATAATGACCTAGGACAAATAGGAGTCAAAACCATACTCTGGACACTAGGATGAACAATAGGTCCGCCAGCAGATAATGAATAAGCTGTGGAACCAGTCGGTGTAGATACAATTAATCCATCGGCAACACATTCTGTCAAATACTGATTATCTACAAAGCAATCGATCGTTGTTAAGTGAGGAAATCTACCACGGTGTAAAGTCACTTCATTCATCACTTGTCGATCATCTACTTCAATTCCATCCACTTCAATTCTTTTACCATTCAATTGATGTAATGAACAAAACAATCGCATTCTCATCATTAAACCAACTTTACCTGCAATCATATCACTTAACACATGCTGAAATTTTTCAAATTCTAAAAAAAAAATCAGTATTTCATGCATAATTTACACAAATATGTCTTACTGTAGGACATTAAAAAGCAAAGTGTGCCTAATGAAAAACTAATGACGGGTGGTGCGGCCTTGGGAAATAATGAAGATAAATGAAGCATCGTACCATCTCCACCTAGTGTAATTGCGAAATCTACAGTACGCGTATAATCATCTCTTTGACCTATTTATAACATCAAATTAGCTGATAAATCACTCATTGCTAATATATAGGTTTACCTACTCTTTTCAATAACATGGACAAATGGAAGCTCGGTTTGAAATTGTTCTGCTACCTCAGGCTCAACAATAATATTCATATCTGGTTGAGTAACATGTAGCCAACTACAACAAGAAGAAAAAGAAACATGAATGATCTTATTTAAAAGCTTAATTGTTGTACTTACTTTGCAACTTCAATTAATGCTTTTTCTGTCTTGATATCATTTGGTTTCTTGACAATCAATACATTGTTTGGTCTTTTACTCCATTTTAAATCGTACATACCACTAAAAAAAGTTGGGGAATCAATGAAATCAAGTCCTCTCAAGCATGAACTTTTTTTTTTCTTACCCATAAGTGCTTCCAGGCACCTGTAAAATATCACTCGATCTTTTAGGTTTTATTAAACTTGTATCATTGCCATCCGCGTCTAGACAAAAATAAAAGCTGTTAAAAAATTCTTCTAGCTTTCCAAACACTCATAAGTTACCATAACGATCTTTTGAAAGTTGTAGTCCTACTTTGTCAGGTAATGTCGTCGTCTTTCTTAAAAGACCTGTATTATAAAACCTCTTTGTAGCTAATAAACTACAAGACGACAAGGGTAAACGATGAGTTAATGGGAATAAGAAACGCATGACAAAAAGAAAAAAGGGAATGAGAAGAAGGGAAAAAAAAATACGAAGAGTATTATATATACTTTATTTTCAACCAGTCAAATGGTTTATGACTCAATATGTCAAACAAAAAATATGTGTATAGATCTCCGCGAATCTTTACCGCCTTTTACTTTCTCGACCTTCCTGTTGATCCCACTGGTTTTTTCTTTTCTCTGCTTGTATTGGTGGTTTTGCAATTCGACTCGCAACTTTGGCGGCTGTAGCCATCGCTTGTGCCATAGCTGAACTTTGTTGTTGTGATAATTCAGGTTGTTGCGTAGGTACGAAATTAACAGACGTTCTATTCTGTTGTGCTGCTGCTTTATTTTCTGCTTCCTTAGTCTGCGTCTCCAAGAGACCGTCAATATAGAGTTCCTTTGAAAACCCATAAGGATCAAATTTATCTTTATCAAAATTACTGCCAAATTCTTCTACGTCTGTAAACTCGACTAATCGTGCATAAATACGTGGATTTCTAAACGCTTTATTGTGTTGAAGATGATCGTTTAATCGATGACCTGATGCTTTTAGTGATAAAAAATGAGCTATCTTTTCCTAATTATTCTATTGTTAATGATGCTTTTTTTCTAAATGAAATATACCACTTACTGCTCTTTCTGGATCGCAAGTTGTTTGTGGTTCGTCAGGTATACCCCAATTGTCTACACCTTCGATAGGTTTTGGCGCTAAAGCTGCCATCAATCTTCTATTGTATTCATTCATTTCTACATTGGGTGCTTTTATAATTTTCGGAATGACCGCTGCTATTGCTGCATTGAGTGGTGTAGTTGGCTTTACTTCTTTATTTATAGCAGTAGGTTTCACTACTGGTTTTTTTTCTACGTTCTTTTTAAGCTAATAAATATAAGTTAAAAAAAGAGTTTTGTATATCGTATTTTTGATAATTTTAGTTACTATTTCGTAAACTATTTTTTACAAAATAAAAAAAAAAAAAAAAGAACGATCAATAATTTGCTTATTTTAAACAATTCAATCTATTTACCTTCAGTTTGTTCATCGCTTGATGAAGAAGAATCATCGTCTGAATAATTAACAAGACCAGCTAAACTCATTGTGTATAAAGTAGAAAGAAATAAAAAAAGAAATCACTTTTTTTTTTTTTTTTTTTTGGTTCTTTGACGAGCTGCTGGGAGCTAAAACGAAAGAAAAAGTTTATTATTTTATGAGGAAGACGGACTTGTACAAGATCGTTTTCGATTCTTTATGGTTGTTTCATCTTTTGGTTTCAAATTTTCTAAGCTTGTTTTACGAGATACTTTGTTCCACAAAGGAACATGTTGTTCCATTTGTTGTTGAGATAATTCATCTAATTTTCGTTGTAATACATCGTTTTGTAATTCAATTCCGAGTGAACTATAAACTGTCGCGTTTGGGGTATCGTTTTTATGAGTTTCGCTTTCGCCCATAATATGGTAAGGGTAATCGCTATGTCTTCTAGGATTACTAGGTTTCTTTGGTATCTCCATTTTCGGTTTTTCTGTATTTATTATACTCTCCATAGTCTCCTTGGACGGGGGTTGATCTATAGATTCTCTTCGTTTTCTTTCCTCTTGTTGTGCTGCCATGACTGGTGAAAGTGTGCTAAATGTACCTCGTGATAATGCCATAAACACAAATAACCCAATCATAATTACTAATTGAAATAATGACACTCGTCTTTCAAAAGATAACTACGAGTAATTTGTGTTAATTAATTTTTTTTTACATGTATAATAAATATATTTACCTGATCAGCTAATATATTGATTTTTGCAGACATTTCTCTCATATCACTATCTGTTTGATCTTTCAAATCTTCGTACCATTGTTCATAACGTCGTTTCTATAACATAAAATAAATAAGTACAATACTTAACAGATATATCTGCTATGATTTTACCATATTATCAATTCTCAAACTTGCCGTTTCATTTAAATGTCCAATGAGTTGAATCAATTGAGCCTGATGTTTCCTTTCTCGATCATTTAAAACATCATTTAGGTTCTTATTTTGATCGTCAAGGTATCGCAAAGAAAGTGTCATGTTTCCTTCTAAACCATTCAATCGTTTCATAATTGTTTTATAAATTGATTCTTGGGTGCTTCCTTCCTTGGCGTAATTAGTAGGTATAGCTGCTTTTGGGGGAGGATGTTGATGTGGTGGTCGACTTTCTTCCGTTAAGGCTATAGATGCGGTTGTGGTTGTCGTCGCTGATGTCGTTGACGTCGTTGTGGATGATGCCTTTGCAGATGATACTTTCGTAGAGGATATTCTTGTAGAGGATGTTTCCATAGATGGTATTGTTGCAGATGATGCCGTTGTATTAGATGTTGAGTTCATACTGGATGATATATCTATGGGAACTGTCTTGTTTTGGGTGATTTTTATTTCATCTTTAGAATCTGTGCCAATTGATGAATGAGTATCGTTAATATTTATCTCTTCTTTTGTTGCACTTGTTTCATCGTTTGTTTGAGAAGATGAAGAAGAAGATAGGTCAATACCAAAAGTTTCTGTATCCATACTACCTAAAGAATTAGAGCTTGTGGGTACAACTAATTCATCGATTAACGAAGATTCTATAAGCTCAAGCTCAAGAGAAATAGGCTCCTTAACGGTAGTAGTGGTAGTATCTGTATCTACCGTTTCCATGCTGGGTCCAGATTCGGTTGTATGTATCTCTATTACTGGTTTTAATGGTATGTCAACAATAGTATCATAATTTATAGGTGGGATCAATTGCTTAATATCCTCTTCTTCTTGCTCAACTTTGATCGGAAATGATTCAGATGTATTGGTAACGTCGAATTCAGGCTGAATAAGTTGTTCACGTACTTCAGCCGGCCATAAATGTTCTTCTTCTATAATAGGGTCATCGCCTTGACTTTCTACAGTTGTATAATATTCCATCATGGACATACCATGAACTCGAACTAAACTCAATGGACAATAATATTCATTACCATAATGTGTGATAAATTCGATTTTCATATACTCTACGAATCCACTGTCGGGTACTTTAAATACCTATTATAATTGCATATATTTTGTTAATTGAGGTATAACCTAAATAAGCAAATATGGGTTTTTTTTTACCTGTAAATCTCTTGTATTCCTTGCCTGCCATTGTCCTAATAATCTCCAGTCCTGAGTAGGATACTTTGAAGAAGCATAGACTCTAAAATCTTTAAAAGTGCTTGAAAAAAACTCGAAATTGGCCATGACAATAGTATCAACTACAATCTGTTCACATAAGTTGATAATGACAAACTTATCAGCCGAACATTTATTTAATAAATATTGATCTTTTGACTCGTACAAGATTGTCTGAGCGCCCTTTGCTTCTTTATTGGCTTTCCTCACAGTTGCTGCACAATCCGTAGACGCGTAGTTGAATCTTTCCTTTAATGATTTCATTCTAATAGCAGCTACTTGTTGGACTTTCTTATTGCTATTGACATCACCTGCTTTACTCGGTGCAATATACTCTCCTTCGTCGTAGACGTTAGGTTTCTTTTCCTTTTTACCAATTAGTTCTTCGAACATGGATCCAAAGTCATCGGAGAATCCACCGTCAATACTATCCACCATTTGTTGTCTCTTCAACCCACTGGTGGGTCCTTTTTCTGTTGTTTTACGTTTATGACGACGATCTTTTTCGTTTTCTTGCAACACTTTCTTTTGCCATTCTTCAAATGAGACAAGTGGTTTCGGTTGCTGATCATCGTGTGGAAATTTGCTGCTGTTTGTGTCATCTAATAAACCGTCTGTTATATGCGTCGATGTGGGCTCATTCACTTTTTTCTGTTCGTCTAATCTCACTTCTTTACTTAAACCAGATATAACAGCAGGATCTGGAAATAATGCCGCAGAAAAGTTTATAGGTAATTGAGCAGGACAAGTCTCTGAAAATATATCATGATTACTATAGCGTAAGCACTGTTTAGGTCTAGATTTAGATGCAAGCACTAAATTTATTATAATAAAAAAATATAAAAATGAAGAAAGCATAATACATGTAAACTAAAGAAAAAGAAATTAAATTATGGTTGAACGTAATTATTAAATGTTCAACTCCAGCTCGTTTTGCTTGTGCTCAGAAAAAATAAAGAAAAAAAAAGGTGTGAGCAGGTCTATCTAACAAAGCCCATACGATGATATGTTTTCAGATGATGATGAAAAGCTTTCTTTGAAATAGCTTTTTTGTCACAGATAGAGCAGTAAAAATGCTCATGGTCTGGGTCAGGAAAGTTATCTCGCGTAGCTGGTACCACCGTGAATACATCTTTATGCACACTTCTCAAGTGTTGGTTATAGTTTCCTCTGCTACTATAATCAGTCTTACATACACTGCAATGATTTTCATCTGGATATTCTTCAGGTATTAAAGGAGGTTGAAACATGACACTAACTAGATGCTTTTTTCTAACAACTGGTTGTTCTTCCATTTTTCTCTTCCTACTGCCCTCTTCTTTGGTCTCCTTTTCTTTACTTTCGCTTTTGTCATCATCCGAGTCCTTTGTATGTACGTTTTTAAAATGCGCCTTAAATGATTGACTGGTTGACATGTATTTGTTACATTCAGCACAGAAAAAATCGGGCCTAACAGGAACATCCATTCCATGAATAATAAACAAATGTTTCATATACAATCGCTCAGATCGGTAACGATGTTTGCATACTTGACAATAGAAACTTTTGTCATTTACGTCAGGCAATAAGGAAGGATCCAGTCGTTTGTATTCCAAGTCTGGATTTAACATATGGATCTTCTTCATATGTTCACGAAACATTGACTTACTACTTGAAGTTGTTTTACATGAGCGGCAATATAACTTAGGATCATGGACATCAGGTCTTTCGTTTAAATCTGGTATGCTGTGATAGATTTCGAAATGTTGCTCAAGATATTTTCTAGCTTTAGATACCATTACCAATTTACATTCTGAACAATAAAGTGCTTTTATTTCATCCGCAAAATATTCTTCTAAATACATATACTCAGTAACTCAAACCAATAAAAATAAATTGTTCGATTCCATATATTAATGACAATGGAATACTTACCCATCGTTTTATTTTATTTGATTCAACATGAAAAAAAAAAGCTATAAAAATCAAGCATCCCCCTTGTTGTTGTCACGAAAAACGCGGAAAATGAAAAGTTACTTTACGCGTTTTGGAAATTAAATCGTATGTTTCAAAGTAGACAATAGCTTCAAATGGTACTTCTTAAGTGTTAAAGCTTACATGATCACAAAATCATTTTAGGTTTGATTAGACTAGCTTTATAGTATAAAGAGAAAAAGAAATGAAAGACAATACTCTTATGAAGAGTTTTATCATTGTACTTCAATTATTATAAAAACGATTTTCTTTGGGTTGAATCTTTCTTAAGCTTGAACTTGTTTTATGTCTTAAAGTTGCAATGTATGACCATGATCAACGATTAGTTTCGAATTATGTGGGAGGAAAACTAATTTTTTAGACATGATTTGTACTTTTAAAGATATCTCACATAAACACTTGGCCACACAAAAAAAAACTCGATTATCAAATAACAGGATTTTTTATTGCAATATTAGTATATTTCAATACCACTTTTAAAAAGTAATTTTTACTTTTTTATAACTATCTGTCAGTTTAAGAATTAACTCTTTAAGTGACTTAACCCGAATATTTAAAACGACAAAAGAATCACTATTAAGGTTTGGAATGAGAACATCAACTAAGATCTTGTTACTCTCTGTTATTATATTTTCGGTAATCGTGTAATATTTTTTCGTGTCACGAGATGCATAATAAACAGATATTATGACCAATGGCTGGATTCTGTTAGTATATTGGCGTCCTGCAATCATCTTCCTGTAGTTGGACATATAAATAGTTCCGAGTTCAGTATTCAACATATCTATTCCTCCGTCGATGAGATCTCCTTCAAAAGCACAGCCATCGAAATTTACATAATCAAGTAATGCGAATTCATTTATAAATGCTTTTAAAGAGTTTATGCCTACTGTGCAGTTACGGAATGTTACATTTTTGATATGTTGACGTACTGTAACCATGCTATTTGGTGAAGAGTAAGAATTAAACGTCGTGTTGCTAAGGATAAGTGTTTTTATTGTAATTTGCTCTTTCGAAATAAGCTTTCGTAAAAGCATTTCCGTTCTGGTATTATCAGAAACTGTACCGGTTATTTCTATTTGAGAGACATTATCACTAATATTTTCTAAAACATTTCTTCCTTCAGTTGAATCTGTGCCGTCACGATGAAAGATTTGATATTGAAGAGTTAAAGTTGAACTGAATTGACATGCTTTGATAGTTACAGATGATCCGCGACCTCTTTCCAAATGGTCGAAACTATCTTCATTGACGTATATTATTGATAAAAAAATCTCTTGCTTGGACCCTTTCATCAGTTTTAACCATTTCCCTATAAGATATGCACTTTGAACGCCTCCGGGTAAAGTAATTTCATAATTTGGGAGAGAATTGATAGTATCAAGAAATATATCAGTTATGGCATGCGAAACTTCGTTTGCTGGCCAACGAGAGCTTTTTTCGCCAACAATATTCAATTCATTTAGCCTGGTAAATTGTTCAGTAAACACCAGTAAATCTTCATTCAGCTTTGGTGTATAGTTGTGGAATGTCAACTTCTTTAGATTCAAGTACTCATGTTCTTTTTGTTCAGTGGACTGTTCGTGCGACAACTCAATACGGTTATTTGCAAATCTGACAACGATTTCTTTTAAGCTAGGGATTTGACGAAGTAATAGATGCAAATCATTTAAATTATAAACCAAGTTCGAATCAAGCTCGAGCATCTCCAATGTCTTAAACTCTTTGAGAAAGCCAAAGTCCAAAGCCCCAACCATACCAACCGATAAATACGACTTTTTTAACGTATTGCGTAAATGGTAAGCACACAAATAATAATAGGCTGAATAAGCCAAATTTTCTTCTCCTGATTTTGGTAGTACATGTAATTTCCAATAGCTAGTCCTCATAAGAACAACAGATAGGTAAGTCCATGCCATATAACCCAAATTCCTATCGTTTGCAAATTGTATCTCCTTCACATTCGGTGTTTGTTTCATTAATTGAATAAAGGGATCGTTAAGCATATCAAGTCTCTTCATATCATTTGGAGGTATGATCTTCATAAAAGTTATACGCCTAACCCATTTTCCAGGATCAAAGCTTGATGAGAGAATTTTAGTCACTTTCTTGTCGTTAGTGTTCAAGTCGATAGATATAGAGTGATATGCTTGAGATAGAAAAAAAGTAAACCAATTTTTGTTAACAAACATCCATTTTACTTCTCTGCAATCTCTTCCAGAATTATCTGCAATCAAGCTCAATATTTCGCTCGGTAAACTGCTCCACTTTATATCGTTTTGCATGATTATAGTACGAAATATGAATAAAAGGGAATTATTTTTGTTTTAAAATTATTTTAGATAATATATGCAGTGCTCATGACGTCAAACGGCGTTTATTTATTCTTTGAACAACTTTTAAAAAAATATGAAACGAGTACATATAGGGTCTGGGAAATAATGATATAAGACGATTGTTAAATAAAATAATAAATAAACAAGCCTGTTTGAGCTTCTTTAAAAAAAATTGTGTTCATATATATATATATATATATATATATATTGAGTTTTGCATAAATTTAATATCATTCTGTGAAAAAAAAACACGGCATACATGCAACTGAGCTTCATGGAAAAATAGTATTTTATTTGAAAAATAAATTGAAACTCTTATATCCAATCCGTCATCATCTTGAAAATTTGATTCTTAATTCTTTCGAGCTATCCATCAGCTTGAGCGATAACTCTTCAATTGAATTGACACAAATTTTTAAAACGATCATTTCCTCCCTCATGAACTTGGAGCGATTTATGTACCCTAAATAGGTCTAAGGTAATTTCTATTAAGTTATTTTCGATAAGTGTATAACAGTTGGCTCTGCCTGCACTCTTACATTTAATACGAATGATAATCATATTTAGAATTTCAAGATAGCTAGTCTGCCATCCAAACATTTTTCAGATATTTGATAAATGCAAAGCTCACGTAATCTAATATCTTGAATTTATTAAGGAATAATTTTACTGTATCATATGATTGATAGAACATTTGCAGAATATTATATTTTTGATATGTTGGGATACAGTTGTGGTGCTAGTTGATGAAGTGTACGAAGTAAACGTGTAATCTTTGAGGATAAGTGTTTTTAGATTAGGTTGGTCATTTTCTACAATAACACGTATAAGCAACCCGGTTGTTACGTTACCATTAATTTCTACTTGCGAAGCTTTATCAATTGTATTACTTAAAACGATTATTCCTTCAGACGGATCCGAGGCATTGTAAACCATTTTATATTGTAAAGTTGATACAGAGTTAAATTTACTTGATTTAGCTGTTACAGAGGCCCCACGGCCTATTTCTAAAAATGACACACTATCTTCTTTAACGTATGACATTGATGATTGAATCTTCTGATTTGACTCATCCATTAATTTTATCCATTTTTTTTTTTTATAAAATTTGAACCTTTAGCACCTCCTGGTACTGTGATTTTATATTCTGAAATGGAACTGATACCATCAAGAAATATATCAGCTATTGAAGGGTGCATCTTGTTCCCTGGCCATTCTCTAAATTTTTTTCTAGTTATACACAATTTATCAAGTTTAGTGAATCATTCAGTAAATACAAGTAATTGTTCATTTCGCATTGGTGTATAGTTGTAGAATGCTAATGTTTTTATATTTGAGTATATGTGATCTTTTGGTTCCAAGGATTGATAAGGAGACAAGTTGATAAATTTATCCGAAATATCTACTGTGACTTCTTTAAGATTGGGAACGTATTGAAGTGATGAGTGCAAACCATCGAAGTTATACAATATGTTAGTATCAACATATAGATCTTCCAACGTTTTAATCCTTTGAGATACTCAAAATCCAAGGCACCAATCATTACACATGACAAATATAGGTTTTTTAGCGTATAGCGCATGCAGTAAGCACATAAGTAGTAAAAGGGGGAATAAGCTAATTTGTATGCTTTCTTTTCAGGTAGAATCTGCAGCTTCCAAATATTAGTTTTTGAAAGAGATATTTAAAGATAAGTCCAAGCCGTAATATTCAGATCTTTTAAATGAATCTCTTCCATATTGGGTGTATCTTTCATTAGTCGAATAAGAATATCGTTACTCATCATATCGAGTTGATCTACAAGTTGGTCTGCATTTCTTGGTGATTCGAAGCTATTAAATGTTTACACTTCACCCATTTTCCAGGATCAAATAAAAAAGAAAGAATTGTATTCATTTTCTTGTTGTTAATATCCAAATCAATACATATGGTATTGTATTCTTGAGATAAATAGAAATCGAACTATTTTTGTTTGCGTGAACATCTATTTCACTTGACTGCAGTCCCTTTCACAATAGTGCACTATCTGACCCAATATCTCCCTTGGCAAACTGTTCCACGTTTCTTCTTTTACTATTGAAAATATATTGTGAAGAGAAAAATGAAATTTCATTTGCGTTCTTTTTGTTAGTTTCTAACTTATTTAGGTCTTGGTATACAAGCAATAGTCACAACGCCAAATGGCGTTTTGTTTATTATTGCATTTGTCAGTAAATTTTAGGAATAAAAATGATAAAACATGGTCAGAAAGCCCTCTTATATAAAAGTACTAATTATAAAATGATGTTGTTGTGCTCAAAAAATAGCTTAAGAAGGCTTCTAGGGATTGATATATGTTACATCACTCGCTCAGTCAAAAAATTTTAAAGATACTTTATAATGGAGGCTTTTTTTATTTTTTATTTAGTTTTTAAGTAAGTTTTTATATATCGGTTTGACTGTTGATCGTATTTTATCGTTTTATTTTTGAGATTGTCTCAAATTTACTGACAAATTCAGTATTTAAAAATATTTTTATTCATTTAATAACATTTAGGAAAATGTATCTTTATCTCCTTAGAATTATCGTTCAATTTGAATACCAACTCCTTGAAACTTTTGATTTTGATTTGGATGACAGCTATTTCATCATTATTGAGCTTCGAATCAAAAGTTTTAAATAAACTACTTGTGATTTCCGTTATGTTGTCTTCAATGATTGTATAATATCTTCTACACTCTGGAACTAGGCGGTAGATATCAATAATAACTACATTTTGCAAATCTTCGCTATACCCGTGGCTAGCAATTGTTTTTCTAAAGTTGGAAAAATACACGGTTCCTAAGGTGCTATGAGGTATACTAATCCCACTATCATTGAAATCTTGGAACTTGCATTCATCAAACTTTAAATAATCCAGGTGTTCAAATTCATTCAGAAATGAAGTAAATGAATCAAGGTATATCATACAGTTGAGGAACGTTATACAATTAACATATTGAGGCACCGTGATTGTGTTGTTTGGCGAAGTATACGAATATAGTGTAGAGTTCTTGATGATAAGGGTTCTTAGACTGGGTTTCTCTTTTACCACGATTGCTCTTAAAAGCATTTCAGTTCTTTCATTGTAATATAGTATACCAGTTATTTCTACCTGCGAGACATTATCGCTTATATTTGTTAATATATTCACCCCTTCTACTGAATTTTCATCTGAATGATTTATTTGATATTGTAAAACTGGGACAGAGCTAGATTTACTAGATTTAATAATGGTTGAGACAGTTGAATTGATTTCAGGCTGTTTTATGTCATTTTTATCATACGAGATTGACAAGCATATTTCTGTGTTCGATTCAGTTTTTGATTTTAACCATTTTCTAGCAAAATCTGCACCTTGAGCACCCCCAGGTATTGTAATTTTATATTCTGAAAGTGAATTGATTGTATCAAAGAATATATCTATTACAGAAGATGCGACCTCACTACCTGGCCACTGCTTATTGGCTTCACCAATTATCTTCAGATTATCAACCTTTGAAAGCTGGTCTGTGAAAGCAAGTAAGTCCTTATTCAGCGTTGGCGTGAAATTGACCAATGTTAACTTCTTCAAATTTGAGAAGACTTTATATTCCTTTAATTGGTCTTGAGACATTTCAAAACAATTATCACCAAACTTGACTGTAGCTTCTTTCAGATTAGGAGTGTATTGAAGCAGCTGATATAAATCATTCAGGTTGTTAATTACGTTAATGTCGATTTCTAAAGTTTCCAGTGTCTTGAACTCTTTAAGGCATCTAAAATTTAAGGAACTAACCATTGCAAAAGATAAGTAGAGTTCTCTCAACGTGGTGCGTGAATAATAAGCACACAAATAATAATAAGCAGAATAGGACAAGTTGTTTTTTACTGCTTCAGGTAACACACGTAGCTTCCAATAACCGGTATTTATAAGAACTGTGGAAAAATAGGTCCATATCATGTCATTCAAATCTTTGTCAGCTGCAAACTGAACTTCTTCCACATTTGGTGTATGTTTTATTAACATACTTAAGCAATCATTAGTTAAATCAAGTTTATCTATATCATCTGGCGGCTGAAAGGTTTCAAATGTTATCTTTTTAACCCATATTCCAACTTCAAAGTTCGAAAAAAGAATTTTGTCTACTTTTTTATCTTCTGTGCTCAAATCAATGGATATGGTGTTGTATATTTGAGATAAATAAAAATTAAACCATTTCTTGTTAGTGAACATCCATTTCACCTTTTTGGTATCTCTCCCACTGTGGCTCACGACCAAATTCAAGATTTCTTTGGGCAAGCTACTCCACATTTTTTATATTCGTGATGACAATATGATAAAAAGAAAGAAAAAGGAGTAAATATTTCTAGTTTTTCTCTGAAACTATACTAACTGTTTTTAATCTGTTACGATGACATAAGACGTTTGTTTATCACTTCTTTTACATAATAATTAATAATTAATTTATCTAATATGTAACAATACTACATACATACATAATTTGAAAAAGCTCTCGTGATAAATTCTACGTAATTAGTAGCTACTAGATATAAAATTAAAAAAAATTCTCTTTGAATAAATAATAGAAAAGAGATCACTGCTTATACAGAATGGAAACTTTTCAACAAGTTTTCATGCCAAGTTGTAAATCAGAACCAGTACAGACTACATGCACCCCAAATATCAAAAACTTTTGAAAAAAAGTAAAGCCCAACGGGGGGGTCGAACCCCCAACCTTGAGATTAAGAGTCTCACGCTCTACCGATTGAGCTAGCTAGGCTTGTTACACCAAAAACCAATATTTAATATAAGTACAGCCTGTAAAAAACCAGAAAAACACGTGATAAACACGTGATTATTAGTTCCGGCCAGCCATAATTCGCTGATGATTTTCTAGCTTGTCAATTTTTTATATAAAAGAAAACCAATGGTACCTATTTTTCTAACATGTATCAATAAAAAATTAATACATCTCATGATTAAAGTGTTGTTTATTTTTAAGAGTTAAAGAAAAAGTAAAATAAAAAAGAAGACGAAAAAAAAAAATATGAAATGGTCATTAATTTTTATGCGTAAGTCAAACACGCCCAGGAATTTTTCTTTTTTTGCATAAATTACTTGTTTCAAATCCAGAGAAACTTTATTTTAGACCAGTACCAAACTTGGTGTTCTTTTAAAATAAGGCGTGTGAAATAAAAAAGTAACTTAAACGTATAGCCTGTAGAGAGAAAAGATTACGCTAAAATTTTATGAATATCATGGTTAAAGGTTATTCCAATGGGTGAAATAAGTTTAAAGTTAACTTTTATTTATTTTGTACAATTTAAAAAAAAATTCAGGAAAAACAGAATAAAAGATACCGAGAAAAAGAAAAGGTCTATGATATCTCAATTCATAAAATGGGGGGGGGGGGGATATACAATTTATTTGTTGGTGAAAGTGGCAGCTCTCTTTTCAGCGAAAGCGTTCATACCTTCCTTTTGATCAGCCTAATAAGTAAAAAAAAAGAAAAAAAAAAGCAAAATTGAGTATACAAACATAAAAATAATATAAGAATAAACTTACAGTTCCAAAGAGAGTTTGGAAGAAGATACGTTCCCAACGGAGACCAGCAGAAAGAGAGACCTCGAAAGCTAAAGAAAAAAAAAACAAATCAGGGTCTATTTTTTTTCCCACGCTATGATAAAAAAAAAAGGTACTTACATTTGTTGACGGCTTCCTTACCCATTTGAACAGAAGGTTGACTCATATTAGCAATAATGCTAGCAGTCTTGAGAGTTTCATCAACAAGATCATCAACAGGAACAACCTTACTGACAAGACCCAAGTTAAGGGCTTCATTTGCGTTCAAGTTGACACTACCAGTCAAGATCATTTCCATAGCCTTAGACTTACCAACTGCCTTAACAAGACGTTGAGTACCACCAGCGCCGGGAATAACACCTAATTTGATTTCAGGTTGACCAAAGACAGCCTTATCACCAGCATAAATGATCTAATAAAGGAACGTGTAAGTATACGAGTTATATTCTTTCTTTTTTTTTTTGCAATTATAAAAGAAAAATTTACATCACACATCATGGCTAATTCACAACCACCACCAAGCTAAATTTTTAAAAACGATAAAAATTAAAATACAGTTCAATATAAAAAAAAAAAACGCGATAAAAAAAAAAACTTACAGCGTAACCATTGACAGCAGCAAGAATAGGCTTCTTGATTTCAGTCATCTCGGCCCAGTGACCCAAGAAGTTGTTCTTGTAAGTATCAATGAAAGTATTATCCTTCATTTCCTTAATATCAGCACCAGCTACATAACAGAATAAAAAAAATCAATAAAAAATTTACGCGAAATGAGTTATATTTTTTTTTTCTTCTTCTTACCAGCAAAAGCCTTCTTGGAACCAGTAATAACAACAGCACCAATGTTATCGTTACCATCATAAGATCTGAGGGCATCATTGAGCTCAGTGAAGAGGTCACTGCATAAAGCGTTCAATGCCTTGGGACGGTTCAAGGTGATCAAACCAACCTTACCCTTAGTCTCGGTCAAGATATGGGTATATGACTTATCTTCGGTAGCAGTAACAGCTTCTATATATTTCGCGTTTTTTTTTTTTTATTATTAGTAACTTTAAAATAATAACTAAACAATAGCAAACACTTACGACTTTGGATATAAGAAGTAGAGAAAGCTCTAGCAGCAACCTTGGTAGAGGTCAAAGGTCTAATAAAAGCGGGGCTAATCAAAGTTCTGAGCATATTAAAATATCGATAATAAGAATAAAGAAGAAAAAGAAAAAATTGAAAAAAAAAGTAAATGTGGGGTTTAAGTCAACGGAACTTGGATTAAATTTTAGTCATCACATTGTGCGACAGTGTTTTTTATTGTTTATTTCATAAAAGTAAATAAAAAGTGAAGACAACATTCTCTCTCTCTTTTTTTTTTATATTAAAACCCTTTAAATTATAAAAATATTTAGAGCCTATTAAAACTTCAAAAAATGTAAATAGTAACATAAAAAAAGTGTGTCGTTTATTCATCAGTGTATGTGTTGCCTTCTACATAAATTTCCCACGGTTATTTTCAATCTATTATTTTGATATTATCAACATGTATATATGTGACTTGTGAGTAAAAGGAGAGTGAGGTAGAAAGAGAGGCGAATCTAACTAAAAAAATGGATATAACCTATACAATCACATATTCAATATACAAGAACTTCCATTTGATATAAAAAATAACTTTACCTAAAACTAGAGTACCAGCACCTGTAATAGTTCCAATCATGTACTGTAAAATTTGAAATTTAATACCTTCCATTTGTCTTTGCAGTGCCTGAATTTCATTTTCAATTTTATCATCAGTTTGCTTTAACCGATTATGTTGTTCAATTGTCTCATCACGAATACGTCCTTTATCTAAATTCAAATCTAATCGAACGCCTGCTTGACTTCTAACTAATTCCTCACGTAAACTCTTTTTTAATTTCTCGATTTCTACCTTTAACCTTTCGTTAGCTGACTTAACTTCTTCTACCTCTCTTCTTTCCATAATTTGAATATCGTTTTTAAGTTTTGTAAAATCTTCTCTATAACGCGTTGTTGTCTACTCTTTTTTTGTTATTATCTTTGGTTACCGTTGCTTCTTTTCTCCCCCTTTTTACATACCTGTTCCTGATCTGCTTTACTCACTAGATCATTTGTGACATTAATCGTACTATAGTTGACATTAGTTTATAGTAGTATAAATATGCCTTTTTTTTTTTTTTTTTTTTTTTTACCTTTCATCAACAACATCGTCCAATGCATGAATCACTGTCCTTGCTTGTCCAGCTGTGAACCCTTCCTTTTCAAGCATTCGTGCAAACCGTTCTGCATCAAAATACGGCATATATATTCTCTGTCCTTTAGTAGGTGCTGCTCTTGTTCTTAACCATCGTGTAGCAGTTGGTATATTATATGCTCGTTGACATTGTTTGCTAATAGATGAGTGTAAAGTGTTCATATTTTTTTAAAAAAAGAAATGAAGAAAGGGTATTTGAATATTTTTATTGAATATTTTTGAGGGCTTATTATTTATCCGGTCACAGTGGTTTAATAGTTTTCTCAAACACACACATAAGTTTGTCATATCGTTTCGATTCATTACTTTTATGTAATATGGACTGAAGAGGTATCTTCTTCCTGAAGCATGATATGAAAGGGGCTTTTTTCAAATCAATAAGCTAAATTCGAACGGTATACTTTGAACCCATTCAGTCAGTATTATGTTTTATTTCGAATAAACACAACAAATGCTTACAATCTAATATAAAAAAAAATGAGAGTCATTGAACACCGTTCTCCCATTTTTTCTCGTATTAGGAAACCCAGGTGGGCGATGTCATGTATGCATATATAATAAATATATTTCATAAAAGAGATAAGTATCCCATTGAGAGTAGACGCACCATAAAACAAAAATAAACAAAGAGAATTCTAGATATACGGTAGTAATTTTATTTATAAATAACGATCAAAAAAAAAAAAACTACTGGTAATTATGTAACAATAAAAATAAAATGAATGTTTCATAAGTGAAACTTTTAAAAAGTTATTTATTAAAAGTAATAGAGTACAATTGTTTATATTGTTCAACACCATTCTCGTTGTTGTGGGTACAATAAACCATCGCAGAGATATTTTTGCATCCTATTGTACCATCACTTCCTATGATAATAGCTTCCTCGCAAGTTTCGAAGTCATTAACACAACATTTAGCTGTTTCTCCTGGAGGACACTCCAATGCAGCATTGGTGACCGAAATAAGCACCAACATCAAAATACAACAGAAGGACTTTTTCATTCTTGAATTTAATTTTTTAAAAAAAAAAGTTTATAAATGAAAAAGTAAGTGATAAACAAAAATCTGTTTTATAGCTTTTTTTTTATTGTCCCACAACTACGCAAAGACCAAGTAAAACGCTCTCCTAAGATATACATATAGGACAATCAAAAAGTTTTTTTTTAACAAAAAAAAAAATGCCGCTTATATAAAAGGCGCAATATAATGATATACTGAATCAATTTTTATCTGTTTGTACTGCTTTGTGTGTCTAATATAAATAATGGATTGAGAAGAAGAAAGAAAATAAAAAACAATTTAATATAAATTACATATTGCATAAATTTCTATATCTGCACCTTTAATTCTGGGCTTTCCATAAAAAAACTACTTTTTAGGATTTGTTCCCGGTCTTTTATCTCGCATGAATGAACTGAAGGCACAATAAAATTTAAATTTTATATGTTTTTTTTTTTAGTTATTGACAATTTCTACTTGTTATTGAGGTTCTTTCTTTGGAAACAGCCAAAATGAAACCAAACATAAATTAGAAATGATAAAAAAAAACTGCTGAGGTAAGCTCTGTTCCGACTTTGTGTATGTCGAGAATTCTAAGCCAGTATAAACTTACAACTATTGTCTGCCTCTTTTAACATTCCTCTTAGCGATGAAAGGCTATGATAAAGAAAAAAATGATTAAAAGAGGATTTTTATGAATGCATAAGCTCCTTTTAAGATCGCTGCTGTACTAAATTTATTAGGCTTTATATTTCATCTCAGGTTATAAAATTCATCAGGAACAAAAAACAAAAACTTCTCTTTAACAAATTAAAAAAAAAAAGAAAAAGAAAGAAAGAATGCGCTGTAAGTGAAGTATTAAATAAAAATAGCTTATTCAGGATAGGCAACTATATTATTAGGATCCAATGGTGTATATACGTCAATACCATTCTCATTGTGGCGACAATAAGGATTCATAAAACCCACTTGATAACACCCATATCTTTGGTAACTTTCCTGACAATGTTTTACTTCATCATCACAACATCTAAGTATATGTCCTTGAGGACAGGATGGAAAGAAAACCAACGCATTGATGACTGAAATAAGCGCCGACAACAAAAGACAGCAGAAGACCTTCTTTCATTCTTGAATTTAATAATTTAAAAAGTTTATATATAAAGAAAAAGGTAAGCGATTAAGAAAATCACTTTTATAACTTTTTTTTTCTTTGACTGTTGAGAACGGCTTTAAACATGCTTGGCCGATCTTTCAAAGAGAACATAAAGCGCTCTTAAAAGATAATAAAAAAAAAAATTAATTTTTGTGGTAACCCTTATAAAGTTGCTACTTGTATACAGAATGTATATGATATAGAGTGATTATAATATACTAAATCATTTATCTGTCTGTACTGGTTGCACACATCTATTTTGCATATGTGTGTGCATAAATATATTAAAATAATACATTTTCAAAGGAATAAAGAAAATAAAAAAAAAAAACAATTTGAGCTTTTAATTACACTGTATAGATTTTTGTATTTGCGTCTTTGATTTGGACTCTGCAAAAACAACTCTTTAAATGATGCTATTATAAATTTATTATGAGTCTTTAAGAAGTATAGGAAAGTCTGATACGCCTATTTGACACTTTAACAATCCAAAGAAAGCTTACTTTCTTCATTATTATCTTGTATAAGAAAAAATATAAATTTTATTTATTTTAAAATTTAGTTATTAGTGTAATTTTTTGCTGCATTTTGTACCAAATAGGTCACAACAGTATAAGGATGAACAGTCGTCATTACTATCTTGACAGACCCTCACTTGGCCACCATAACTAAAAGTGCAGCATAAAGTTACTTCTCCTCTTGGACATGATCTTGCGCAATGTGATAATGAAACAAACATCAATGCCAAAATAAAATAGTATGCCTTCATTGTACAAAAGTTTTTTTTTGTTTTGTTTTGTCGAATAATTAAAAATATGAGTTTTGTTAGAAACAAGAAAGTGCCTGAATAGAAAAAAAGAAACTTTTATATATATACCACAAGAAGATATAACCCTAAATCATTCTTTATTTTTTGTTCTTTTCCACTAAAACTTATATGTTTATATTGTTAAAAAGATATTCCCCTAGCATAGTCGTAATATGTTTACTGACATTCTGTAACAGCCACATATGTCAAACTAAAAAAAAAAAAAAAAAAAAAAAAAAACTCCTTTTATTTTATTACTGAATCTCCTTCTCTTTCTTTCTTCAGAACCTCCTTTATTTTCTTTACAGAACAAAGGTAAAAAAAGAAACTAATAAAAAGGGGGTTTCATAGGTTCTGTTCTTGTCTTCTTATGTCTATGGTCTATTAAATGATTGGAATCAATAACCAAAAGAAGGTTTCGTCAGTAAGGTTATCATTCTGTTTCTTGCGATATACTGAGTAAAAGTGTCAGTATACAGTAGTTTTTTGGAACCATTTTTTCTTCTTTCATCTGTGGACATTTTGTTTTAGACTCTCTTATTCGTCTGACTAGTGCTCTATGATAGGATGCATAGCTATATGGATTTTTGCCCTGAGATAAAATTTAATAAAGTGGAAGGGTTACAGTGAGGGCTGATGTCATATTATCTGATATCTATTTTTCAAATTACTTCTTTTTTTTTTTTTTTTTTTTTTTTTTTTTTTTTTTTTTTTTTTTTTTTTTTTTTTACAAATATATAGTGAATTCCCAATAATATGTGATTTATTTAGATTTTAAAAATTAATTCTCTAATAGCAGGTATATACATTTTAAATGTGTGCCACTCCCCTAATTTTGAGCCAAGGTAGCGGGAGTCTGTTCAGCTCTTATAAATTGAGCAACCGGTAGATCCATACTCATACAGTAATAAGCCAAGTAGGGTGGCTCGGTACAACCTAGACTATCAAGTGGAGGATGGTCCTGACAAATAGTTAACCGATCATCACAGCATCCAAGCAAGTACCTTGGGGGACAATAATAAACGGATTCAGTCATTGTTATTACTGCTGCACTTGTAACTGAGATAAAAAATAAAAGTATTGAAATAAAGGCCTTCATATTGTTTTTTTTTTTAAAAAAAATAAGAGGTAGTAAGTACATAAGAGTTTATATATAATGGTTTTTTTTTTTCATTGTTAATGAATTTATTTTTTTCTTTGTTTATTTCGTGTGACTGTACGTAGTAACCTGTCACTTGAACTTTAAATATTTTATAGCTTCATTTAGATTGCTCGTTAATCACCAACACATTTCGTATTTAAGCCAGCGCTGGATAATACTTTGATTGCATATAAAAAACAAGTACAATTGTAAATCATGTACATGTGCCTTAATAAAATACGATAGCATTTTGATTGTTTTGAAACCCAAAAAGTAGAGTTTATTCTTATACATGTTTGCAGAACACAAAACTTAGTTCATTCCCCCTTTTTTTTTTATTTACCATAAAAAACTCACCTACGAACTAATCAAGCATAGCTACACTCCTTTTTTTTTTATTTATTAAATTATATAATATTCCCATATTTTATTCCTAGTAACATTGTATTGGTTAGTTTAATGCAATTCTTTTTTCCAAACCCCCCCCCCCCGTTTCTTGAAATTTTCGACTATATTATTTAGATAGGCGGTAGAAAGAGTGACACCTGCAGCAGACAGAGAGAACGGATCACTGTACCCAGTTATCCCTCTAGTATCTTTTCTGCAATACGTAATTGATGGAAAGATGGCCTTTACCCTTTAAAGTCAACAAATGCAAGCTACCAATATAAGCTTTCTTGTTTTCAATAACCAAGTAATTCACCAAGAGTTGAGAGCTCTAAAAGTAGCATTGTAAATGAACTCTTATAATAAAGTGAAACTTTTAATGCATGGAGCATCGTTTTTAAAGGTATACTTTACGAGTGTAAAATTCGTTTTTACTGCCGTATGCAAATTTAATAATAGCATCTTTTGAGGGCCTATTAATTAGACACTTGATTTTGCATTGTTGTGACCCAATGTGCTATACAGTTGATCTTACGAAATCCAGATTCATGCCAACTATGAATAACTTTGAGTACTATAATAGGCCTGCATTTCAGAGCGTAAGAAAGTAGCTTTGCCAACCAGCAGCAGCAGAGGAGGAGTTGGTGGAGGAGTAATTATTTTTATAAGGGAAAGATATATGCGCATCATTTTTCTTCGTCCATTACCTTGCTCTCGCTGACGTTTTCCACGCCTCATCACGAACGGTTTTAGACGAAATACGCTCTCTATGAAATACATGCAATCTGCACGAAAAAAGAGTATTTGCTATTGACAGTAAATTACTTATTCCTAACAAAGCTATTCGAGTTTTGATATGAGAGACTTACCACTGACAACACATGTATTATTTTATATAGATTTTAAACTTATTTCTTCAAACAATCTCTTGTCTGGTGGATAAAGTACGTGGTAAAAGAAGAGATCAAGACAGTAAGCGGCAAGGGAGATTTATCTTGAAATAATTGAATAAATAAAACAAAGTGAAAGATAGAAAAAAAAAGGATTTATATAGTGACACTAAAAAAAAAAAGGATTTATATAGTGACATTAAAAAAAAAATCCTGTTTATATGTGCCGTGTAAAAAAAAAAATAACAATCAAGTAAGTGGTTAGTAGAAATCCAGTAACAATCAGCCCTTAATCAGATACTGTAATATAAGACCTAGTTTTTAATTTTAGGATTAAAAATGTGGTGCGCAAAAAAATATGGTGCACCCCCCCTTTTTTTTTATAGTATTATTTTATTTGCAAATTAATGCAGTAAAAAAAAAAAAAAAAAATTAAGTGACTATACTACAACTACAGATCTTTTACTGCTGCTGGCTGTCCATGAATTCGTACACGATAGATGTCTGTATGTTCAGAAGATCCCCAATTCGAATGAACTCGTACCTGAACGGCCTTAAACAAACTTTTCTCTTCATGATAAATCCTGAAAGTCTGTACAGTAGAATCATTATGAAAGATATCATACTCGACTATGCCCAAGGAAACCAACTGACTAGGTCTCTTTGGATAATTTGAGATTCCAAGCAGCTCGATTGATCTTGGTGCATGTTCCATGCGGTGATGTAATAAGTTAGGTGAAGGGTATTCGATTGAGATACCATCAATAAAGATCGGTTCACTCAAGACGATACCTAACGTACCTTGATTTCCATCCATTGACCAACAACGACCTACATCTATTTGAGACGAGATAGCCAGTTCAGGTGAATTGGATTCAGTTACTAAGCCAACAAAACGAAAGATAGATTGTTGCCAAGCAGGAGCATGATAATATGTAGCACTTGTGAGACTATAGAGTATAGATGCATGCCGTGTTTTCAAAGCATAATCAGCTTCATCTAGAATATCTTGATGATACTTGTAAATAGCGGATTGAATTAAAGATTTAATTTGTTCTGTATCCAAATCGTTTGGATTATCTACAGGTGGTAATGCAGCAGGTACTAAAGAATTCTTTTCATCTGCTGAAGAAGCTGGAGGAACTTGTTGTTGTTGTTGTTGTTCCTTTGTTGTTGTGCTGGTATCTAATTTTCGATTAATGAATTGTTGTAATAAGTTTAATTGAGTTTGTTTGTTCTGAAGTTCAGACCAAACTTTTTCTTGATCGAGATCATGCACTTGTAAGTGATGATTGAATTCAGACTGTAGACGACTGACTTGTTGTTGAAGGTGGTTTCCGTCTCCTTCAAGTCTTGACCAGATTTGTTTGATTTGTTCCATAAGGTCTGGCCAGTTATTAATGGTGGGTATATGAGTCGTTGGAAATAAATGAAAGGATGATGTGTTTGGTATTTTGATAGGTATTGTTAGAGGTAATGAAGGAATTTGGTGTTGATTTGTAGGAGGAGGAGGAGAAGAATGATAATAGAGTTGATATGAAAAGATGGATGCGATGCATAAAAGTATTGAAAAGAGAATGCCTATGGATTTATTTACATTTTCGTCTCCGGTAATAATTGCTGTAATCTGAAATAAAGGATTTATAAACACTTTTTTAATGAGTTCCTTTGGAATCAAGTAAGCTAATCCTGCAAAGGATTTGAGTATTTTCCACAGTACGATTATTTTTGAATCTTCTTGTACGTTTTCTTGTTGTTCTTGTTCAGTAGCAACTTGTTCCATTATCAAGAGAAAGAAAGAGAAAAGAGAGAGAGAGAGAGAGAAAAAGAAAGAAGAGCCTGTTATGACTGTTATTTCTTGCTATTTTCTTTATATATATATATATATCAAAGTTAGATGAACAATGGATTGTATAAATAAATCAAATGCACTCTTCTTTTTTAAATATCCGCTTAACAAAAAAAAAAGGGGGGGGGACCCGAATACAATGCACAGTAACGTTAAAATATTGTTTAGGACGAACGATTCAATTGAAAAAAAAAACAATATTACAGGCAAGTCATCCTTTGTATAACAATACAA
Source organism: Pilaira anomala (assembly GCA_025716855.1). Taxonomy (NCBI): domain Eukaryota; kingdom Fungi; phylum Mucoromycota; class Mucoromycetes; order Mucorales; family Mucoraceae; genus Pilaira; species Pilaira anomala. Next base: position 270,035 of record JAIXMQ010000026.1, read on the forward strand.
CGGATCGGGAGAGTTTTTTTTTTTTTTTCTTTTTTGATTTTGGTATTACAGGTACCGTAACAAAACAAAATTGTTGTACCCATACACACATACAATTAAATAAAATTTCTTGCTGCTGCTGCTGCTGCTGCTGCTGCTGCTTTTTTTCAACATGTACAAAAAAAAGCATTTTAGATTTATTGTTCTTTTTATAAAAATAAATATATAGAATGTTATTTTAAAAAAGGTATAATTAAGATATATAAAGCAATTGATAGCAAGGTGATTGTGTCGGTTAACTAAAAAGAAAGAGTCCCTTCATATAATTAGTGGAACATTAGTTGACAAAACAAGTAGTATAATGACCAGGTTCTCTGACTCCCCTTTTTTTTTTTTTTTTATGAATAATAAAAATATATTTATATATAAAAGAGAATATGTATTAAAAAAAAATGTTGTATTACAATTATATAAAATAAAAAATACATTTTGCAGTGTCAAAAAAAAAAAATGTGTGTGTGTGTGTGTGTTTGTTTGTGCGTGAATGTAAATGTTGTGTGTGTGTGTGTGTGTGTGTGTGGGTGGGTGGGTGTGTCTGATGTTGTTGTTATAATATAGGAGTAAAAAAATATATATAATAAATCAAATGAAAGAAATCATTTTTACTCTGTTAAAATATTTTCTTTGTATATATATATATATATAAAATAAAAAGAGAGAGTAGTTATATCTAATAACGATGTGTATACTGTCCTGGTGGTGATTGTTGATATTCAGACATTTTTTGAAAACCATGACTATCAACAGGAACAGTTTCAGAGATACCACTACCATTCACACCTTGTATCATCATCATATGGTTTTGATTTTCTTTTGCTAATCTTTCACGCATACCACGAATACTCCTTGTGATGTACCATATTAATAAACAAAATACAACGAATAGAACAACCGCAATAATAATATATTTTTCATTCTTTGATATCCAACTTTCATCATTAACATGTAAGTTTGCGTTCGTGTCATCAAATCCTGCTGGAGAAACTTCTGTTGCTGGTGTAATCGTATCGGTCTTTTGGCCTAATACTGTACAACAAAAAGCAGCTAGTATAAACAAGTAATAGATCATTTTTTTTTTAAAAGTTTGTATATATATGTATATATATATATCAAAAGGATAGGAAAGGGGTGGGGGAGAGTGTATTAGTGTGTTAGAGGGAAAAAGTGAAAGAGAGAGAGAGAAAGGAACGGAGTAGTAAAAAAAAAAAAAAACAAAATGTGTAAAGAAATGAAAACAGGAGCTCTTTAATTGACTTTATGCTTTTTTTGTATTGTGTTGTAACTTTTTGAAATGACTTTAATAAAAATTTTTTGTGTCGCCCCTGCAAAACTAAATGTAGATTATTTGGTATAGCGCGGGGAAACATTTTTATTTAATTGGCCAATTCATAAATTACAAAAATTAAAATAGAATTTTATTTCATACACTCTTTTACTTCTTCTAAACTAGGTACAGATTGCATTGTTCCTTCACGTTGAACTGCAATAGAAGAAGCAACATTCGCTTCATTTAAAGCAAGTTCAACTCGTTTAAAGTATTCTTCTTTTTCTGCTCTAACAAATGCAGCTAAAAAGTATCCCTATAAAAAAAAATTTTTTAGACATATATTATATATATATATATATATATAAACAAGTCTAAAATAGTTTACCACAAAAGTATCACCAGCGCCTGTGGTATCCTTTACATCTACTTTACGACTCGCGACTTTAAATTCCTTGACTTGACCTTGATTTCTAAATTTAGCAATGACACCTTCACCACCCAAGGTAACCACCACACCTTGCATTGCATCAAATTGATCTAATAACTTGGTAGCCAATGCCAATTCACTTAATTTTTCCTTGCCACCTAATTCTTGATACAAAGCCTCTGCTTCACATTCATTCACGATCAAGATATTGACTTTATCAAATGGAAATTCAGTCAAGACACCTTTAGTTAAAGGTGCAGGATTAAACAAGATCGATAATCCTTTTTCTGCTGCTAATCTCATAATGGCTCCACCTTGACTGATCTCGTTTTGTTGAACGAGCCAATCGCCTGGTCCAAAGTGTTCAAAGACAGGTGCCGCTTCTTCGGCTGTATATGTACCGTTTGTACCTGGAAAGAGTACAATACAGTTATCGCCTGTTTCGGTACTTACTTGAATTAAAGCTCTACCATTTTTCTAAATTTTTTTAAAAAAAGTTAGTAAAAAAAAAAAACGTCATCATTTTTTTTTTTTTGCTTTTTTGTTGCTTTTTACCTCGTTTTCCTTAATATTTGCAAAGGACATGTCAATACCAATGTCCTTCATTAAATCACGAATCCAGACGGCATCGTTACCAAAGTTACCAGCATGGTAGACTTGACCACCTGCCTTGACTAAAGCAGTAGATTGGTTTACACCTGAATAGAACGGTGTTAAAGTTTTTTTCCCTTTTTTTTTCCCTTTTTTTTAAAAATTTTTTTTTGTTTTTTTTTACCTTTTCCGCCAGCACGTACAGCATATCCAGTGGCAGATAAAGTCTCACCCTCAAAACAGATATGAGGAACAGAGAATGTTTCATCAATATTAGAAGAACCGTAGTTAAGAATCTTTCCAGGCATTTTATGATTATTTAAAAAGAGAAGAAGAAGGGTGGGAAAAAAAAAACTACAAAAAAAAACTATCCACGTATTTATGCAAAAAAATAGCGCGTTTTTTGATTCCTTGGGTGATGTGAAACAATAAGTTTTTTACGGGAAAGTATATTATACTTAACTTTAGGCTTCGAATATTTACGGGAATAAAAAAAAAAATGGGGATAATTAAATAATCCCGCACGCATGAATTTGTCTCTTTTTACAGTACATCATTTGGGGTAAAGAAAGGAGAGTGTCATACCAAAACAATGGTTATATAAGCCTATAAGAGTCAAAGTTACGCGGATGACAGAAGTAGTGCGGCGGTAAAAAAAAAAAAAAAAAAAAAAAAAAAAAAAAAAAAAAAAAAAAAAACCTTGTTTGTCCCTGGGAAATATAAAAAAAAAAAAAAAATAACAAAAACATTGGCGATCACTGTCTAAAATATAAATATCAAATGATGGCATCTGAAAAAAAAAAACGTGGCAAAAAAACATAAAGATAACATGTAGCTGGTTTTTTTTTTTTTTTCTGTTTACTTGCTTTCTTGTTATTTCGAGAAACTGCATGTCTTTTTTAAAGGCGGTAAAAAAAAATCGGTGGTATACACTCCGTATAATGTATGACAAAAAAAAAAAATATGAAAGACTAAAAAAAAAGCCTTTTTTTTTTGTAATAATCATTACTTATACGTTCTCTCCCTCCCTCTCTCTCTCTTTTAACTATTCGCAGTAAAAAAAAAATCAAATAGCATATTTAGTTTAAATATAGTTATTAATTTCTCGTTATTCTATTATATTATTCAATCATCGTCCTATTGTACACATATACTGTATTTTCACCGGTAATTGGGAAAAAGTGAGTAAAGTTTTGGGAAAATTTAAACACAGTTAATGGGGAAAAAAGTGCTAATTTTGGGAAAAGCTCAACACTATTATTGGTAAAAGTGATATACCCGTTTTTCTTATTAGTTTACTTTTAATATGGATAACAATATGGATCTCGAATACTTGCCATTCAACGAACAAGACGATTCCGATGAGTCGACAGGGGGAATAACTGTTAGTCTGTCTGAGGATGATGAGAACTAAATATGAATATATATGGCCGCCCGGCTAATAAAAAACAAACTATTGAAGAAAAAAGCGCCAGCACTGAGCTTGATAATAAGAGTAAAATTGAAAAGTTTGTTAATACTTTAGTCAAAGAAAAAAAAAACTTAAAAAAAGAAAGAAGTGCATACCGTAGTTATAATACGGATCAGATATCTCGGTTTTTAACTTTAGTCACAGAACAAGTATCTGTAAAAGATGCAGCACTAGATGCTGGTATAACAAAAAGTACTGTGTATCGCTTCAAGAAGCAAATGGGAAGAGTTTGGGACTGTGCCTTCCGCCAAAAAAAAAAAAAAAAAAAAAAAAAAAAAAAAAAAAAAAAAAAAAAAGAGGATCACGTAGAGAGGCACAGGCACTATTTTGACTGAGTTGCATACCGCTTTTATAATCAGTATCGTTGATAGTTTTGCTCCTACAACTCTAGAACAGATGAGACACCAACTTTTGGAAGCATATCCTGAACTTACATACAATCAGTAAAACTGCCTTCTCTAACCATGTTTGTCAGCATTGCGTATTGAGTTTTAAAAGACTACTTAAGTATAGAAAAGCGAAACTCAGAAGAAGTTAATAAGCTCAACAAACGACGCGAGGCAGTTCTTAGATAGATCGCTGACAAAGATATGGACTTCGAAAAAAAAAACTGTGTTTTTCTTGATGAAGCAGGCTTTAATCTTTATATCAGCCGTTCTCGAGGCTGGTCAAAAAAAGGAATACCTTCCAAAAAAAATCCATCGTTCCTATTTCTCGAGGTACTTCCATTACAATTTTAGGGGCAATATCAGCTCAACAAGGAGTAATTGATATTTCTCTCAGAAAACCTATAACGGTGGCAGGTAGTATAAAAAAAGAAAAGCTGATAGAACTGTTGTAACGACAACAGCTAGAATCGGAACTAGAACTGAGCATTTTTCTTACGGACCATAACCAATTTTTTTTCGGACCACCGGGCTCTCTTCGGGCTTTTTTTTTTTGTATTAATTCACGTGATTTATTGATTTTTTTTTTTTTTTTTTCACTCACAAGTGAATAATAAACTTTTAACTCATATGCAAACATTAACACAAATTTCATGAATTTGTAGCTTCAAATTATGAAGAAGATATTTAGCTTAATAACGAAGATAATTTTTGGAGTGGCTCGAAATAGCAAACAAATTTGCTTAATGGGTTTATAACCAGTCTTATGAACATACAAAAAACAATTCAGTTTCTTGGGAGCTTCATTGGTAGAACCTGTTGTAGTTGTAAGAACCACCGTTTGTGATAAACCACAAAAGAATTATATACCTTCATCAAACACTATAATTCTGCTCCTAACCTCCGATTATTGCTTTCGCAAGGTAATGGAAAGAGTTTTTTTAATGAGACTCAAAACTTATAGACATGAAGAGATTATTGTTACTTGGCTACCTGACTACTTACTGTAGCCAAATTGATAGCGCTCTAATGCAGAGTTTAGGTTGAGCCTACGCTTTATGTATTAGAGAGAAGTGAATACGAGGCAGGTTGAGCCTGTACCGCTCCTTCTAGCTGATGCAGTCTCTGTTGTTCGTTCTTAAGGTAAAAAAAAAACAGGAAAAAAAAAAAAAAAAAAGACACGCTGGTTTGTATAAAGGTTTGAATTAACTGTTATTGTCTAGATAAAATGCTACCTGGTTACCTGATTGTTTACTGTTTCCTCATCGATAGCACTCTAATACAGAGTTTAGGTTGAGCCTACGCTTTATGTATTAGAGAGAAGTGAATACGAGGCAGGTTGAGCCTGTACCGCTCCTTCTAGCTGATGTAGTCTCTGTTGTTCATTCTATAAGACGAATGCTACCTGGTTACCTGATTGCTTACTGTTTCCTCATTGATAGCACTCTAATGCAGAGTTTAGGTTGAGCCTACGCTTTATGTATTAGAGAGAAGTGAATACGAGGCAGGTTGAGCCTGTACCGCTCCTTCTAGCTGATGCAGTCTCTGTTGTACATTCTTAAGGTAAAAAAAAAAACAGGAAAGAAAAAAAAAGACACGCTGGTTTGTATAAAAGTTTGAATTAACTGTTATTGTCTAGATGAAATGCTACCTGGTTACCTGATTGCTTACTGTTTCCTCATTGATAGCACTCTAATACAGAGTTTAGGTTGAGCCTACGCTTTATGTATTAGAGAGAAGTGAATACGAGGCAGGTTGAGCCTGTACCGCTCCTTCTAGCTGATGTAGTCTCTATTGTTCGTTCTTAAGGTAAAAAAAAAACAGGAAAGAAAAAAAAAGACACGCTGGTTTGTATAAAAGTTTGAATTAACTGTTATTGTCTAGATGAAATGCTACCTGGTTACCTGATTGTTTACTGTTTCCTCATCGATAGCACTCTAATGCAGAGTTTAGGTTGAGCCTACGCTTTATGTATTAGAGAGAAGTGAATACGAGGCAGGTTGAGCCTGTACCGCTCCTTCTAGCTGATGCAGTCTCTGCTGTTCATTCTTAAGGTAAAAAAAAAAAAAAGAAAAGAAAAAAAAAGACACGCTGGTTTGTATAAAAGTTTGAATTAACTGTTATTGGTTGGATGAAATGCTACCTGGTTACCTGACTACTTACTGTAGCCAAATTGATAGCGCTCTAATGCAGAGTTTAGGTTGAGCCTACGCTTTATGTATTAGAGAGAAGTGAATACGAGGCAGGTTGAGCCTGTACCGCTCCTTCTAGCTGATGTAGTCTCTATTGTTCGTTCTTAAGGTAAAAAAAAAACAGGAAAGAAAAAAAAAGACACGCTGGTTTGTATAAAAGTTTGAATTAACTGTTATTGTCTAGATGAAATGTTACCTGGTTACTTGATTGCTTACTGTTTCCTCATTGATAGCACTCTAATACAGAGTTTAGGTTGAGCCTACGCTTTATGTATTAGAGAGAAGTGAATACGAGGCAGGTTGAGCCTGTACCGCTCCTTCTAGCTGATGCAGTCTCTGCTGTTCATTCTTAAGGTAAAAAAAAAAAAAGAAAAGAAAAAAAAAGACACGCTGGTTTGTATAAAAGTTTGAATTAACTGTTATTGGTTGGATGAAATGCTACCTGGTTACCTGACTACTTACTGTAGCCAAATTGATAGCGCTCTAATGCAGAGTTTAGGTTGAGCCTACGCTTTATGTATTAGAGAGAAGTGAATACGAGGCAGGTTGAGCCTGTACCGCTCCTTCTAGCTGATGTAGTCTCTGTTGTTCATTCTATAAGACGAATGCTACCTGGTTACCTGATTGCTTACTGTTTCCTCATCGATAGCGCTCTAATGCAGAGTTTAGGTTGAGCCTACGCTTTATGTATTAGAGAGAAGTGAATACGAGGCAGGTTGAGCCTGTACCGCTCCTTCTAGCTGATGTAGTCTCTGTTGTTCATTCTATAAGACGAATGCTACCTGGTTACCTGATTGCTTACTGTTTCCTCATCGATAGCGCTCTAATGCAGAGTTTAGGTTGAGCCTACGCTTTATGTATTAGAGAGAAGTGAATACGAGGCAGATTAAGCCTGTACTGCTCCTTCTATAATTACTTGTTGGATTTTTTTCTTCTTAATTCTACATAATTTAAGGAATAAAGTAATTTTAAAGAAGATAATCTGAGCGTAGCTAGTGTGGCCTTTAAAGTGTATACTAACGGAAATGAAGCTCTAAGAAATTAGTAAAGGAGGCTTTACCTTCGGTATGTTACCCGTCAACATTGTGCATTGAAACAACTCCTTCTTCCTTTCATAAGCAGTCAGCCATTTTTAACTGAATAAATCGGCTCATAAAGCCTACACTAAAGAATCACTCTTAAGAAGTTTAAAGTTTTATGTCAAAGAGGAATTAGAAAGGAATACAATATTTAATAAAAGGATAACAATAAGAATAAAAATATAAAGAATATGAAAAAAAAAAGAGGTATAGAAAGTAAGTTTGTTGTATCTGAACCAACTAGTAAAAATACAAATAAAAAAAATAATAAAAAAACACAATTGAAAAATATAACAATAATATAATCAGCAGTGCTGGTAGGGAAAGAAAGAGGAATAATAATAATCTATCGATATTACATTCTGTTCACACTTTATTATATATAAGAAATAACTTGAACTGATGTAACAGATTAAACATCCATATTAGGATTACACACCATAATTATTAATTCAACCCAGACATCATATATTTAAACTTTCAGGACACACAATCACCGGATCATTCTTAATAAGTATACATCCTAATGATCTGATATTACTCTTGATCTTTCTGTCAAATCTAGAAGACGATGTTCTTATGTGAACACAATAATATTAAAATAGATCGCAACCGCTACCATAATAAATAATCAAGATTACTCATTTTAAATAAAACAATCTCCGTAACTATTGACAATCACTATTGATGCTGTAAGGTAGGCTCGTATACAACAAGGTTATTTGTTATTTGGTGGAGGGGGGGGGGGGGGCGGGACAGAAGAAAGGCAGGCAAAAAGAGCGATCGTAAACTTTTTTGTGGTGACCACCAGGCAGAAACCAAGTTCCTCTAACCCAGTCTTTATACTTGGCTGCAATATGGACGTCCTCAACATCAGAATCGGGCTACAAGGTGAGCGATTTACATTTTTTTCTTCTTTTTTTGGAAATACTGATATCGTAGTCTTCTTTGGTTTCTTTCATTTTTCTGTAAAGTTCTAGCTAATGCTAAACATCCTTTTTTTTTTCATTTCAAGAAGACGTTTCGTTAAACTACGGAGACGGTATATATCATTTTCAGAAGTAGGGCAGACGCACCGAGCCTAAAACTGAAAAGGTATACAAGCCCTCCTTGGCAAGACGCGTTCCAGTCATTTCTCCTTCGATTCCTGCCAGCTGAACTCCATAGACTCTGAGCGACCGTTTTTCTTTTTCTTTTACATGAGTTGTTGAGAGGAGTAAAAATGGTCTGCGATTATTTTACTCTCTCTTTGAGGTGGTCGCCAAAATATTTTTTTATCGCCTGTTTGTCCTTTGGCAACTTCACCATTTAAGAGACCAACCAATTTACAGCGATCCTTGTAGCAGACACGAAAGTCAATCTTATGATGTGATCGACTCACATAATACATGCATATATTACATAAGCTATGAAGATCACAATTTTAATATCCGTCTGACTAGTGTATAATAATGTTGTCAAATATATCACAGCCCATGAGAACCAATCTAGAAATGGCATAATAATTTGTAGATCTGGTATTTAGCATTGTTGTGCAAGATTACTTTACAGATGTATTATGGTATCATCCTGTAAAATGAACAATTACGATTCAGTTTTCAAAACAATATATATAAACAATAAATTATCTTATTTTGCGTTTGATTACTTTTTTTGTACCTTTCACTTTTTAATTTTTATCTTTTTCAATCTATTTCCAATAGCTTGATCTCATCATCTTATCACCAATGCAGCACTTTTTACTCGGTTCTTGACCGCCACCGCCGTCATTTGCTTTCTTTGTTTGTGAAGATCGTTCATTGACGGAATTCCCCCCCTCCCTCCTTCCCCACATTGCCTTCAAAATTGGATGTTTAAATATAAAGTTGACGATAGGGCCCCAGATTTGTACGCAAGTGTTCCCTTCAGTTGAATGTTTGGGTTTGGCTTCCAAACATTCAGAATGGTGATGTAGAATTGAAAGAATATGGCTGTAAATTTGAAAGTAGGATTCTTCATTGGTAAATGCATACTTTGCTTGTTTCTACTATGGGACATTTTTTTGTATGCTTCGAGAAGATCACTTTTTAGCCATGGATTCTATTTCTTTGAGTTGCTCAACGATATCATTGGGGGATATCAGAAAAGCTGACATTAATTTTGTGTACCACTCTATTTAAGGCTGAAAAAAATTTCAGACTTTTGTGGCCTCAAATCGTAACAACAATGTCCAAAATTTTCAGAAAATTGCGGCCTTAAATCGGAAACGGCCTTCAATAGAACGGGCACTGTACATCCTTGATATGTGCCCATTCCTCTTCACTGAACAAATGTTTCTGATTGCTAGGCTCATCATTATCGTTACTCAAATTGAGGGTTGAGTTAAACCCAAAACTAAATAAACTGCGTAAGTAAAACTTCTTTTTAAGTATAACGTGTATTACCAAATGGAATTTTGTACGTCGACAGGTAAATTGTTGTATATTTTGCCTTTATAAAGTTTATAAGCGTGTTTTTTTATCTTTATGGCTACTATGTCTGCTTCAACGATTTTCTATAACACAAACCTGTTAAAACTTTATGTATAGCTCGACATTCATCACTTACACTTTGTGTCTTTTATCTTTTCTCCGTTCCGCGAGTGGCCATTCTTTTGTATGATGTGACTCTACGCTTTGTTTCATTTGAAGTTACACTAACTTTATGTTATTGGACCCAGTAATCGATGCATTCTGAATCATTCAATATTGGAGAGTTGTGGGAGCTGGTTATTTACACCCGAAATTTATCAAAAAAAAGGAAAGCGTGCCATACGTTGCACCACAATTTCGGGAATAACGTCAAGTTAATCGTCGAAAATTCTGTGAATAAAAGCTCGTTATTCACGAACTATTTATCCAATCACATATATCTTAGTTTTAGTGCTAATGTACATCATGTCATTGTCATAGTTTTGAGAGCTTTAAAAAAGGATTATGGTTTGTCTCTTTCTTCTTCTGTATACATAACAATATTTCAAATGTCTAACAATACTTGCGACTTCTTCAACGCAGACTTATATGTCAACAACAATGGAAGACCCTCTTTGTATTATGGCCAATGGAGCGATAAGAGAAGAATGGCTTTTGTCGAAAATATGATTGAATACCATCCTTTTAGTGTTAAAAGAGGTGGAGTAGCATCCGCCTAGAAAAAGGTAGTAGCTGATGCCAACAATACAGATCAAAGCTTGAATAAACTTGCTAGATCATCACTCAAGGATAATCTGAAAACATTCATCAAGGATATCAGGGATAAGATGACTAAGGATTTTCTGGAAACAGGAACTAATGATTCTGAGACAACCTTCGAGAATAGCATGCTTACTCTCAAAACTATGTATGGTAAATAAAAAGTTAGAAATTAAAGCACAATAATACTTATATATATATATATATATATATACTTTTGATTCCAAAAAAAAAGGAGCAACACGACGACTTGACGGCAAAAAAAAAAGTAAGAAGGTGCAAAAAGAATTAATCGAAAAAAGGGATCGCAACGCTCGCTTAATTGAAGGTTCTAAAAGAAGAACGTAAGTGAGTTCTATTGAGCCTAAATCCTTGTTCAAATCTGCTATCGAGTTGAAAACCATTCCAACCGTTGCATATGCTAAGTCAAAAATCAATTCTAAATCAATCAGTCTTGAGGGATATGCTAAACGTCGAAGCATAATAGCTAAGACATAGTCTCGATTCGTTAATTAATCTCTCCGTCAAGATTTCGGCAATAGTTAAAAAGTAATGGGTAGACGTTTTTATTAAGAAGAGGTAATATTTGATGATATGAAAAAAGAAAAGAGATATTACGTATGAGTATCGTGACGCAACTTTTGACTAGTTCCATTTTGGTAATTTCGAGTTGAGCTTTTCCCCAAAATTAGCAGTAATTTTTTCCCATTTACTGTGTTTAAATTTTCCCAATTACCGGTGAAAATACAGTGTTATTTCGGGTATCTTAAAATCTTAAATCAAGTCCGCCTTTATTAGTCCCTTTAAAAAAAGTTTGTCCGCTTTCAGTTATATAACTTTTGTGTGTTTTCTAACTTTTTAATAAAAAATGTCCTTTTTTTTTTTTTTTTTCTGTAAAAGTTAGATTATTTTATTTAAAAAGAAAGAGGGAGAGCGAGAAAAAAAAAAAAAGTGAGAGAGAGAGATAGGATTTTTTTTTATAATGTTTTTTTTTTTTAGAAAAAAAAACAAGATATAGAAAATTATTGGGGGAATATGAGTACACACATATACATATTGTTTTTTTTTTTAATATATACTTTAATCAACAACGTTGACCTTGACAGTTTCAGCAACCGTCATTTGACCACGACGAAGTTGAACCAATTCAACAAAAGAAAGGGCATAAGACCCAGGCTTAGTGTTCTTGGGAACGGTCCATTTTCTGGTATAAGTGACATATTTGCTTTCCTTTGCTGAAACGGGACATTTCTTGGCAATCGTGTTAACCTTGTTCTTCAAGGTATTTCCAGATCTCTTATGAAAGTTAATATCCAACTTTAAAGCTTTACCGGCAGCAACGTTGTTTTTGATCAAAGGTTGCATAACATATTTGATGGTCAGCTTTTTACCTGCAACTACATCTTGTCCGCTCTTTGGTGCTGAAATTTTAATGAATTGAAGTTGAGAAAAGATATTGGCATATGCTGTTTGAATAAACACAAGACAAAACACTGTGAATAATAATACTGTTCTTGTTGAAAAAGCGACCATTGTTGAAGTTGAGAAGAAGAAAGAAAGAAAAAAAAAAAAAAAAAAAAAAAAAAAGGGAGGGAGGAAAAGAGAGAAAGAAAGAGAGAGAGAGAGAGAGAGAGTTGGGTTATGTTTCAATTTTACTATTTTACACTCTTTTTATAAATTATAAAAACTTGAGGCTACACAACTACAAATTAGCTGATTTATAAAATAACCACACAGAAATTTCTTTTTCTCTCTCTTCTTTTTGGTTGATTGAACACTCATTTTAAAATAACAATTTTAGGACTAAGCTAGAAACAGAAAGTCCGCAAATTAAAAAAAAGTTCATTGCAACCACAATTGCTTGTCTTTGTTAAATAGAAAAGAGTGTTTTTTTTTATTTTTTATTTTCTTATTGAAAAACAAAGGTACATTCAGTTATCTTTTATTTTTATATCTGTAGAATCTTATAGTGTAATTCAATAAACTTTCTTATTGTTCATAGCAAATCGTGCGACGGCGGCGGTATAAAGTTTCTCCAGTCCAAAAAGAGTTTTTTTTTTACAGAATTAGCTTTGTAAAAACAGAAAAGATATAATAAACATGTGTTTTTATGGCAATATACCCTTTTCTATGTCATAATTGTTTCTATTTTTAATTGTTGTTTTACAAATTACATGAGTATAAATACTTTCTTTCCCGTTGAATTCATCTGTTATAAGAGAGAGAGATTTTTTTTTTTTGGCTTTCGGCTCTGTACAGATTTTTTTTTTTTTTTTTTTAGAAAAAAAATGCCTATTTCCCTACTGAGATAGCAGTTTTTTTTTTTTTTTCTATCTGCATCAATTGTAATTGGAAAGTAAAAGGTTACATTACACAAGAACAAGTCTCTCTCTCTTTTTTTTTTTTTTTTTAAGAGTGCTCAAGAAAGTTATACACTCACACACAAATTCAATCAAAAATAGAAATAAAAAAAAGGGGTGACAAAAAAAAATATATTTGATAAAAAATTAAGCTATTGCACTTTACCAAAATCGATTTAGCATTGATCCGATAAAATTACCTTGAAAAAAAAACAATCATAAAAGTCTCTTAATGGTTATTTTACCACAGTGGATATCCCATATATAAAAAAAAAAAATTGATCTGCAAAATGCACAACGTTCGTAAATGCAATTTCAATTTTAAATAGTTGAAAAAAAAACAAGTATCTGTCGAATGAAATGAAAGGGGTTATTTATTTATTTTTTTGCCCCTATTACTGTCAAGGTACATTGTTTATTTTGAAAATCAGGCACTCATTAAAGAAACTCCCTAAACGTATATAGAGAGCGCGGGCCATTTTTTTTTTTTCATATGAATAAAGTTTTGAACTAAGGAGAGTAATGATGAATATACATAGGCTGACCAAGATCTGCGTGCTTGAAAAATCATGGATTGAAATGATTATACTGTTATTGAAAGATTTCTTTTACAAAAAAAAAAAAAAAAAAAAAAAAAAAAAAAAGAAATCGTACACCAAAAGCTTTTTTGGAGCAGACACGACTAACAAGTTCTTTTTTTAAAAGAAAAAGTAATAGCACAATGCCAGTATGCTTTGAAAACTCTAGGTAGCAAATAGTTTACATTAACAATGAACTGCTTCATTATTAATTGTTATTTATCAGGCTATAGAGAAGCTATCAATTCTTTATTATGAAAAAGTTACATGATACTGTCATGCAGAAAATAAAAATAATATTTGCAAGGCAAATGGGAAAGATTGAATCCCTTTTTTATATGAAAGCAAGATTATGATAATTATCTATACAGGTACCCTTTAAATAGTGATAATTCTACCCATTTTCGCTGTTTTGTGAGTGATACTTTTTACCTCTTGGCAAAATTAGTTTTCACAAACCGCCACAGTCAAAACCATGAGGTAGAAAAAAAAACAATTTGACTGTGTTAAAATCATTGCATTCTCGTAATAACTAGAAAAAAAAAAAAGACATATATATACCGGTGATCAATGTTCAATGTATGTTTTTATTTTTTTTGTGATCGCTTACCATCCTCAAATGTCATAGAGCGAGTGTACAAAAAGTGTAATAAATTATTATCAAATATTAATCTAAAAATAAAATATAAAAAATGCTTGGCTATTTCTCTTCACCTGTTTAAAAATAAGATTTTTCCTTTGTTCTCTTTCTCTTTTACTATACTAAACTATTTCATATTTTGCTTTGTTTACAAAATAAACCAAAAACAATAAAACGGTCATCTCATATTAGATTACAATGATAAAAACATTGAAACTTTATTATCATTTTATTAGTATGACAGAAATTAAAAGCGAGAATTACTAATTATAGTTTTGTGATACGAAAAATATATACTGATTTTTCGTGCTTAATGTAATTTTTTTCTTCCATTAATTAAAAGAGCAAGCTTTGTAAAATACAACATCTACTAACACTTTCAGTGTAGCTATTAAAGTACATTCAGTAACTGTCAAAAAATTGATTTATCTGCAACAAATAAAACGTGTTATACATGTCTAATGTATATACTTGGGTATTTTACACTTTTATGAGTGTCAATAATTTGTCATCAGGCAAAGATATATTTATAAAGTGTGATGGCCCCTGATCTTTGTATCTTCAATGTCTGACAAAGAAGCATACTTCAATATGGTTTTAATGGTGAAATAATGTTTTATTAATAAAAAAAAGACAAGTATTTATACTTGAATGAGGGTGTTAATAAATACATAACTAACAAGCGACAAAATAATCAAAGTAATTAAAGTACATGAATTTGAATATAATGACATATTTTTGTTGAAAATAAATAAAGTTTTATGTAGTTAAAATAAATCTAACATATTAAATAATGTTGTTATCAGCTTTTTTTTTTCTTTATATTTCAATGCTTTTACCAAATCTGATATTATTTTACTGTGTAGATTGTTAATTGTTACGAGCAAGCTGTTGGACGCTGTTGACTGCTTTGTAAAACATTACGGTAAAAAATAATTGATAAAAACTCTGTGAACTGCATATCGTTGCAGATCTAATAATATCTTCAAGTAAACAAAAAATTGTCTGTTTCGTTTAGTATTGAAAAGCGTCCTTATTTTTTCCAGTAAAATATTGGGATTATAAGATTACAAAAAAAAAGATTGTTCTGTTCATAAGAAGACTTCCAAGTTTATTGATATTAGTGGGTTTCATTTCTAGTCGTCCCACTTTTGGGACGAATTATTTTTTAATTTTGACCAATAAAATCGCTCTCCCATTTTAACTCAATTCGTCCCACTTTTTCGTGGGACGACCGGTGGGAGGAATTCTTTCTTTTTTGTTTAAATTTTTATTTAACACTACTACATCACTTGAAATGACTAGAAGCCCCAAACAGCTTCTGAGAGAAAAGCTTGAATCTCGCGTACGTATAAAATTCAATAATTTATTTTATTTGTAAAAATGGGATGAATGGGTTTCATTTCTAGTGAATGGGAGAGTAATGTAATTGGCTAATGTTAAATTCATCCCAACAGTGGGATGACTAGAAATGAAACCCACTATTGTTAATTCTGTCTTGCATTTTTCTTCCGAAGTCCGTACCGGATTTCACGTGATAAAGGTCGGACATAGCTCACAATTCCGGACCGGATTTTTAATTCCGGTGGTTTTCCTTTAAGTACTAGTATGTAAGTCAAAAAATCATCTGAAGCTGATTTGGCCGAGTTGGTCTAAGGCGCCGCACTCAAGTTGCGGTCTCGCAAGAGGCGTGAGTTCGAATCTCACAGTCAGCAATTTTTTTTGGCTTTTTGGTGAATTTCATGAGACGTTTTCATGTTTGGGAACTGCCCACACAACTATAACGTGAATGTTTATCAGTCGAACCAAATTTTATCGAACAAGTAAAAACTTTTTTATTTTAAATATTTGATTAGGCAAAACCTCAATACTTAATTTGACTAATTTTAGCAAGACTAGGTAACAAAATATAAATAAATGAAATAATAATAGTTTAATTTTCGATGTATATATTCAGAAATACAACTTAAAGATGTAACCTTGAACGTATTCTAGATATCGCTTTGTTAAGTTAATTCAGAGATACAAATTAGACTTGAAAAGATCAGAAACCCGAGAATCCTCAAAATAAGCTAGGTTTTTTAAATTATCATTACTGAAGGATATATTCCTCAAAAAAAGTAAATAAACAATATTTAATTCCATGTGTTACCCGAGTTTTTTTTTTTGACAGATAAGTAATGCAGTAAACAAATTATACCTATCCTATCTTAACACTCCTGACTACATTATTTATATCAGTTACATCAGACTACCAAATCTTTTTTTTTTCTTAGCTATGCGATATGTAAGTTTTTATTGACCAAATAGAATTAAATTTATTAAACTCTACTCTTTCGCTCTACATTATATATATACAACCGAGAAAAAAGAAATTTTGACAGGTACATATGTAAAATATACCTCAATCCAATTACAATATATCTTTGCTAAGACATTCTATAACAATTTAATTGACTGCAAATTATCCTGACTTAACTAAAGAAATTCGTAATTATAAAATTCATAAAAAAGCATATTTCAAATATGCAGTAATGCACATTTAAAGTTTTTCATGCTTTTTTACAATTTCTGTCAAAACTGCTCCGCTGAAAATAAGCATTTGTTGGAAAAGCCGTCCATTTGCGCTGTCACAGTGAGCTTTCTTTTTTTTTTTTTTTTTTTTTTTTTTTTTTAATTAGAAGTGTAGAAAAAATTTGTCAAATAGTTTCGTTAGTTTTACTCACTTTTATTTACGTTTTTATTTTTTCTTTATAAAAAGTATTAAAAGAACATGATTGACTCTGACACACCCATGACGACGGCGACAACAGAAGTCGTCGACAACAGTACTTTCAACCCACTTGGGTTTGATCTCATGAAGGCTGTCACTCAATTATCTAGTTTAGTTGAAGGCTCAACCTTTGCCGGTGTCGATCTTCAACAACTTAAAACACCTAATACAACAACTTCTAAATCTCAGTTACTTGATATTGTTTCAAAAGTCATGCTTAGACCCGAATGGACAACAAGTGTTGTTCGTTTATTTAGACCTATTGTGATTGATCTTGTAGCTCGTTGGACTTTACCTGGATTCACCACTTTCTTAGACACTGCTTCTGTATCACCTAATACAAGCAGTACTGTATATAAAATTGAATTGGTCGCAAAGGCTTTTAGCACTGTGCTTCCTATTGTACCGCAAGTGAAAAGGTAAATTAATTTTTTTATAAAGTTTTATATTTATTAATGCGTTTTTTTTTTTATTTTATTAATTTTTTTTTTTTAGCTTGGCTGTAACATATTTTACCCACTCAACATCTTTGTTCGAGAGACTAAATCATATCAATTTTTCTAATGAATCAGAGGTATAAAAAAAAAAAAATATATATTTTAAAAAAAGACTAGTTTTTATTAACTTTATTGTATTAGGTCATATCAAATTTGACAGCTGAATTACAAGATTTACTTTTAACAACATATAAATTACTTCGTTTCTCAACCTCTACTTTTACACCACTTTGGAATTGGGGACCATTAGTGCAATTACTTCAATTCCCCGACCCATGTATTCGTTACATTACTGTTTTATGTCTTGTCAACGTATACGGTTTGAGCGATGCTCAAACAAAGAGCTTATTGACTTCAGTCGTAGGAGCCGGACACTCCTTGGATGAATCAGATGAACCTCTTTACACTATGATAGATGGAAATCGTGTTGATATAAGAATGTTAAGGTAAAGAGAATGAGAGAAAGAACGAGAGAGTTTTTTCATGATCAAAGCATTTTGTACTTACTTTTTTTTTTTTTTTTCTTCTAGCTTATGGGAACAACAACAAAAAGCTGACGATCAAATTTCTTTCTTACACAATGATTATGATTCGGACCTTAATCAACATCACGAGCTTTCAAACGACGATTTATGCCCATTGACATGTAATTTATGTGGTGTATTACTTCCCAAGACAGTACATTCTTCTACGGACAATGAAGAACCTGTCAAACACTTTTTCGACCCAAAACTCGTTTTAACCAACACCACCTCAAAGAACTTGCATGCAGTAAGTCTTGCATTATCTATTGGAGCACCTACCTTATTAGAAGGTGTAACAGGTGCAGGTAAAACCTCTTTAATCGAAGAATTAGCAAGTAGAACAGGCAGAGGAGCAGAATTAGTCAAGATCCATTTAGGAGATCAAACGGATCCTAAAGTACTCTTGGGTACCTATGTTTCCACTTCTACACCTGGTTCATTCCGTTGGCAAGCAGGTGTATTAACTACAGCTGTATTAGAAGGTCGATGGGTATTAATTGAAGATATTGATTTAGCACCTGCCGAAGTTTTATCAGTACTTTTACCTTTATTGGAAACACGACATTTATTTATTCCATCTCGTGGAGAAAAGATTAAGGCAAAAGAAGGATTTCAATTGTTCGGTACTAGATCTTTTATTCCTACACGATCTGGAAAAGGAACAAGTTCAAGAGGAGGAGATTTGATGACTGGAGCTAATTTATGGACAAGAGTTCATGTTGAACCACTTACGATTGAAGAATTAGAATTAGTTGTGCGTCAAAAGTTCACTCATATTGGTGATTTTGCTACTCATGTCATGACACTTTTTCAAACAGTTGTAGGTATGTATCAAGATCCTAATTTTACTGCTTTGGCTTCTTCTACTATGGGTCGTTTCCTCTCTACACGTGATTTGATGAAATGGTGTCATCGTGTAGATTTATTAATCGGTGAAAAGTTAAATGATACCTCTACAGTGGGTATCGATTTGACTTTACGTCAAGATTTATTCAGTGAAGCAAATGATTGTTTCTGTGGTATGATTCCTGACTATAATACTTGGATGGTTGTGCTCGAAACAATTGGTAGACCGCTTCAAATCTCTGAGGAATTAGTCCGTAACTATGTAGATCAATATAGACCTACTTTGGAATTAAATGAATCTACTATTCGTATTGGTCGTGTCAATTTATCTTCAATTGCAGCTAGCGGTAAACAAAAACAAAAGCAAGCATTGATCAAGCGTGAAAAGAAGCGACCTTTTGCAACTACTGGACATGCTTTACGTTTAATGGAAAGAATTGCAGTGTGTATTCATTTAACAGAACCTGTATTGTTGGTAGGTGAAACAGGTACAGGTAAAACCACTGTGGTTCAACATTTAGCAGATATGATCCATCAAAACTTGATCGTTGTCAATCTTTCTCAACAATCAGATAGTTCTGATCTTTTGGGTGGATTTAAACCTGTTGATGGTAAAGTATTGGCTATCCCTATGAAGGAAGAGTTTGAACGTCTCTTTGAAAAGACATTCTCTGTAAAGAAAAACATCAAGTTTTTAGAAATGGTACGCAAGACTTTTATTCATCAAAAATGGACAAATTTCGTCACTTTGCTTAAGCAAGCCGTCAAAATGTCTCAACAAAAATTCGAAGCAGAACAAAATGTGGAAA
The DNA here is from genome assembly GCA_025716855.1 of Pilaira anomala. Lineage (NCBI taxonomy): Eukaryota > Fungi > Mucoromycota > Mucoromycetes > Mucorales > Mucoraceae > Pilaira > Pilaira anomala. Next base: position 289,723 of record JAIXMQ010000026.1, read on the forward strand.
GCAAAAAGGTCTCTTCTCCTACACTTCGCAACGCTTGGAAAAACTTTGCTAAACGTGTAGAGGAATTTGAAGTACAACAAGTTCAATCGCAAAACAAGTTTGTTTTCAACTTTATGGAAGGTTCTCTTGTCAAGGCAGTACGTCAAGGTGATTGGATTTTGTTGGACGAGATCAATTTAGCTACTACAGAAACACTTGAATGTCTTTCAGGTCTTTTACAAGATGCTCATGGTTCTCTTCTTTTGACTGAAAAGGGTGATGTTGAACCTATTAAACGTCATCCCAATTTCCGTCTCTTTGCTTGTATGAACCCTGCTACAGATGTTGGTAAACGTGATTTACCTCCTGGTCTTCGTAACAGATTTACAGAATTCTATGTTCACCCACCAGATGCCCGTTACGATGATCTTTTCCAAATTGTCAAGCAATACCTCGTTGGTATCGCTTCTGGTGATGAAAGATGTTATGACGATGTAGCCGAATTCTACATGAGTGCCAAGAAATTAGCTGCAGAACATAAACTTGTGGACGGTGCAAACCAACGTCCTCATTTCAGTATGCGTACTTTAGCTCGTGCTTTAACCTATGTAGCTCAAATCTTCCCTACCTATGGTCTCAGACGTTCTCTTTACGAAGGTTTCTGTATGACTTTCTTGACCCAATTGGATAAAGAGAGTGAAGTATTGATGCGTGAATTGATTTATAAGACTATTTTAAGAGATGTACCTAACCCCAAGAACCTCATTACACAAATTCCTCGTCAACCTAGTGAAGATTTTATTCAATTTGGTTACTTTTGGTTACAACAAGGTCAATATCCCCCTGAAGATGATACTCGTTACATCTTGACCAAGTCCGTTGAAGTTAAACTTTTCAACTTGGCTCGTGTCATCATGTCTAGAAAGTTCCCTGTCTTGATTCAAGGTCCCACCTCTGCTGGTAAAACCTCTATGGTTGAATATATGGCAAAGAAGACTGGTCATCGTTTTGTACGTATCAATAACCACGAACATACTGATCTTCAAGAATACCTTGGTACCTACGTCTCTAACAACGAAGGTAAACTTGTATTCCAAGAAGGTGTATTAGTCGAAGCACTTCGTAATGGTTACTGGATCGTACTTGATGAGTTGAATTTAGCTCCTTCTGATGTCTTGGAAGCATTGAATCGTTTGCTTGATGATAACAGAGAGTTATTAATTCCTGAAACACAAGAAGTAGTTAAACCTCATCCTCATTTCATGCTCTTTGCTACACAAAATCCCGCAGGTCTTTATGGTGGTCGTAAGGCATTATCTAGAGCCTTCCGTAATCGTTTCCTTGAACTTCATTTTGATGATATTCCAGAAAATGAATTAGAGACTATTTTATCAAGACGTTGTGCTATTGCTCCTTCTTATTGTAATAAGCTTGTCAAGGTCTATAAGGAACTTATGGAACGTAGACAAAGTACTCGTATCTTTGAACAAAAACATGGTTTTATTACTCTTCGTGATCTTTTCCGTTGGGCTGGTCGTGATCCTCAAGGATATCAAGAGTTAGCTGAGAATGGTTATATGCTTTTGGCTGAAAGATGTCGTAAAGATGAAGAAAAGAAGGTAGTTAAGGAAGTTCTTGAAAAGGTTATGAAGGTCAAGATCTCTGAAGAGACCATGTATGACTGTAGTAATTTAGAAGAATTTGCTATTTACGACCGTTTACTTAAAGATCATGCAGCTAAATCTGGTGAAGATACTAAACTTGTTTGGACTAAGGCTATGCGTCGTTTATTCAACCTCGTTGCACGTTGTCTTCAACACAATGAACCTGTCTTGCTTGTAGGTGAAACAGGTTGTGGTAAAACCACTGTGTGTCAAATGCTCGCAGAGACTTACCAACGTGAACTTCATATTGTGAACTGTCATCAAAATACTGAAACGGGTGATTTACTCGGTGGTCAACGTCCTGTACGTCACAGAGAAGAAAATGAGGACCCAGATAAGGCACAGCAATTATTTGAATGGCACGATGGTCCACTTGTTCAAGCAATGAAGGAAGGACATTTATTCTTATTGGATGAAATCTCATTAGCTGATGATTCTGTCCTCGAAAGATTAAATTCTGTATTAGAGCCAAGTCGTCTCTTAGTACTTGCTGAAAAGGGCGGTAAACATGTTGAAGAATTATATGGTGCAAAAGATTTCCAATTTTTGGCTACTATGAATCCTGGTGGAGATTATGGTAAAAAGGAATTATCCCCTGCTTTAAGAAATCGTTTCACTGAAATTTGGGTACCTGCTGTATCCGACAGAGATGATTTAATCAGTATTATCGATGAACAAATGACACATCCTTCTCTCACTGGATATAGTGAAAAGATGCTCGATTTCATTGCTTGGTATACTCAAGCACTTGGTCAAAGTCGCACTGTTGTTTCCCTTCGTGATATTCTTTCTTGGGTCAAATTTATCAATGTAGCCGTTGATTCTGGTTTAGATCCTGAATTAAGTTATTGTCATGGTGGTTGTTTAGTATTACTCGATGGTTTAGGTTCTCATGGTTCTTCTGGTTCTTTCTTGACTGGACATATGCTTAAAGATTTTCGACTCAAATGTCTTCGTCATCTTTCTGGTAAACCTAATGCTACCGAACTTCAAATCTTGGGTGAAACCAAAGATAAAGTACAAATTGCAGGTGATAAATTTGCCATTGGTCCCTTTGAAATTCCTCGTGGTCAGTTAGCTAGAACCGACATCAAGTTTACTTTATTAGCTCCCACTACAGCTGATAACGCTATGCGTGTCATTCGTTCTATGCAATTAAAGAAACCCATCTTGCTTGAAGGTAGTCCTGGTGTTGGTAAGACTAGTTTAGTCTCTGCTTTAGCTGCGGCCTCTGGACATAACTTAGTTCGTATCAATTTATCTGAACAAACTGATTTAATGGATCTCTTTGGTTCCGATCTTCCTGTTGAAGGAGGTAATAGTGGTGAATTTGCATGGAGAGATGCACCCTTTTTGCAAGCCATGAAGGCAGGTGATTGGGTCTTATTAGATGAATTGAACTTGGCTTCTCAATCTGTATTAGAAGGTCTTAATTCATGTTTAGATCATCGTGGAGCAGTATATATTCCCGAACTTGATAGAGAATTCTTTTGTGATAAAGAGTTCCGAGTATTTGGTGCACAAAATCCTCTTCAACAAGGTGGTGGACGTAAAGGTTTACCAAAATCTTTTGTTAATCGTTTCACACAAGTTTATGTTGAACAATTGACTTCAGATGATCTTTTGTTTATTTGTTCTCATTTATTCTCTGAATTTGAACCAAAGACTATGGCTAAAATGATTGAATTTAATACGAAGATGTATGAAGAAACAATGATTCGTTGTAGCTTTGGTCGTAAAGGTAGTCCTTGGGAATTCAATTTGCGTGATGTCTTCCGTTGGCTTGAATTAATGCAAAAGGATAATGTGACTGACCCAGCTGAATATCTTGATATTATTTACATGCAACGTATGCGCACACATGATGATCGTCTTCAAATTATTCAACTCTATGAATCTGTATTTGATGTCAAATATGATCGTCCTGATAAGCCTAGTTATCACGTCTCTACCAACTCCCTCTCTGTAGGTCATTCTCGTTTGATCAGAGAACAAACTGAAAGCTCTACTGATATCTTTGAACATGAAGATCATATCTTGCAATCGTTTTTATCTCCTCTCGAGTCATTAATGAAATGTGTGGAGTCCTCTTGGATGGCTATCGTCACTGGCCCATCCGCCTCTGGTAAGACATCTCTTGTCCGTCTTTTGAGTAAGATGACAGGTCACCGTTTAGAAGAGTTTGCTATGAATAACAGTGTAGATACAATGGAATTACTTGGTGGTTTTGAACAAGTCGATTTGAACCGTCATCGTCAAGTTGTCATGGATACACTTCATCAATTGATTAGTCGTGCTTCCAAGAATCTCTTAATGTATTTCGCTACACTTTCATCTGATAGTGAGCAATACGGTACTGTCTTACAATTGATTCGTCAACTCAATGATTCTTGGTATGTACTCGAAAGTAAGCAACACCATATGAAGGTTTTCTCTACTGATCCTAATGCCGGTCAATTGGATTATACTCTTGTGACAAATGTTGTTAACTGTTTAAACTCTGCCTCTGTTGTCGATGTTGAAGCCAAGGAATCCATTGATGCAGTTAATGTTCTTATTCAAAATCTTCAAAAGCTTGAAAAGGATTCAATTGCTGGTAAGTTTGAATGGATTGATGGCCTCTTGATCAATGCACTTGAAAAGGGTCACTGGCTTCTTATCGATAATGCTAATATGTGTAACCCCTCTGTTCTTGATCGTTTGAATCCTCTCTTTGAAAACGATGGTGTACTTATGGTGAATGAACGTGGTCTTGTTGACGGTACAGTCAAGGTGATTAAACCTCATCCTAACTTCCGTATGTTTATGACAGTGGATCCTCAAAACGGTGAACTCTCTCGTGCTATGAGAAATCGTGGTATTGAAATCTCTTTAGTTGATTCTAACTGGAATAAGAATACTCAAGATGTCACTAAACTTGCTAACTCACTTGGTGTTCGTGGACCTAAATTACCCATGATATTAAATGAATTACAAGGTGCTGCTACCGCTCAACGTCGTAGTTTTGCTAAGGGAGAAAATGTTCGCGAGTACTTGTTATTCGCCACATATCTTGTTGAACGTCTTCAACGTGGTCAATCCCTCAAGAAGGCAATTCGTGAATCCTTTTTCCAAGTTTTTGTTGATATTAAGGAAGCTCCTGAGGCACTTGTTGCTTTGTTAGAGTGTAACCCTGAACAAGATCTCTTACAGAATATGCTTAGCCCTACTAATTCACCCTTCCTTATTGGTGGTCTTATGTTCCAAGATGATTCTGCACTTGCAACTATTGCACTTCAAGGTGCTTATGTTATCTATTTATTACAAACGCTTGATCCTGAAGATCCTGCTTCTTTAAAGAAGATTGAAATCGCAGGTGATTATTTCTTGGAGCATTTGACTTATCAAGATCATGGTCTTCGTCTTCGTTGGTTAACTTACATGTCTCAGCAAGCTGTTGATACCAAATCAAATGTCTTGGAACGTTTAGGTTATTTAATGAAGGAAGTCTATGTTCATCCTACCTTTTTAGAGTTATCCAAGATTCAAACTGAAATGAAAGAAGGTGTTGCACACAACCCCTCTGTAGTTGAATACACCCGTAATGCTTACCATCTGTTGATTCGTCTTTACAAACAAGAGTATGCAGATAGAAACATGCGTAATGCTACTCAACGTCTCAAGGTGGGTAACTTGACATCTCTTCAACAATCTTATTGTTTCCATGAAGGTCGTTTGAGTGAAAGTCAACTTTTACATCCCGTTGTATCCAAGCTTTATCCTCTCTTTGAGTCTATCAAGTCTGCTTTCGCTACTTGGGTCAACCAAGGATACTATCATGCTTGCCCTACTTCTACTTTTGAAGTTTTTAATAAGATTTTAGATGCTCGTGATTTCGCTTGGAACTTAACTCAAATGGAAAGTCTTTCCCTTGATAATCTTTTGATAATCTTGAGAATCATGAAGGATCTCATGTCTACAGAAGGTATCAAGTTTCCTCAAATGGAACCTGTCTTTGGTCATATTGAAAGCATCATGTCTGGATTTGATTTTAATACCAGTAGATCTATGAAGGCACTCTGGAAATATTTCTGTCCATCTACGTTATCCTCTGAGTCCTTGCATGAACTCGAAGCCGAATTACACAAGATCAATGCTACCATGAACTCTTACAAGTATGATTCAGAGGAAGGTCTTACACCTAAGTCACTTGTTTTACGTGCTAAATCAGAAGCCAAGGAAGCCTTAGTAGAAGGTATTGCCACTCTTTACGCTGTAGATGAAAATGATACCGAGAATGCAGAAAAGGTGTTAAAATCACTCCGTAAACTTCCAGAATATATTAACCGTGAATTAGAAGCTTCTGCACCTGCAGAAAAGGACGTAAGAAGAGATACTTATTGGGATACAGCTTTAATGCCCTTGTATGATTACACTAGTGTTGTAACTGAAATGGAGCTTATTGCAAACTTGTACACAGCAGCTTGCAACTCTTCTGATACAGATGCTATGGAAAAGTTAGTCGAAGAGATGTTGAAGTTTAGAAAGTTTGCTTTCAATAAGTCCTCTCGTCCTCCTCTTGATATGGTACCTTATCAACGTATGATTTGGTTCTTGGATTCTGGAAAGACAGTTGATATTGCTACTGCTCTTCCCGGTATGATGCAAGATGCTGCTTATACTTATCATCAACGTCTTTGGAGATCAAGTGTCTATCAAAAGGATCTTTATCAATTAACACCTTCTGAAGAAGAAGTGGTGAGTTATATTACTAAAAAAAAAAAAAAAAAAAAAAAAATACTAATATTTTTTACACAGGATCTTGGGATTACTGAAGGTTCTCTTAGTCTTTTCGAAAGTGTTGAGACACTTGCTTGTTTAAATATCTTGAGTTCAGTTGATAAGATGCCTGCTGATGCTTATGAAAACGCACTTACTCAGTTGAAGAACTTAAAGCATTTCCTTACCTCCAATGTCAATTTGAAAGATAGAAGAGCTCTTGAAGCTGTTACACTTATCGCTATGGCTCGTCAGGTAAATATTTTAAAATTTTAAAGAATACGATTTTCTATATTTATTAACTTTTTTTATTTTATTCGTAGTTACTTAATGCTTCTGCTGAAGTTATCCCCAATGATCATTTTACTACTCTTACAACTGAATTCAGTAAAATTACTGCATTTACCAAGACTCTTTTAAAGGCATCTATTTATTCTACTGAAAACTATAGCACTCAATACGAAGAAGCTTTAGCTGTTTTAAATGAAGTCTCTAGAATTATGGAAAGTGTTGATTTCAACGCATTCTATATCAATGCAGTCAAGTCCATTAGTGAATGCGTACATCGTTTAAGAATCAAGGATGATGCTGGATTTTATTCTTCTGCTGGTAAGGCTCGTGTCCTTTTGGGATTATCCTTTGTATCAGCCTATATTCCCGATTATCCTGTTGATCCTACATCCGAGCCTCGTCTTCATGTTAACTTGTTGAACAAGAAGAAGCAAGAACACACTGATAATATTGAAGTCCGTAGTCAAATTGAAATCATGTACACTGGTAACGATACCAACAAAATTGTGGCTCAAGAACAAACTAACTTAGGAAAGGTCAACAATGAACTCGCTCACAGTGCAACCATTTTCTCTCTTCGTCCTGCTCAATCTCAATTAGAGGAAATCTTTGTTGATCTTCGTTATCTTCAAAAGAGTATGCTTGACCGTAATGTTGAGAACTTGTTGACAGATCTTGAAACTAATGGTGTCGACTCTGTATTACAACGTGAAAATCTCTTACAAGGTAATGCACTTCAATTTGTGGATAGAGTGCATCACAAGTTCCCTCTTTACAGAGATATTCTTCAACCTCTTATTGTTGCAGTAGATGATATCAAGTATGGTCTACGTATTTTAACAGCCAATGCAAGAAAGGATAGTACAGATAAGTTTTTGGCAGAGGTAATTGAACTCCTTGTACGTGATCCCGATGTATCTCATCATGATTATGATCTTGATTGGCATACACTTGCTACACCTGAAAAGATTGATAAGCTCAAACGAGTTGTTTTTGAAAGAGCTCCTACAAACAGAAAATGGGCTTTCTATCTTCGCCTTTTGATTGTCATTCTTCAACGTCTTGTTATTGGTGTCAATACAAATGCTTACTTGAAGACAGATGATCTTATCTCTGTTAATGTCTTGTTTAGTGAGATTATTCAAGTCTGGAAGTCTGCAGAAGAATACAAACAAAAGATGGCAGTTGAAAAGGAAGCCATGTATAAGACACGTGCTAGAAAATACGAGCCTCCTACTGATGAAGAATTAGAGGAACAAGATTTAAAGAAGATCTTCGCTGATTTCAATGAAGACTTTGCCGATTTGAACCTTGAAGATGATGGTCAAGCAAAAAAGACATTTATTCCTACTGATGTAGAAGAAGTATCCGTATTAGATGATGAAGACGTTCATCGCATTGGCCATCTTCACCGTATGCTCTTCGAAACTTATAGTCGTGATGCTTGTACTCGTTCTGATAAATCTTGGGATCGTGAAAGTATTCAATCATATGCAGTTGCTAGTCAATTAGCTACTATGGCTAATTCAGCATTTACAAACTCTACTGATCGTATCTGTAACGGTGGTCATCTTCGTATTACTTCTTTGACAATCAACCGTTTGGAATCTGAAAATTCATTTGCAAAGACTAGTGATAACATCTATGATTTCTATCAAAGTGAAAATGTTGGTGAAGCCAAACGTGTTGAACCTATTGTGAACCGATTCAAGGCACGTATCTTGGAATTAGTTGAACAATGGCCCGAACATGCTATCCTTGAGCAACTAATTGTGATTTGTGATCGTATCTTGACCTTCTCTATTCTTTCACCTGTTGCTAAATTCTTGACTGGTATTGAACTTTTATTACAAAAGTCAGAAGATTGGGAAGCCTATGCTGCCAAACATGTTTCATTGAAGGATCAACGTGAAGAATTGATTGCTTTGATTGTCAGTTGGAGACAACTTGAGTTGAATTGCTGGCCTAAACTTTTAGCTGCTCAAGAACAATATCATCAAGATGCTGCTTTTACTTGGTGGTTCCATCTTTATGATACAGTCAACAATACTTCTTTTGAAACTGATTCTGAAGTTACAAACACAAAGAATACCCGTGAATTATTGGGTGCTCTTGATCAATTCATTCAGTGTGCTTCTATAATTGAATTTGAACCTCGTCTTAAGATGATCGATAGTTTCTATCGTCAAACCAAGATTCAGGCGCAATTGTCTACATTCGAAAGTGAAAAGTTGAACTATGAAAGAACGGCCACTATCTTGCGTAACGTGTACTTGTATTACTCTCAATTCCAAGAACATGCCAATACTATGCTTGCCCAATTACGTAAACCTATTGAGAAAGATTTGAAGGATTTCGTTAAGATTGCTACTTGGAAGGATGTCAATATTTATGCTTTACGTCAAAGTGCAGCTAAAACACATCGTCAACTTCATAAATGTATTCGTAAATATCGTGAGGTATTAAACAACTCAATGTTGACGATTATTGCAAATTATAATGAAGAACATGCCATGTATCAATACGGCGATGATAAACGATATGCCAAGGATATTAACCGTGGACTCGTTGATCAACTCTCTCAACCTAATCTTTGGACTGGTTCAACCACTGTGCCTGAAACCAATGATGATTTTGATTGGTCATCTGCACCCGTTGTAAAGCAACATCTTGCTAATCTTCAAGTAACATTGAACAGAATGCGTGCTTATTGTCGTAAGGATATCTTTGTTGTAGATGAAGAAACAAAAGAACTCCCCTTGGAGAACTTTATGACTGAAATGATTGAACAAGTCAAGTACTTCCAAAAGGAAACACCTTCTATCATGACAGAAGAAAATAAGTCAACTGTCAAAAACCAAAAGTTATTAAAGAAAAAGGCATTAGTTGATTTCTTGAAAGAATTACGCCGTCTTGGTCTCAAGTCTCGTCCTGGTACCATGAAAGAACAAAATGCCGATACTGCTATTCTCTTCCGTCAACAAGTTGCTGATTTGGAATCTGTAATCAAGAGTAGAGATCTTCAAAAGGAGAAGTTGTCAAGTTATACTTGCGCTACAGATGATATGGTAGAACAATGGAAGAAAGCTAATGACTATTATTTCCGCTGTATTGCTAGAATGACTCATTTAAGAACTATCAGTATGACCAATGTCAGTAAGGATCTTTCAATGCTTGAAGTAGAACGCTCTTTAGCTGCCACTGAGCATATGTTCAGTTTGGTTACAAAGGAACGTACTATCTTGTCTCGTGTTGAAGGACGTATGCAATTACTTCAAGGTGCAGCAGTTCAGCTTGCTTCCCTGTACGATTCTTTCTCCCAAGGAAAGCCTATTGCTCGTGACGCTGAATTAGGCTGTCGCTTAACTAATCACAAGGTGCATATTGATAAACTTGCTTTATTTATGAACCAAGCTGTTGCTGTTGTCTCTCTTCAAGCTGGATCGGTTGGTCAACATACTTTAAGAGAATTAGAGGAAATGACACGTGGTATTCAAAAGATTCAAAAGACGGTGGATTATTGTTATGTTCAACGTTATCTCTATCCTCGCTCTGCTACTAACCTTGAATTCTCCTTATTGTCTACTGATATTGAAGAAATGATCAACTCTCATTCTGAAAAGATTGAATTGATTCACACACTTTTAATTAGTGCCATGCAAGTATTGCCTCAATCTAGTCATGTGTTGTTCCCTATTACTCAATACATTGAAAGTATTGGTCTCTTACCTATCACTCAAGCTCAAATTCAAGAACAGGAAGAAGAGAATGGAAAGGCTACAATTGTTGATCTTCGCGAAAAGATTTATGGTTTAATTGATGCTGCTTTAGTCTCTATTCAAGACTTGAAAAAGGCAAATATTGCACCTGAAAAACCAAAATCTATCTTGACTGAAGAAGGCGACGAAGAAGAAGATACTGATGACATGAGCAATGATTATATTCGTGTTCAAAACAGTAAGCAAGCTAAGCTTGCTAGTGCACTTCATCTTGAATCTGCTTCTAAACGTTGTATTGAAGTCTTGACGATTGCTCATCAACTCATGTCTCGTTCTGAATCTACTGAAGTTGTGAACGAAATCTCCCGTTTGTTACAAGAAACTTATCCTTTCCTTCAACAGTACATGCTTATCGTTCAACATACACTCAGTAAGATGTTGATTCATCATAAGGCAATGGCCAAGATGACATATTGTCTTGTCAATTCTTTCAGTATCATCATCACCAAGGGTTTCTGTATGCCTGCTGGTGCAGATGATGGAGAAGAAGGAGAAGCAGATGGTACAATGAGTGGTACAGGTATGGGAGAAGGAGACGGTAACAAGGATGTAAGCGAAGAAATTGAAGATGAAGAGCAAGTCCTTGGTACGCAAAATGAAGAACGAAATAATGATGATAAACAAGATACTAAAGAAGAAAAGAATGGTATGGATATGGAGAATGATTTCGATGGTAATCTTGAAGATGTTGAACAAGATGATGAAAAGGACGAAGATGATTCTGATAGTTCAGATGATGAAGAAGATCCTGATGAGCAAATTGGTGATGTAGACGATATGGATCCTGATGCTGTGGATGATAAAATGTGGGGCGATGAAGCTGAAGAGAATTTGAAGGAAAGTGATAAGACAGTTGAAGATCAAGGAAATCAAGAACAAGAACAGGAATCTGAAATTGTTGCAAAGGATGAAAATGATCAACAACCTGATTCTAAGGGTGAAAAACCTGATAAGAATGATAAGAAGGAAAACCAACAAGAAGCCGATGGTGAGGAAGGTGATGGCGACGAAGAGATGGATGATGATGAAAATAAGGAAGAAGGCGATGAAGAACATGAGGGTGAAGGAGAAGATGAAGATGACATCGAGAATAAGGCTGGTGAGCAACTCAATGCTGAAATTCCTGAAGCCGAAACTTTGGAACTTCCTGATGATATGAATATGGATGGCGACGATGATAAAGAAGATGGTGCCGGAGAAGAAGAAGGTCCAGACATGAATGATCCTATGGATATGGATGAAAAAGCTCCTAATCAAGGTGAAGAGCAACTTCCTGAAGAAGACGAGGATGCCGAAGCCTTCCATGATGCCTTGGATGATGCTGAGCAAACTCAAGATGGTGAAGATGAAGAAATGGCCGACGCTTCTGCTCAAATGGATACTGAATTAGGTGAAGGTGAGGACGATGAAGAAAAGAATGCCTCCGGTGATGATGAGGAAAAAGAAGAAAATGAAGAACTTGCGCCTGAAGTTGGTGACTCTGAACAACAAAAGAAGAATGGTCAAATTGAAGAAGATGAGCAAGACCTTGATGAAGAAGAAAATAAGGCCCAAAACCGTGAACAACCTGATAGTGATGCTACTGCAGATAATCAATTTGGTGTCCAAGGTGAGTCCGGTAAACAAAGTAAGAGTTCTGCTGGTAAGAAGGAAGGTGAAGATGATACAGCTGAAAATGACGATGCTGCAGATGAAAAGGCTGATAAGCAAGAAAAGAAGGGTAAATCCGAACGTGGTGCTAACCAATCTAATGAAGAAGAAGCTGATGATGCTGAAAAAGAAGAGCAAGGAGAAGATGACTCTGAAGAACAAGAAGCTAGTCAAGCACAATCTAATCCCCAAAGAAGTTTGGGTGATGCATTGGAAAAATGGCGTAGAAGACTTGCTGACCTTGATGATGAACCCGAAAATGAGGAAGAAGAAAATGCTGAATCAGAAAAGGAAAAGAAAACTGAAGATCCTGATACCGAAGAAGCCAAGGTAAATGAAGATGATTCATTTGAGTACGTGAAGAACGATGACGATGCTCATGATATGCAAACTATGGGTAACGCTCAACCAGATCAAGTCCAAGACTTAAAGATGGGCGGTATGGATGAAGAAAAAGAAGACAATAACGAAACTTCAGGTGAAATGGAAGTAGATGATCAAGTAGATGATGTTGATACTATGCCTTTAGCTCGTGAAACACTAGACATGTCCGGTGCTGGTGATAATCAAGGCGCTATCCTTAGTAAGAAATTACCTGAACAACAAATAATGGAAGATAGTGAAATCTTGACTATGGATGAATCTGTTGTATCTCGTGAACCCCTTGAGCAAGAAGATATTGAGCGTATGAGAGATGAGCTTGAAACCCAGGTGTCCGACTGGCGTGAAGAAGGCCGTGATATTAATAAGGCTCGAGAACTTTGGCAAGGATATGAAAATTTAACTCACGACCTCGCAATGGGTCTTTGTGAACAACTTCGTTTAATTCTTGAACCTACATTAGCTACTAAACTTAAGGGTGATTATCGTACCGGTAAACGTCTTAATATGAAGAAGATTATTCCTTACATTGCAAGTCAGTTCAAGAAAGATAAGATCTGGTTGCGTCGTACTAAACCTAGTAAACGTCAATATCAAGTTATGATTTCTGTTGATGATTCCAAGTCTATGTCAGAATCTCATTCTGTACAACTTGCTTATGAAGCATTATCACTTATTTCCAAAGCATTATCTCAACTTGAAGTAGGTAGTATCTCCATTACATCATTTGGTGAACGTGTTCGTTTATTACATCCTTTTGACCAACCTTTTACTTCTGAATCTGGTGCAAATGTTATCCAACAATTCACTTTTGCCCAACAAAAAACTTACGTCAAAAATTTGATTGAAACCTCTCTCGGCTTATTTGAAGGTGCTAAGCATACTTCTGGTCCAGGTAACGCTGAGCTCTGGCAACTCCAATTGATTATTTCTGATGGTATTTGTGAAGACCATAATACACTCCGTGCCCTTGTCCGAAGCGCATTGGATCAACAAATTATGATGATCTTTATTGTCGTCGATAACAAGCCCGAAAAGGATTCCATCTTGAATATGACCAACGTCAAGTATACGATTAAGGATGGTAAATACGGTATCCAAATGAACCCTTACCTTGAAACATTCCCCTTCCAATACTTTATGGTCTTGCGTGATATCAATGCTCTTCCTGAAGTTTTATCTGACGCATTAAGACAATACTTTAGTTTCGTCTCTGCCTAGTTTTTGAATACTAGTTTACATTTGTATTATATTTTATATTATTATTTTATTATTTTTTCAATAAAAAAAAATGTTTTAAACATTAAAATCGCTTTCTTTCGTTCATCTGATAACACAATTGATTGTATTATTTTTAAATGGGGTTCCAAAAGAAGCTTTAATATTACAGCAATTGAGTCGATAGAAAACAGCAATTATTACCAAATGACGATTGTGACAAATATGTATATCTGAAATCCGAAGCTCATCGATGTATTTCAATGCCTTTAAATTAATGTAAAATATCACTTCATCATATAATATGATAACCTAGATAATTATGGTATCTATAAGATAGTTTGAAGAAGTGATAATAAAAGCTTTTTATTAAGGGAAACTTGGTCTTTGATGGCACAAAAGTCAGGTGTCGACTACGGTTTGGTTGAACTATTATAAACATTAAAAAAAAACCCCCAGCACCATTTGACCACAGTTGTAAATTAACTGCCAAGTAATATTCCATTTCAAAGAAGATAAAAGAAATAAAAGTCATCATTTATTAGTTCCTGAATCATGTTTGTGCGCAAGTATTATCACAAGGGTGTTTTATTTGTGACTTGAAGCAAACTATAAAATACACCAAAAAAAAACATTCATTCAAGCTACTGTCTTTTTTCCCCAAAACAAAATGAAACAAGAAGCTGAAAAAAATATCAACAATACTGTTTTTGAGAAAGTTTTTATTAAACAAGAAGCAGAGGAAGATAAAGAGTGTTTCACACGCGCTTTACGTAACCCTGTAAGAGAAAGATCCCCTCATTCAGACGAAGGCGAAGAGCCGGATAATGATTTCAAACGTTTGAGTTTTTCTTTCAAAAAAAAAAAAAAAAAAAAAAGAAATAGCACCGTAAAATATATTAATCGTACATTTGATCTTTACACAGGTTCTAAAGAATCACATAAAAATCAATATTGTAGATTATGCAATTTTACTAATGAGACAACAAAGCTTTATGCACGCCATGAAATTCAAATTCATAACACTAGAAGATTTCCAAATATTGACATAGGGTCTCTTCATTGTAATACAAGCAATTTAACGCTTTTAGCAAGGAAAAGCTATCGTCAACACATGTTAGGTTTTCACAGTATAAAAGTCCCACTGACTGCACGAAGACACCATCCGCCTTTGGGACCAGATAACTATTGTATGACATGCAAAACGAAGTTCAGCAACCAACATATCTCGATTTCACAACGGACCTCCTCGCAAGTATGAACCAAGCACTTTTGATACCGCTACATCTTACTGTAAAATATGTGATAGAAAATACAAAGGCAAAGACATTTATACACGCACATGTGGAAATCTCATAATATATGCTTACCACTGTCTAAATTTCCTCCAGTTCCAAAGATGAAAGCAAACATAAAAGATCCAAAATTGGACGCAGAGGTGTAAACGATCGCAGCAACTACTGTGCCATATGTAAAAAAAAAAAAAAAAAAAAAAAAAAAAAAAAAAAAAAAAAAAAAAAAAAAAAAAAAAAAAAACGCTTTCAGAAAGATACAAGTACCTAATACATTTAACGAAAGTTCATAAAAAACCGATCCCCGACCTTCTTGAAGGGATTGGATGCAATGGTGTTAACAACGTAGTCATTAGCTGTATTGTTAAATATTGCACTAAATGTAATAGTGTGTTTTATACCAAGGATCTCTATCGTATTCACTTGAATGATGTTGCTCCTAAACTCCAATTAAGAACGCCCTGCATTTACCCCAATTCTCTTGATCCAAATAATTATTGCAGCCCCTGTATGTAATATGACTTGCAGCGACCAAAGTAAATACCGAGCACATATGATGTATTATCATGCTGTGTCTGTTAAGAACCGCGTTACTATAAGATCTGATATTGCTATAGAAGACCCCGTCATCGATTATGACATGAACTATTATAACGCATGTAATAAAAATTTCACTATGAGGCTTTGTTACAGAAAAAATCTAGCTCGCATACATGGAATACCAATACCAATGTCTTACCGAAAATTTCTTGTAAGATATAAAGGATCGCTAAACATCGACGAATCAAACCTGCGTTGCACAGCATGCAATGATACTTACAACTGCCAGCTAAATTACAGAAATCATTTAAAATCGGTACATCATTTAAGAGACACCCATGATAGAACATATCGGATAGGTACTAAATTTATACATGTTTAACATAATGCTCTATCAAAATTTGGGTAATTTTTTATATATAAATATTGTCGTAATGAGCCTTTCGTACCTGTTGTTTTAGGAAATTGCTAAAATTATATCACTTCCTGACTGATTTGCAATAGGCTTCTGAATAAAAACTAGTTATATTAATGTCTAAAAACGATTAGCGAACAAAAGATTTATTTTTTCGTCTTTTTGTGATTGTTCAAGCTACTGAAGAGATAGGTTCAAATATTATTATTACGTATTATTGTTAAACATTTATTATACATGTTAATGATGTACACAATGTAAGAAGTAGTGAAAAAAAAAACCTTTTGTTTTTTATTATGCAAAAGAAAACAAAAACAACATATATCTTCGTAACGGACAATTTATACACCAGCTACTACTACCATTGTGCGTTACTCTTCATGACTATGATAAAAATTTTATACTAATGTTGAGGTGCAATTGTGAGTAATGATTCATAGTTCGGTAAACGGTCTTCATTATATAAAGGAAGAGCTTCTTCGTGTTCTAAAAAACTTAGAAATTTTGGAGCAGGTAAAACGTCAACATTATCATTATGTTCTTCTGGGTTTTGGTCAAATATATCTCGAAAAGTTGAATAGACTTTAATCTCTTCGGAGGATCGAATGCCATATCCCAAGGTTCCAATATGTATAGGTACGTTTGTCAGGTCAAAATTGGAACACCATAGTTTTCCTTTTCGTTTGATGCTGATTTTAAGTTGATACCCAATGGAAAATACTGGGCTATAAGAAAATGAAGGTATAATGTCCAATGATAAGTCTATTTTTGAATTGATGTAAAAAACCTCTTGTTGATTTCCACTAGATGAAGAAGTGTCGATCGAATGGGAGCCTATTTTATTTTGCGCAACAAGATATGATAGTTTTCGTTCACCTTTACTTGTTTTGTTTCCAGCATTATTTTCTGTAGTTTTATTCCATGTCTGATTTTGGTATAATTTAAAAGATATTGATTCGATTGAGTTCTTTGGTATGCCTTTGACTGATAGAGAAATTGGAATTGTATCTCCAGGTACATAATCTAAAGACGTAAGTTTTATACCGACGGACGGGATTGATTTTTGTAATTTACTGGATGTATTTTCTACTCTTGAATCCCTTTCATTAGTAGTAATGCAGATTGAATTCTTTGATAAACTTGTTTCAATAAATGGCATATAAGTAATGTCTTTATGTGCTTTAATAATGGTATTTCCTCCTTGAGCTTGAGAATCCAAATAGACAGATAAAGTGTATCTACATTTATATCCTAGCCCATCGCCGTACGAATAGAAATCAGAAGTAGGGGGAAACTGAACCAATGGTAACTGAATAATAAACGGTATAGATGCATCCGTATTTGGCATAAGTTTTGGGAATAACTGCGACTCTTTACGACTCCATAAACTCTTTTGACTACCAAATAACTGTTGATTATATATAGGTTTGATAAATCCAGAATCATAGGTAGACTCAGTTGCATGAAATATAATACGTAGTCGTTCAGCATTTTGTAATTGTGTTTCTGAAATATTTAATTTGACAATGCCTACATAAGTATAATTTGTTAACAATAGTGATGATTTGTTTGTTGTATAAATTTACCTTGAAATACTGATCCAGGACCATACACTGGCTCGTCTTTTATACGCCATCCAAATCCGGGTAAAAGATGAATTGATAATGACATTATGTAAAGTGTTTAATAAATAAACGATAATTTTTATTCAAAGAAGAAATCTTGTGTTTATATACTTTTTTTTTATTGCCATGCCAAAAAAAGTCGGACTTTTATTGGACAATATACCAAGAGGTAACTTCAGGCTTGAAGTCCATGATGGCTCCTTCAAAAGAACAAAAGCATGTATATAACAAAAGCTAATATACACCAGAGTATTTATGTCTTCAAAATATTTGAATGGCAACCGTTAAAATAAAGGTTTTATGACAAATAAGATCTACAATAAACTTTAAGCTTTGCCAAGCTCACTTGGCAGGATTTTTTTTTTTTTTTTGCCCACAAAATCCAAAAACTCGGTTTCAACGTTACAAAGAGTCATTGAAAAAAAAAAGTTATATATTTATAAGCTTTTGCAAGCAGTCTATTGTATAATACGTATATTAGTATATCAAAATCATCGATCTCAAAATTGTAGTAAGTCTTCAAAATCTAAATTCTTAATTTGAACTATATGTATAATCTATTTTTATATAGCTACGATAAAACGTTCTTAATTCGTTCTATTAAGGTCTGAAACAACATAAATTGTATATAAGATATATTGAGTATAAACAAATATTGTAGCGTGATGTACAATCTCTTAACCACGAAGAAAAAATAATTTCTGTTTAAAGACTCTAAAACCTGTGCTTGTACTGTATATAGAAAATTGGTACTCATATATTTCATTAGAAGTTATAAGATTTTGACTGAAAGCTCCTTATGATAAGCCTACATAAATCAAAATTATATAAGTACTTTAAAAGCAAAAAATACACCAATTACATGAGACATTCACTCCTATTAATATGCAAGAAGTTCAGAAATATCCAGATATTCTGTGCAAGTACTGCGGTTTCTGTGCTACTATTGTTGTAAAGCAGGTTGATGATATTTAATCTTGTTGTAATCGATGTCATTGTAATTTTGAAGAATCATCTCTATGAAAGTTTGATTTTAATCCACGCCTTTTTTTTATTTTTTATGAAAAGGTATGTTCTTTTAATAGTATAGAATATGAAATTTAATGAGTGTCTAAATAGACATCAATCGATCTTGTGGTACACAAAATGTTTGGAATAACTGTACTTTTTTCTCTTACATAATATACGAAAACCGCAGTAAATAAAATTATAGCGTCAAGCTATATAAACATTCGATCAGTTTAGGCAATCTATCTGTATGTTTTGTGTATATATCAATGCAGATTAAAAATAAGAGTAAAATATTTTATAACGTAAGGGACATAAATACATGAAAAAAAAAAGATCTTCCACATTCGCCAAGACTTGGCAATAACTCTCAGTTTGTATCACGCTTGCGTATCACAGATATCTAGTTATTACGTATTTTTTATGTAAAACGAAGTACACCATATGACTATCCGTCTCTTGATATATATTGACGTAAATATTAAAAAAAAAAAAAAAATACACATGAGAATATACTAGTAATAAAAATAAGACTTCGTAATATCATATTCTATGTTTGTATTCGAAATATACGACCACTTTGCAGCTCATTCATATTAGATGAGAAATCCATATGATATCACCCGTTAAAAAATTAAAATAGAAAAATTAACAAGATCAAACAAACATGCTGCAATATTATACTATTTTATTCATTTTTGTCTATTTTCGGTAGATTAATTTTTATACAAAAAAGGAGAGTAACTATACAAATAAAAACAAGTCTAAATTTTTTTCTTAAGAGGTAGTAGCCATGCTTTAAAAAGAAGGAATGTTTTCATAACTGGGTAATTTACTAGAGTCATAGAGAGGCAATGCATCTTCATATTCAACAGCTTTCATAAATAATGGAGAAATAGGGGTATCGAGATCTGAATATAGCTTGATTTCATTAGATGATCGAATACCATAACCCAAGGTACCAATCGTGATATGGACACTATCTAGACTAACACACTGTTTCCATATATTGCCTAAAGAGCTCTTTTGTTCTACTGTAATTTGAAGCCGGTAGAAAATATTGGCTAGCTTTCCATAATCATAAGAAGGAGATATATCATTAGGTATTTTTAGTGTCAAATCGCCATCACAATACATCCCGGATCCGTCAAGAGATTTTATGAGTAATAAATTTGATGAAACTGAAGCAACACACTTTATTTGATCTGGTATATCATCCGAATGACGTATTGACAGAGTCTGAATAAGTTTGAGATGAGCAGTGACAAATTGCAACGAGTTTTTTGATTCCTTTTTCCAGTTATTCTTCCTCTCTACGTGAAGGTTAAGACTTATATTATCGCCAAGCACATATTCTTGAGCAGTCATTTGTACTTTAGCAGACAAACTTTTCTTTTCTTTGGTTAGTACAGTAGGAATTTTCAGAAAACTGGTCGTTACAAACGGCATACATAGAACAGGAACTTCTTTTTTTATCACGGGGATATCAAGTGTAGGTGTATCAAGTAAGGCCACAAGTAAAAAATTACATTTGTAGGATGTATGATCAACAGAGGGTGGAAATTGAATCATTGGCATTTGAATAGTAAAAGGAAAAATATGTTTTCGTTTCTGTGAGAGCTGCTGTAAAGTTTGATTCGAATGCCAGAGTACGGTTTGAGTACTAAAGATCATATTTTTGGCAGAACGTATCACACCAGGCGAAACTTCAAAAGAAGGAATTGTTTCAATTGCATAAAACACGAGGCGAACTCTTTCAATAGACATAGGTGTATCTATATTTAAGTTTACAAAACCTTTATATAAAGGGATTGTATTTGTGTTGGTTGAATGAGCAGACATTTAAATATACACAAAACATACCCTGAAAGACTGAACCAGGACCATATACAGGTTGATTTCTGATTGACCAACCGAATTCAGGCAGAAGTTCAATAGAGAGAGAGCAAGTCTTTTTTGGAGAAGACATTTTTTTTATATATATATATATTTATTAATATGCTTTGACAGGAGAAGGACAAAATAATTCATGTATTTATATATTTTTCAACAATGATCTTCGCTACCGCAGCAAAAAAAAAAAAAAAAAAAAACCATGATTAATCGTAGTGTTTTATTTATATCTAATGTGTTACCTTATATTGTTTTATTTACAATGTAAAACTGATTTTTTATTTAAAAAAGAAAAATGGAATTGTGATGAATTATTGAATGTATTTATGAAGGAACTTTCTATGGAAATCAGAGCGTAACATATCATTAACGAATCTCTTTTTAGGTTTATCATCAAGACCTCTTGCTTGATTCTTGAAAATAACATCATCATCCCATCTAGTAAATAGGGAAAAATATTAGTTACACAATTTTTGAAACAGATTTCTTTCTTTATTTTACCTTCTTTTAACGCTGAAGTCACGTTTTTCTTGTCCAATATTTAAAAGAGGATTTCCTTCCATTGCCTCTTGTTCTTTTTCAGTTTCTTCTTCTTCTCTAGCTTCACGTTCTTGTCTTTCTTTTTCTTCAGCACGTTCTTGACGAATACGTTTCAATGTCGCTAACAGTTCTGCAGCATTATCATCGTCATCTGAGTCGTCGTCGTCCGAATCATCACTATTCATAATTGGAGAGGGGGGTTTTTTTTTAAGAAATCTACCATCTATAACTAATTGGTATATTCAACTTGTTTTACCTTTCACTACTCGACCCGTCACTTTCTTGTTCGCTATCCTCTTTATCTAGTTTCGCCAACCTTTCAGCCTCTGCCATTAATTTTTGTTTTTCTGAATTCGGTTCCTCGTCTTGTCGAATTAATCGTGTAGTTGAAGCGCCTCCTTCTTTCTCTTCATAATATTCTTGTTCGGCTCTTTTCAATTCTGCTAATAATTCTTCTCTGTTACCGATTTCATCGACGGTACCTTGTCCAGGCTGTCTGAACTTGAGCTTAGTGTGTGAGGCGATATCACGAGCACTGTATTGGAAACTAGGTGCCTTGCTATCGTTACCTCTAGCGGGATCAAATGTAGGACGAGCTGCAGTTGTCTATACGATGGTTAGTTTAAACTAAACAAGATCAATAAAAGATCTTTGTTTTATTTTTCTTACCATTTTTTTTTTTTATTAAAGCAAAAGGAAAGGTTGAAAGAAAAAGTTTCTTTCTGGAGTTCAAAATACAAAAAGAAAAAACGTGATTTGTGACATCACCTACGCTCTTACTGCTATATACACCACAAACTTATTTGTTTAAGATCTGCACGAAGAATGATAACTCGGGTCGTACTGTTGAATATCCCACGCTTCCTAATTTTTTTTTTGTTACACTATTTCTATAATTGTTTTTATTTTATTTAATTTTTCTAATGTCAGTTCTTTTTTTGACAGATCATTTTATTTTTACATTATTATTTCTAATCAATCTTTTTTGATCTCTTTACAGTAGTGTTCTCTTTCACCGGTAACTTTTCACGAGGTATCATTGCTAACATTGCTTCAACACAAATGAATCGTGTAACGAATTTAAAAATAAAAGCTAAACCATACATGACAATTCTATATAATGGACCCAATTGTAACAAGGGTTTAACTATAAATGTCGTCAGTATACAAGAAAATGAATAATTATATATATATATATATATATATAGTAGACTTACTTGGTGGAGGGGCAAACATATAATTCAAATTGAAACCAGACACAAGAGAGGAGATATGAAGAATAGGAGTATGAAAGAAACTATAGGAAAAGAAGGATAGAAATAAAATTTCTTTCGATTTAGGTAATACAACATATCTACGACAATAGATCATGTAAATTGGTACAACCAACAACAAGATATGTTCTATGTTTTCATATTAGTTAAAATTAAATATATGTAAAAAAAAAAGATATGCATATTTTACCAGCAAAGAAATTAAAAGTTTCACCAATCAATGTATGTTCTCTTAAATCAGGGAAAGCAAGCGCAGCTAAAGCACCCCATTGCAAATGTAAATAGACGTTAAAGAAAATATGAGGAACAGGTGACTTTTTGTTGGGATAAACCAATGTAAATAAAAGCAAAAGTCCACTCATATGACAAGGTTGCATCATAAACCAAACTCGGTGACGAATAATCTTATGAGTTAAGGTCAATAAGAGAGAACAAATTAAAGCAAGTGTCATGCTTCTTTCAGTCAAGGAGGCTTTATGTGGTGGCTGAAATTCAGTTAATAATTTGTAATTCTTACTACCAGGTCGAAGCAAACGACGGAAAGAAATAAATGTGGCAATTCCATAAATAGTTGCCAAACAAACTAATTCCATACCGTGTTGTCTAGGATGATTATACCTATAAAGCTTATTTTTTAATCTTTCTTTCTTATATTTTGCAGTTTTTTTTTTTTTTTTTCTTCTTCTTCTTCTCTGCAACTCGACTTACCATGACCCAAATGACGATTGTTCCCAATTAGTTTCTGTCGGTACATCCGCTGCAATATCTCGAACAAAATTCTCAACTTTGGCAAGTATAGGTTCTGCAACTTGAAGAATATCTTGAAGCATTAGAGAGACTAAGGTAAAAAATAAAAGAAAATAAAAACAAGGGAAAGAAAGAACCAAAAAGAGAAAAAAAAGAAAAAATAAATAAATAAATAGGGGGGTCTTCACCCCCCATTGTTTAAAGAAGGAAAAAAATGATTTTTCATTTTATTTTACCGGGTTATTATTTTTCTCATCATGTCTCATTCAAGACATTCCTATTCAACTAAAGAAAGAAGAAGATCTCGTAGTCCTTATTCTCGTTCTAGAGACGAGCAGGTACTCCCTTCGAACAGAAAATAAATATAAAAAAATAAAGAAATACTAAAAACCAAACCAGAAAAGTTACAAACGATATGATCGTTATGAATCGAGAAGAAGCGAAGATCGCCATAGAAGCGAAGATCGCAGTAGAAGAGACGATAACAGGAGAAGAGATGATTATAACTACAATGACAGAAGACAAGAAGAAGAACTTGAGCCCAATATTAATGTTGTCTTAAGAAACTTGCCTGACAATGCTAGAGAAGTCGATGTATTATTATTCATAAATTACTTTACGTTTTTATCTAATCATCTATATAATGTGTATCAAAACATCACCTTCTTCACATTTACAACTACTAGATTGAAAACAAACTGATTCAAATGGAAGCTAGTATTGATAATGTGTCTCTTATTAAAGACCGTGATACAGGTGAATCCAGAAAATTTGCTTTTATTCGATTTACAAGTGTAGGTCACGCTATCCAGTTTGTGGAAAAACATAGGAGCTTTGAAATGAATTCATACCGCGTACGTGTTGATTATTGTAAAAAGAATAAGCAAGAAGAAGAAAAGGATGAATGGAGATGTTCTAAAGTAAGTGATTTGCTTTTTTTTTTTTTCGCCTGGATTCGATAAACTAAACATACACAGTGTGGAAATTTTAATGTCGTTACTCGTCGCTCGTGTACAGAATGTAAACATTCTTATATCTGTAAGTTTTTTCTTTTATTGTGATATATTGAAGAAATCATGCTAACCTTATCCTATCTCGTTAATTAGCTGAATCCAACGAGATCAGAACAAACGAAACTGAAACGATCGAAATTAATGATGGTACTAAGGATATCTCAAATATACCAAGTAACATGTTACTTTTACGTCAATTGGATCATTTGACCACTGAAGAATCAATTTTCGAAGCTGTATCGACCTTAGAAGGTGTTTATCGTACTATATTAATTAGAGACAAATTAACAAAAATGTCTTGTGAATTCGCTTTTGTTGAGTTTGTTAATGTTCAGGTATATACATCTGTCTTTTATAGATTTATATTTATGAAAACTCAATTTAATTTACTTTTTTTTTTTTTTTTTTTAGTGTGCTGCTATAGCTTTAGAATATGCAAGAGAATTATTAACAATTGATGGACGAAAAGTTCAGGTATCATATACAAACCCTGAAAGCTTCTTACCTGTTTATGGACAATCAGAATGGTCCATTCCTATAGTGGATGGACGTGTAGCCTACTGGGATAAATCATCTTATGCATCAGAATATTCGCTTGCCATTGAGCAAGAAAAAAAGAGAAAGGAGGAAGAGAATAAAAAGAGAGAAGAAGAATTAAGAAAGGCAAGAGAAGAAGAATCAAAAAAGGCGACTAAAGTAAAGGAAAGTTTAGACGATGATCTGAGTGCTTTTTATGCTGAAATGGGTGACTTTGGTACAGATAGCAATGACAATTCGGATATCTTTTCTGTTCCAAAAATGAAATAAAAATAAATGTATATTTTCTTTAATTACTTTTTTAAAGCTAAATGATGAGGAGGTTTTATGAATCTGATTGATTTTCTTTAGTTTATTAAACAAACTAGCTAATTAAAATAAATTTAAAGTTGTAGAGGAAAGCTTATAAGCTCTCTAGCAATGATCTGAGTAGTACACTTGTCATTAGCATTAGTGCTCGACATTGTTATATAAAGCAGGGGAGGAACGAGAAGAATGTAGAGAGCGAGAGGAAGGCTCAGTAGCCTCGAGATCATATGGGGGGCTTTGTTTAAACTACAGCATACATTTTTTTTTTCTTTTTTTTTTTTTTTTTTTTTTTTTGCAGTAGCTTTTTCAAGCATGCGAGCTGTTTCTTTCATAGTATAAAGCCTACTTCCCATAAAACACTTTCTTTACATAATTTAGCCTAAACAACAGGCAGATGAAGTGAAGCAATACATGTACTCACGTATAGTCCTGCGTCTACAAGCCTTACTTTGCATATTTAGCCTTCTATATCAGCAATTGATATATGTAGTTTCCTGCTATGCTTCTCTTGGCTCTTGTATTTATTATAGTGTGTATGTAAAATCAATTTATATTATTTTTAGCGACTTTAACATGGTGAAAAGGTGAATATAGGATAAAAGAAAACTCGCTCTATAGTTTATAAATACTTATATATGTAACACAGTTACTTAGTTACATATTTTCTTACTGAAACGTAAATTTGAAGCTTTATCAACCTAATCCAAGATGTTTTTATAAAGTTGCTGAAGCACTGTAATTCATGATGCGTTGTTATGTCATTTGAATAAATAGAGTAAAAATGTAAGCCTACTAGAAGCGAATTTTATTTTCTGATAGTTAGAATATTTTCTTTTACTGGATATTTATTCTTTGTTCTTCCTGTTGTTATATTTTCTGAAAAATTCGCGGATGGTGCTATACACATATCTTGAGCAACAAAGCAATTAGCTATAAAATCTCTGTTATTAGTTGTTTATGTTTACATAAAAATAAACATCATTAAACCACAAAAAAGAGTTATATCGTAAGATAGCCCAGTATTTATGAAAATAAAAAATAAAACTGGTTTAGCTCGAACAAGAAACTTGAGTTAATAAACTGGTTTAAGAAGAAATGGATCCTAAAAAAAAATTCACTTTATATAGGAGCTATTGTATGTACTAGCTATAAACTAGTATACAAGAGAGCTAATTATATTATTTGGTTACAGATATACATTGTCCGCTGTAGTTACAAACAGTTGAAACAAAGGTACTCTCAACATATAAGTGTATCTATTAGAAACAGTTTACTGAAGAACATTATCTTATCCCTTTTTTCTTACAAAGCATATATGGTTTAGCTAACCTAGAAATTAAATCAGGTTTTTAATTCATCCAAAAGTCACTGACAATATCTATATAGCGTAGAAAGGCCTTTAGGTCATCCCTCCCAAAAAAAAAAAAAAAAAACCAAGAATTATCTCCTCCTGCATTCTCTTAAACTAGAGATCAATTCAAAAGATTCTTTAGGGTTTAGTTGTTAATTGACATTCTCTTTTTTTTTTCTGGATATTAAAATAGTTAATTTTTTTTTTATAAAGTATGATACCCTTGAGGAGGTATATATAGAGTATATTGTACAAAAGAGATAATATTATACCAATATTTTTTTATATTTTATTTTCATTGTATATTGAGTTTTTAATTAGTCAAGGATACTATGCCATATTCAATATTCTAATATTTAATCTAGATCACGTTATTGGTTTTGAAATTACGGTATTTGTCTTTTGTGTAGAGTTCAATTCAATTGAATGAATATAATTTTTTTTTTTAGTCCATAGTTAAAAAAGAAGAAGAAAATCCTAATTGAGAGTTCGATTACAATACTTGGATGAATTCTCTTCAAGAATTTACAGTCGTTTTTCATTAGAAACATAAACTTGAATGTTACTATAGCAATCGTGCAAAAATTCAATTGCGAATAAAATCAGGGGTTATGCAATCTTGTATGTGTACAAAAGATTTTTGTACTTTGTGTTCACTGAATTTCCTGAAATGGCGTAAAACAAATAAAACAAAGGTCTCATGTACGATTGAAATGCCGACGGTGCCCGTTTTTTTTTTTTTGGAAAAAAAATATGTTTTTTATGAAAACGACTTTTTTTTTTTTTTTTTTTTTTTTTTTTCATAGCCAGAAACACGTAAAATAAAGTAGCAAAGAAAAAGTAAGCAAATTTATTTTTATTTTATATATTTCGTTTCTTTTTTTTTTTCTTCTTTATACAATGACATTATAAAAAATTGATAGGCATGAATATAAAAAAAAAAAAAAAGTAAAAAAAAAAAAAAAAAAAAAAAAAAAATTCTGTACAAATAGGTAAAAAGGGTAATAAAGGTGTATAACAAAGAAGAATTTTTTTATCAATTTTATAGCTCTGTTTTTTTAGGATTGAATTTGTTTGTTGAATATTACACAAATGGAAAAAAGAATTTATTTGGAAGAAGTGTACTTGGTGACAGCCTTGGTACCTTCAGAGACGGCATGCTTGGCAAGTTCTCCAGGAAGAATAAGACGAACAGCGGTTTGGATTTCACGAGAAGAAATGGTGGAACGCTTGTTGTAGGCAGCTAACTTGGAAGCTTCGGAAGCAATACGTTCAAAGATATCGTTAACGAAAGAGTTCAAGATAGACATGGCCTTGTTGGAGATACCAGTATCGGGGTGTACTTGCTTCAAGACCTTGTAGATGTAAGAGGAGTAAGTCTCACGACGGGTGACCTTTCTCTTCTTTCCTTCCTTAGGTCCAGTCTTCTTGTGTTCTTTGGTGGGGAGATCAGCAGCCATTTTTTTTATAAAAATTATGTTGTGTAAAAGAAAAAAAAAAAGGAAAACAGAAATACCGAGAAAATTCGTACGTTTTTATATAATTTTATTCCGTGTGACTTTGAATTCCCTTTTTTTTTTCAATTTTTTTTTTTTTATTTTATTTTTTTTTTTTTTATCACCTATTGTGTGAATATCAAAAATTGAAATAATTCATAATACAAGTACCGTGAAATCACGTAACCAACGCGATTTACGTTCGAATTGGGTATATTAGGTTGAGTCTACAGGTTAAAAAAAATTTAGAATAAAAATTTTTTTTTATCATTTTTTTTTCTATAAAGTGTTTGTAATTTTTTTTTATACACCTTCCATTGTAAGGCGCGTTTGTTAAAAAAAAAAAAAAGTTTAGAAAAAAAAAAAAAAAAAAAAAAGTTACGGGCGGTATTTAAATTCAATCTGTAGAATATATATAAACCAGCTATAGAAGCTTGCAAAATTTTTCCCTTTTTTTTTTTTTCTCCTAACAAACTTTTTTTTTTCACAAGTTTAATATATATATATAAAAAATGTCTGGTGGTAAATCTGGTGGAAAGTCTGCTTCTGGCTCCAAGTCTCAAACTCGTTCAGCTAAGGCTGGTCTTCAGTTCCCCGTTGGTCGTATCCATCGTCTTTTGCGTCGTGGAAACTATGCTCAACGTGTTGGTGCTGGTGCTCCCGTTTACCTCGCTGCTGTTCTCGAATATCTCGCTGCTGAAATTCTCGAATTAGCCGGTAACGCTGCTCGTGATAACAAGAAGTCTCGTATCATCCCTCGTCATCTTCAATTAGCTATCCGTAACGATGAAGAATTAAACAAGCTCTTAGGTCATGTTACCATTGCTCAAGGTGGTGTCCTTCCCAACATTCATGCCTCTCTTTTACCCACCAAGTCCAAGAAGGCTGGTGCTTCTCAAGAACTTTAAAGTGGAAAAAAAAAATTCTGAAAAATTCTTCTTTTTTAATAATATGTTCATTATAATTTTACTAGCATTTTAAATCTTTTTTTTTTCCATTTTTTTTTTCTATTTGATATCCCTACTTTTTTTTTTTCTCCTTTGCCTCAAGTTCCTTTTTTTTTTTTTTTTTTTTTTTTTTTTTTTAATCGACCGACTCCAAAAAAAAAAAAAATCCATTTTATTTCCCTTTTACATATGTAGAATTGATGCCTTTTTTTTTGGGTTTGGGTTTTTGTAAATAAATAATAAAGAAACAAAAAGACTTTTTTAACAATTCATGCAATGTACTTTTTACGCCAAAAGGAGAAGAAAAAAACGGTATTTTAATTACATACACCACACATTTTGAAAACATGCAGTCACCTCCACATATTCCCTCTCTCTTTGTTTGGGTGTGTGTATCATAAACGTGTACAAAATATAAGCCAATAGAAATCTGTGATCTTACCAATAGGAACGTCAAAATATTTTCTGGCTTTTTTTTTTTTTCAACATTCAGGACAACGCGTAATTATTGGTAAATGATTCAGGAACAAGGTCAAGATAAGAGCTACGTTAAATATACTATTATGATTGATTGTTGCCTAGCAACGATAATTAACAAATAATTGACAGCTGCTAGGTAACCTGAGCAGGGTCCGGGTTAATTCAATGTAACTACGTCAGACTGATGCTGCTAGAAAAAAAAAAAAAAAGAAAAGAAATGGCTTAAAACTTTTATGATGTAAGCACACGCACGACGTCAATATCGATTTGTAAATCATTCGAAACGTTCCGAATTTAGTGTGTATTTGTATAAATTAAATAAAAAAAAAATTGGGCTGAAAAAAAAAAAAAGTGGATGTAGATCTAATTTAAAAAATAATACATGAGCAAAAAAAAAAAAAAATTTTTTTACAAAAAAAAAAACACGTAAAATCTCATCATATTTTATCACTAATGTAAAAAAAAAAAAAAAAAAAAAAAAAAAAGTTTTTTTATATATTTTCTTGTGAAAAGGCTCATTTTAATTTTTTTTTTTTTTTTTTTTGTAAATAAATAAACAAAGCAATGGCATGTGGCCCCAAATATGCATTTATAAATTAAGGTTTGACAATTACACCAAGCAAGAAAATAGATTATCCGTCTGTCACACAAAGAAAACTTAAAGTGCTTCATTTTGTTGACATGTATTTTTTTTTTTATGGACGGTTTTTTTTTGGTTACTTCTATTTTGAGCAATTTTTTCTGTAGATTTACATTGGTTCAATATTTTTTTTTTTTTTAAAAAAAGATATATATCATTTATTATAGAACCAAAAAAAAAGAAAAAAAAATAAAAAGAAAAAGACTGTACAAAATAATGGGATAATATATTAAAAAAAAAAATCTTTTTTCTCTCTTTTTTTATATTATAAAATGAAAATTTTTTTTTAAAAAAAAGGATTCCTTTTTGTTGTTGTTGTTGTTTGGTTGTTGTTGTTGTTGTTGTTGGTTGTTGTTGAATTTTTGGGTGCGGGTATTTCTTTATATTATACATATAATTTAAGAACGTTCACCACGGAGACGACGAGCCAATTGGATATCCTTGGGTTGGA
This sequence comes from Pilaira anomala, assembly GCA_025716855.1. Taxonomy (NCBI): domain Eukaryota; kingdom Fungi; phylum Mucoromycota; class Mucoromycetes; order Mucorales; family Mucoraceae; genus Pilaira; species Pilaira anomala. The sequence goes on from JAIXMQ010000026.1 coordinate 320,001, forward strand.
TAGTAACACGCTTGGCGTGGATAGCAGCCAAGTTGGTATCTTCAAAGAGAGAGACCAAATAAGCTTCAGAGGCTTCTTGGAGGGCACCAATAGCAGAAGATTGGAAACGTAAATCGGTCTTGAAATCTTGAGCAATTTCACGAACGAGACGTTGGAAAGGAAGCTTACGGATCAAAAGTTCAGTAGACTTTTGGTAACGACGAATTTCACGAAGAGCGACAGTACCGGGTCTGTAACGATGAGGCTTCTTAACACCACCAGTAGAAGGGGCAGACTTACGAGCAGCCTTAGTAGCCAATTGCTTACGGGGAGCCTTACCACCAGTAGACTTACGAGCTGTTTGCTTAGTACGAGCCATATTTAATTTATAATAAAAAACGTATTTATAAAAAAAAAAAAAAGAAAAAAAAAATCCTTAAAAAGGGCTTGGATTTCCCCCCCTCTATTTATAAGGATCTTGTACGGACATTTAATTAAAGTATGCAAAAAAAAAAAAAAAAAAAATAAAAAAAAAAAAAAAATTAATGTGTAATCCCAAAAAAGGTCCGCAATAACTATTAAAAAAAAAAACACTCGTCCAAAAAAAAAAAAAAAAATTTTTTTTCTTATCACGTATAATACTTGAATGAAAAAGAAACGATATAAATTGAAAATGAATAGAAAAAAAAAAACCAAATCTCATCTTGATTATTCTAAGACAATCAATGCCAAATCAAAAAATTTAAAAATTCAAAAATAAAAAAAACATGTAGTTTTTTTTTTCTTCAATTGTAAACAAGAAACTATAAAAAAAAGATGTAGTTTTTTTTTTTTTTTCCTCGTCGCGCGACCCTCGTTTTTTTTTTTTTGTTGAAAAAAAAAAAAAAAAAAAAATACGGCGATCTAAAAAAAAAAAAAAAAAAAAAAAAAAAAAAAAAAATTAAACCATATTTTTTCATTGTGACTTTTGTCCAAACATATAAAAGGGGCCGCTCTTTTAGAAATTTTTTTTCCTTTTTCTTTTTTAAAAAACCTCAATTTTTTTATATATATAAATATGACTGGTCGTGGAAAAGGTGGTAAAGGTCTCGGAAAGGGTGGTGCTAAGCGTCACAGAAAGATTCTTCGTGATAACATTCAAGGTATTACTAAGCCTGCTATTCGTCGTCTCGCTCGTCGTGGTGGTGTTAAGCGTATCTCTGGTCTCATCTACGAAGAGACCCGTGGTGTCTTAAAGGTTTTCCTTGAGAACGTTATTCGTGATGCCGTCACTTATACTGAACATGCCAAGAGAAAGACTGTTACTTCTTTAGATGTCGTCTATGCTCTCAAGAGACAAGGTCGTACCCTTTATGGTTTCGGTGGATAAATTCTTTTTTTAAATATACAAATTTCCAAAATATCCCCCACATAAAAAATTAATCTTTTTATTTTTTTTTTTTTAAAAAAAAGAAAAAAATACTCATTTTCAATTATCTTTTTTTTTTTTTTTTCTTATTATTTCAAATTCCCAAAAAGAAAAACTTGTGTTCTTTTTCTTTTTTTTTATATTTTATTTACTATATTGCAAGTTCAGCATTCTGTATATAGCTTTACTTTAGCTTTTTGGTCTTTTTTTTTTTTTTGTGCCATCAAATATAAATTAAAAAATTTACAAAAATTACTTGTTTGTATTTCTGCTTTGTGCGTTTATGATTTTAACCAATAAGCTTTCAATGTTTTTCATTCTTTTTTTGCATTTCAGGTTACGTGTACACACACATCAAAAAAAAAAAAAAAATATTTATATTTATATTTTTAAAAAAAAGGGGATATTTTATTTCGACATTTTTTTTTTTCTTTTCTACCTAATAAAGATATATTCAAAAAAAAAAAAAAGATGTATACAATAGTCAAGTTGAAAGCACTACACACATGTTGAGGGTTGATTTGAATTTTTTTTTTTTTTTAATAAGAAAAAAAAAAAAAAGAGTTGTGTGTCGTTTTTTGGGTAATATATATGTATTTATAATATTTAAAGTTCTTGAGAAGCACCAGCCTTCTTGGACTTGGTGGGTAAAAGAGAGGCGTGAATGTTGGGAAGGACACCACCTTGAGCAATGGTAACATGACCTAAGAGCTTGTTTAATTCTTCATCGTTACGGATAGCTAATTGAAGATGACGAGGGATGATACGAGACTTCTTGTTATCACGAGCAGCGTTACCGGCTAATTCGAGAATTTCAGCAGCGAGATATTCGAGAACAGCAGCGAGGTAAACGGGAGCACCAGCACCAACACGTTGAGCATAGTTTCCACGACGCAAAAGACGATGGATACGACCAACGGGGAACTGAAGACCAGCCTTAGCTGAACGAGTTTGAGACTTGGAGCCAGAAGCAGACTTTCCACCAGATTTACCGCCAGACATTATATAAAGATTTTTTTTTAAAAAAAGAGATCAAAGCAGGAAAAAGGAAAAGAAATCGAAAAACGATTTTAATTTATATACAGCTCGTTTTTTTTTTTTTTTTTTTTTTTTTTTTTTCTCTTTCTAAGTCACATCCCATAATTTTTTTTTTTTTTTTTTTTTTTTTTACAGATAAAAAAAAAAGCAATATGTCAAAAAAAATGCATTTTTTTTTTATTCTTTTGTTTTATAGATTAACGTGAGTCTACGTGACTTTACGTGTTTTTTTTCGTGGTTGATTAAGTTATTTTTAGGTTTTTTAAAGTGTATTTTTTTCCACTTGCTTAAAAAAAAAAAAAAAATATATGTCTACACTTGATAAATTAAAAAAAAAAAAAAAACCCGTAATTTATATAAAACCCAGCAGAATTTCTTTTTTTTTTTTTTTTTTTTTTTTTTTTCATCTCCCTCTTTTATTTTTATTTTATTTTTTTAAAAATGGCCCCTAAAGAAACTGTTGCTGCTAAAGCTCCTGCAAAGACTGCCACCAAGGTTAAAGGTGATGGTAAGAAGAGAAAGGTCACTCGTCGTGAGACCTATTCTTCTTATATTTACAAGGTCTTGAAGCAAGTACATCCTGATACTGGTATCTCCAACAAGGCCATGTCTATCTTGAACTCTTTCGTTAACGATATCTTTGAACGTATTGCTTCTGAAGCCTCCAAGTTAGCTGCCTACAACAAGCGTTCCACCATTTCTTCTCGTGAAATCCAAACCGCTGTTCGTCTTATTCTTCCTGGAGAACTTGCTAAGCATGCCGTCTCTGAAGGTACCAAGGCTGTCACCAAGTATACTTCTTCCAAGTAAAATCTTTTTTTTTTAAACAACACCTCCAATTACGATTTGATCCCCCCAATACGATTACTTTTCTTTTTTTATATATAAAAAAAAAAAACCTTTTTATATTTGCATAACTTTCTATTAAATAATTAAAAAAAAAAGGCATAATTTACATATCTTTTTACGTGTTCTCTCTCTCTCTCTCTCTCTTTTATGAATTTAATCTCTTTCCAAATATGTAAAAGGCAAAAGTTCCAATTCGACTTTTTGATAACACTTGTAAATTCGGAAAGTATGCATGATATTTTTTTTTTCTATACAAAGAAGTTTATTAAGAAAAAAAAAAAAAAGTAGGTTGTGCGTTTTTTTTTTTTGCGTGGAAGTGGTAATTTTTTTTTTCTTTATTCTAAAAAAAAAAAAAGAAATTAAGCAATGAGCTCAACAACACCACCAGCAGCCTTGATCTTCTTCTCAGCAAGAGCAGAGACGAAACGAGCACGAACAATGACAGGTTGAGAAATGGTACCCTTAGCTAAAACCTTACCGTAACCCTATTATAACCATATGTTTAATAAACTTTTTCACTTTTACTCAGAAAACTTTTTTTTTTTTTTTACCTTTTGGAGAGTATCGATAACAGGAACCTTTTCAGTGTTCTTGTACTTTTCACGAACACCTTCACCGGCAAGAGTCCAGATCTTGTCCAAGTTGACAATAGGACGCCAGTTAACATTGTTCTTCAAATGGAATTGACGCATACCGACCTTACCGAAGTAACCAGGATGGTATTTATCCATGTTGATACGGTGATGATGTTGACCACCAGCAAGACCACGACCACCAGGATGCTTTCTGTGCTTACCTAAAAAAAGAAAAAAAAAAGAAATGTGTCAATCGTCTCGTTTTTTTTTTTTTGCTGAAGCATTTTTGTTGTTGTTCAATTCGTAAAGAAAGAAAATTAACTACATACCAACACGACCGTGACCGGCGGAAACGTGTCCACGCTTCTTTCTGTTGTGGTGAAGTCTAGTAGGCTATTATCATTTTTTTTTTTTTTTTTTTTTTTTTTGATAGAAATTTAAAAAAATCGATTAATAACTTATGGATGGATAGGATGGTTTGGTTGCTGATGCATGTTTTATGTTTGGATTTTTTTACCATGGCTTAAAATGCTTTACTGGATAGAGAAAGATGAATGTGCTTTTCCAAGATTTAATTCATGTAACTATACAAGTGAAGTTTTGGTTCGGTCCGGACTATTTAATCGGTAACTCAAAAAAAAAATCATGAAAACAATGCAGAAACGAACTGCTTTTTTTTTTTTTTTTTTTTAAATAGAAGCTTTTGTGTTGTATTGTGTGTGTGTGTGTGTGTGTATATATGTAATATGAAAATGGTATAAAACAAAAGGGTGTGTGTGTGTGTGTGTGTGTGTGATATACTATATATAAACGAAAACAAATAAGAAAGCTTTTGTTCCTTAGTCGGAAGTAGTGTTATAGGAAGAAGTTTTTAACTTTTGAAGTTCAATTTCTAATCTCAACTGTTCTAATTTCATTTCTTGCATACGTTCTTGATGATCCATTTTTTTAAGTTCAAGTTCCAATTCCATAATTTTCACTTTTCGTTCGTCTGTGATACCTTCTTCTGTATTACGATAAATGTAACTATAAAAAGAGTTATAATTTCTTAATATGTATTTTTAAATCTGATGACGGGTTGTGTTACTTACTTTGAATCATTACCATTGCTGTATTTAGGATACAAATTTCGCACTGTAGCTTGTTGATGTTGATGTTGCTGTTGTTGCTGTTGAGGTTGTTGTTTCTGTTGAAGTTGTTGTTGCTGTTGAGGTTGTTGTTGCTGCTGTTGCTGCTGTTGCTGTTGTTGCTGTTGCTGTTGTTGTTGCTGTTGCTGTTGTTGTGGTTGTGGTTGTTGTTGAGGTGGTTGTGGTTGTAATGGTGTAGTCACAGTTGGTTTTCTTGCTTTAATTGGTTTCAAACCATAATCTACGTTTCTAAAAGGATTTCTTTTGACGCCGTGATGTGATTGTGGTAAAGTAAAAACTGGAGAAGCAGGTTCATTTGTCATGTGAATCGGTTCAGGTTTCATGATATTATTATTATTGTTCTCTTGTTCGATATTCTCTATAGCAGCAGGGGCTATGATGGGTTGCACAGCAGGGGAATCTGTTGTTGTAGTGAAAATCGGTTTACAGCGATCATAATAAGGAAATTCTTTAAACATTTTCTCTAAGGGTTGTTGGTTTTTTTTTTTCTATTTAGTTTTTATCGTATGTTTTTAATTTTTTTTTTTTTTTACCCCGAATAATAAGAATGGCAGATTCATCCTGTTCAACTTGAGGTGATGTCAACTGTTGATTCCAAATTTTAAAACGAGATTCTAACCAACGTACTTTAAATTTGATAGCTTCATGATACATGACATTTTTAAATACTTGTTCAGCTACTCTTTTCGAAAACCCAGACTTGTTTTCTTTCCACTTTGCGTAATGTCCTGGTTGTTCTAAATCAGTCAACAAAAGTCCGACGTCATCTTCTTTCCATTGCACATAACGTCTTGATGGTTCAGGAGTTGACCTTACTGTTGGTAAACCAGGTTCTGTATTTTCTTTAATAAAGGAGTGTGAAGACATGTATTATTATTATTTTTTTTTTACTTTTTTTTAAATAAAAAAAAAAAAAAAAAAAAAAAAGATAAAAAAATATAAATTTTAACATTTTAGATAAAAAAAAAAAAAAAAAAAAAAAAAAACTTTTATCCAATCAGATAGTATTGGCCGAGAATTTTGATATTTTTAAAAAATTTCAGCCCTGAATGCATCTAGATTTATGTGAAAGAACTTATTTTAACCCCCCAAAATGTATTTTTATAACTTGAATTTCAACTCCTTTGAAAAGATTAGACACGTGTGTCCTTTACATAAACTTTACATAAACTAATGAAAATATATATATATATATTAGTCCGATTTTATAACTTGTTATTTTCATCAAAATATCAATATATAGTGAGTGTGGCCTACTCTAATACCTAAATTATTGAAAATGATCAATAAAAAATGACCGTAACTGTATGTATATACATATAAAATGTTGAAATTTCAAGCAAGCGTGTCAAAATAATAGGTTTATTACACATACATCAGATGACGTAAATGTAGTTTTTATATTTATGTATGTATATATATATATACAAATCAAATATGTATCTGTCGATCAATCTATTTCCTAAATATTAAACTTACGAAAAGAACATTCTTTTTCCTCTGTGTGCAGTAAAAAAAAAAAGAAAAAACTAAGGTGTTTTAGTTATTTGAAAAAAAAAAGCTTTTTATTATATTATTATTATTTTTACTATTTAGCATCATAATTTCTCTTCAAATAACTTGTAATAATAAGGATAAAATCATATAATTTCGTAAATCTTTTTTGATACGTGTGTAATTATCGTCACAGCAATTTTCAATCACAGCTTTACAAACAAAAAAATGAGTATAACAAACATTTGTTTGTTGGAATGATGTCTTACCGTAAATCCGAGACAAGTTTGTTTTGGTGTACAAGTATAAGTTAGTTATTCGGATATGTACCAGTACATATATTCAAGATAAGAAAAAATAGGATGAGATATGTTTTTTTTTTCTTTATAATATATATATTTATATATATATATATAACATATAATTTTGTATTATACAGCGGATATGCGGTTAGCAGTTTACTGAAGCATCGAAATATGTTGTGTCTCAAGTTTTCATTTTTGACATTCTATGTTTAAACCGACCGTCATGCAGCTCCTTACTGATAATTTTGACATATATGTGAGGCACACATTTTGTCATACTCTGTTATATAAAGGAATGTTTTAACGCTGACTAGAAGAAGAAGAAGAAGAAGAAAAAAAAATTCAATATTTCCAGAAACCCCCAAACACATTTGTTTATTGAAAACGGGAGTTTTTTTTTTTTTTTTCTGAAACATTACTTTCAGAAGCAAAATTATTTAAATAATATTCTGTAATGAATGGACAAAGTTCTGGAGAACTTGGAATTGACCAATATGAAATACACAAATGTTCAAAAATAGAAATATTGAAATTTGCTTTTTAATCGTCTGTTGTCACTACCAACAATACGATACTCTTAAACTTAATCTCACTACTATAGCCTTACTGTTTTTTTGTCAGTTGCGTGGTGGATTGTTGCTGTGAAAGTTCCTGCAAAATTTGTAAATACACATCGTACAATCATTGTATCAATTGTTGACGGCTCGGTATGTATATACGAAAAATTAACTAATCACTACATATACAAAAGTACATCAGATACATAATCCTATAATGTAAATGCATCCAAAAAAAAAAAAAAGAGAAATGTGTCCTCAATTCATTAGAAAAAACCAAAGCCGTTTATATATATATATATATCATTGTATAAATACTTAAATTCTCATGACTTGGTGATTTATGAAAAAAGAATAACACTGTAATTCTGAGGGTTACACAAACGTTGGGGAATGTTTTGGGTCACTTTGTTTATTTGTATACATATATATACACAACATCCTCTGCTGTCAACTCAATGCAAAACAAAACAAAAAAAAAATCATATTTGTTGCCTTTTACGATTAACAAACAATTGCTGGTTTTATGTGGCTCAAAAGATTTCTATAACATAAACAAATCTATTTTAATCAAAGCGTACTGCAACGTACATAATAAGGGACCGATTTTTTTTTTTTTTTACGCAATGTATAGTAGAAATGTATCGTTTAATTATTGTTTTTTTTTTAAAGATTTTTTCCCCTGAAAATTTTATTCACCCAAGGAAAAAGTTAGCTAGTGTACCTCTCTTTGAAAAATCAGAAATAGTAGTTTACCTCCCTCATTTACTTTATTTTAGATCTCACCTTTAGTTTGTAGTTAAGCCGGTATACAAATGACTGTGTAGCAGCCTCACATCTCTGATATCTACTACCTTACGTTAATATATTTGATAGAGTCTAACTACATATTAAAATAAAGTGATTATTTAGCATTATAAGTCCGTTTACAATTATTAATATATATAAAAAAAAAATCTGTTGTTTTTTTTTTTGGATCGTGTAGAGGACCTGTCCAGTGACTATCAAGAAGATATGCAAATAAATCTTCATAAAGGTGTGAACCTGGATATATACAGCTCGAAATACCAAAAACTCTTCATGAATCTAATCAAGAAACATGAGAAAAGTAAAAATCAACCTGTTCCTATTATATTACCAGCAACAGTAAAAGAAAGAGTGACTTTATTACAGTGGAAGTTCTAACTGACCTTTCACAACGGCAAGTGCATTTTTTTTTTTTTTTTTTTTTTTGGAAAAGTCTTTGAAGCTGGCTAAAAAGACAAGAATGAGCCCTACTCCTGTTACCACCAATAATACAGCAGTTAATGAAGGATTCAGCAGTATTATGAATGTAAGAAGAACATAAGAATTAGTTGAAATCAACGATGGAAGATTCAATCTGTCTTTTTCAAAGAAAAAAATGACCCTCTTCTTCGTGAATTTAACCAATTTTTAAACTTCATTATTAAATCCGAACACTCCACTCAACAGTATTAGTAACTAAGCTTTGATGTATTTGTTCACAATCAACCGTCATTGGATGATTGTGCAGCAGGTACTTTTGGCAAAGTTACCGGCATCCCTATTGCGGTAGTTAAGAACAAGACGTATCTTAACAAGCAGTAGCTCAAAGAAATACCACTATTTACTGGACTTTTTATGAGTGTTACTTGCGGTAGGCGACTATACTGTTTGAAAAATAACTCTATTACTCCTTTCCTCGGTGGCTCCTTGGGCCAAAATTTGCATCTGAAGCAAGTATTAGCAACATCTTGGTGGTACCTAAATGAAATCTCACTGTGGAAAATCAGTAATGAATGAGAAAAGACTCAGGAGGGTGCTGATTTTATTAAGCAAAATAAAACATAATAATCTTCTTTTTATATCTTGAATAGTCACCCTGCTGCTGATGAGTTGTGTTTGAATAAGGACTATCCTTTTAGTGGGGTTGAATGGATCTATACCCAACTCTTCACCTTGATCTTGGCTTTCTACCAGTGATCTATTTTACGTCAATTTGTTTATGCATTGACGTATAAGAGTATTTCCTTTGCTTCAAAATATTGATAATAATATACATACAATGCTAAACATGTATGTATATTATTATCAAGATATGTCAGGTTTTATTATAATGTTTAGTTTATAACCCTGATCTGTTTATATTTATAAGTGAAGATGACGCAAATACAACACTCACCTATTTCAAACACCCCAAGGTTGTTGAACTCGTCGTTGAAAAGAAAGCGGAGCCTTATGCTGCTAAAAAGGAAGAGCCTATCAAGAAGGTCGAACCAATATCAAAAGCTCGGTAGTGGGAGCCTTTGGGGATATCATTGTATGTCTTTTTATGCAACGGAGTTCCACTGTATTAATCCTTTGGATCACGAAAATTACCCGAGCCCAAAAAAAAAAAACAGATAGATGAACGTACACCACTTCACTTCCTCTTAATAAATTGATCCGTATTTACAGTTTTATTTTTTTCATTTGAGAACTAAGTTTTGTTATTTGTAAGTTGTTGTAATTAGTATTATGGCCGTATCCTTTTTAGAAAATTACAGCAATTATATATAGATCCCAACAATGTTTTGTATTTACTATTTCAGAAAATTTTGCGATGTAGTCAGAAGTTGTCCTTCAATGATATCAAACATTCGCTGTTTGAAATGAGGAATCATCAACTGCTTCTCTCTCGCTTCTCATTATTAATTTCTTTTCTCAAATATACACTACATTTAAATACCATGACGAGTTCAGATGTTCAATATCCAGCCCTGTTTGATTTCCCACCCTTTTTTACGTAACATCAAAGCATAACACTATATATATATATATATATATATAAAGAAACTAACGACATATTTAGACGACAGATTACCGATTCAACCTGGAAAAGTCAAGTATCTCAATGGGAAACGTTTATTTTAGCTTACACACGACAAAAACATATATTTCGCTTAGACTTGCATCAAGCAACTACACCTGGAGGTATTGAGATATTTGAAAATCGAAAGATTAATCGTCGTTTATCGTTTGAAACTTTACAAGAAATTATTGAGGAAATGAGTCAAAAGGGTAAGAAAGTAGAAAAAAAAAAAAAAAAAGAAGGACTTTATGCAAAGCATAACGTTTTGTGATATTAGGTACGGCGGAATGGGAAGGTGGTGCGAAGGGACCAAAGAGCGAAGCTTTAATATATTGGCATACACCTGAAGAATGGGCAAACTTGATTTGGAATTGGGTAAGTTTTTTTTTTTTTTTTTTTTTTTTTTTTTTTTTTTTTTTCTGGAGGTTACTTTATTCAAACAGGGCATATTGAACAGATGATGTGTATAGATTAATGAGACTGGACAAAATAATCAAATTGTGACATATTATGAAATAGCTCACGGTGAATTAGCAGAAGGACAAGGTAAAATAAATGAAGTATTATGGTTTTTTTTTTTTTTGCTGTTGTTGTTGTTATTCATCAGTTGTCCAAAATAGAATTTTTTGAATTAGACAAGACGCTTTTAAATAAGGCATTAAATATTTTAGTTAAAAGAGGTACTGCACAAATCTTTAAGGGCTCAGATGAAGATAGTATGGGTGTAAAGTTTTTTGGATCTCAATAAAAAAGTAGTATTTTATTTTATATAAAGTAAATTATAATGGACGTGTTTCCTTCTTTAACCAAGCAATAGCATCTTGATCATCTGAAATTAAAGGAGTTAATTTCTCTACACATTCAGTGTGATAATCATTGACCCATTTCTTTTCAGCAGGAGATAACATGGATTCATCAATTAAGTTTAATCCAATAGGTGCCATAGTAACATGTTCAAATCCAAGATAATCACGATCACCAAAGTGATGAGGTGTATCGACTTTACGAATCACTAAAACGTTTTCAATACGAATACCAAATTTACCATCCTCGTAGTAACCAGGTTCATCTGTGACAGTCATACCAGCAGCTAAAGGTGTATTATTGTAAGGTGCTCTTACACCAATACCATGAGGTCCTTCATGTACATTCAAAAATGATCCAACACCATGACCAGTACCATGACGATAATCAAGACCTAATTTCCAAAGAGGCATTCTGGCAAAAGGATCTAGCAAGTAACCCGTAGTACCTACAGGGAAAACAGCCATATCAAGAGCAATATGACCTTGCAAGACAGCAGTAAAACAAGTCTTTTCATATTCTGTAGGTGTACCAAAATGAACAGTACGAGTGACATCGGTAGTACCATCTTTATATTGTGCACCCGAATCACAAAGATAAATCTGGTTAGGATCAATTACTTTACAGTTACCTCTTTCAGGTTCATAATGAATGATTGCACCATTAGGACCCGTAGAAGAAATAGTAGGGAAAGAAAGACCGACAAAATCTTGTTGAGAGGCACGTAATTTCTCAAGATGATCTCCTGCTTGTACTTCATCGATTTGTTTACCTGCTAATAATTCCTTCTCAAGCCAAGCGAAATATTGTACAAGTGCTGCACCGTCTCGAATATGACAATCACGCATACCCTTTAACTCTCTTTCGTTCTTAATAGCCTTGGTATCGTTAATAAATGAACGTTCATCTACCACATGATCTGCACCCACTGCTGCTTCAATAGCTAAACTTGTATTTCCATCAATCAAAAACTTTTGGTGACTAGCGACTAAGTCTTGCTTGAACCCAGCTAAATCTTCAAAGATGGCATCATAAGATTTTAATTCAATACCTTGTAAATGTTGACGAACTTTGTCTGTTAATTTCTCTGGATTGATATATAATGTAGTGTTGTTTTGAGTTACAATAGCATAAGCGTAAAAGACAGGATTACAATCTACGTCAGAACCTCTCAAGTTGAATAACCAAGCAATTTCATCCAAGGCAGATACAATGACACCAAATTGTTGTTTGGATCGAAGATGCTGACGTACCTTTTCTAATTTATCTTGATGTGATTCTCCTGCAAATTCAACAGGATGAACAAAGACCTTATCATGAGGTGGTAAAGGTCTTTGGTTTCCCCATGCGATATCCACCAAGTTACGTTGAACGGGTACAAGCTTAGAATTCACACTGTCTAAACGTGACTGAAGATCATGTGCGTCTGCTACTGTTGTTAATGTTGCGTCTAAACCAATACGAGAACCTACAGGAAGTCTCTATAAAAAAAAAAATTAGTTTTTTTTTAATGTGATTTTCACATTGATATATATATATATATATATATATATATATATATATTTCTTTTATTTACATTCACAATATATTCTTGCCAAGTAGGAACGCCTGGAAGTCCTTGCTTCATTAAAGTCCAGTTATCGTCCAACTGTTCACTTGCTTGTAAAAAGTATCTACCATCTGTAAATAAAGCAGCTTCTTGTTTTGTCACTACGGCAAATCCTGCTGAACCACTGAAGCCTGAAATCCATTGTCTTCTTAAATCGCAATCGGCACCATATTCACTCTATATTATTTAAAACATTGAGTATTACGTGTAAGTGTATATGTATTTTTAATATGTTCCTTACTTGATGAGCGTCTTCAGAAGGGATAAGGCTAAAAAAAAAAAATAAGAGTAAAAAGAAAAAAATATCAATACAAGTATAACAAGGTATGTATGACCTTCGGTTACTTTACAATGCGTCAACTTGAGGTTCAACTGTATCAAATAATTCTCTAAGCGCTTTTAAACGTTCTCCAGTGTGTACAGTCATATTAAATAAAAGAAATAAATAAACACGAAAAATAGGTTTAGATCTTTTTTGGCACGAATTTTGTTTCCCACTTTCGAATTACCGGATGTTTGTTTCGCCGAGCATTTCCCACCTAAGGAAACATTGTGCAAATTTTTCAAATCCAGACAGTAAAAACTTTTTCATAAGGTTTCGCCTTTTATAGATTACCCCTAAAATATGGCTATGGCTACTAGAAGCGAGATTTTATGAACCAGCCAGCCAGCCGAATGGTAAATTTTTTAGTTGCTCCTATGTTCAAAGAAAAGTTAGATAAAGTTCTGTGATAAGTTTCAGACGTATGTACATACATACGTACCTCAGTTATTCGTTATCAAAGTAAATGTTACTAGTGTAAAGGTGCTATTTTAAATGGAATCGTTAATAAAAGTGAGTTTATGTACCTACTTACAGTCAACTATTTGATTAGTTACAGACTGATAAGTTTAATCGATCATACATAGGAATATTAATAATAAAATGAATGATGTATGTTATGTTTATCCTAAAATATCTTTGGGAATGTATAGAATGTCGACTTTTATAGAAGAATACAAGTCGAAATAGTTATTTCCAGATTGATACATATTGCTCATCTATTATCATTACTAGCGAGAGCAAAAAAAAGGGCTTCCGGAAGGTTCATTGATAGTCTTGGACCGATATCCAGAACCCAAAATTAGAGAAGATAGTAATGAAGAAGATTTAAATGTTAATAGGCATGAATATCTGTTTATGGTCCATTTCTTTTTTTTTGTTAATACTAGAATAAATTTATTTTTGTTTATATACAAGAAAAGGGGATGAAGAGAGGGTTTAGAGGGGATTATTTAGTAACATTATAAAGAGCACGGGCCTTTTCTTCCAAGTCAGATTGATCTTTTCCTTTATCCAACCATAATTTAAAGGCTTCGGATCTATTAGTAATTGAAGAAGGAGAAGACGATGTGGTATTTTTCTTTGTTCGATAATATACATCTTCAGTGCCTACAACATAAAACATATGATAGGTATTATGACATATTTTGTATTCCATTTCAGAAACATGAACAATATCTTCTTGAGGGTGACAAAGAGATAAATTTCTAAATACAATTGATTTTTAGTCATTCAAGCTCACACATGATAATAAGCTTATATATATATATTTTACCTTTTCAAATATGAAGGCGTCAATTCTTTTTGATTCACACCTGGAGTTTCATGTTCCCAATCAACATAGTTGGCAACATAATTGGTATAACTATCTGAATCATTTAATTCAAATGTCTCGTCTTCTTTTCCTAACAGCTGAATGGCGAGTGTTCGAGTACAAGTATCAAATGCTAAATTGTACAAGTTGTCTTCTTCTCCTAAAGCTTCTGTCACTTCTAAGCGATAGGCTTGCGTTAATTCATGCGTGCCCTTTTCATGTTCATGATTCTTTTTAAAGAATGATAAAAGTTCTTGTGCTTTAGGTTCTGTCACAATAAGATGAAGCTGTAATAATAATAATACATATTAGATTCTATTGAAGTTTATATATAAATCATCATTTGATTCATACCTGGCGCATAATAGACATCATTAACTTGTCAATAGTAAACATAATATAAGCCTTTGTACCAAATATATATCTAGTACATTCTTCAAACACATGTTGATCTAATTCATCATCAAAGAAGCGATCAATGAGTTTTAAGAGAGCATTATAATAACCTGATTTGAAATCCATTTCAATTGCTATAATAATAATAATATATATATATATATATATATATATATTAAGTAATCATGATTTCAAGTGTTATATATTATTAAACTTACAGTTAAAAGTAGCTTTCGTAACATAAAGTTCGAGTGCAGCCTTATTAGCTAATTTCGTCTTTTCAGGTTCAGTTCTATATTGTCTATCCAACTCTTTCATTTTACATAAACGATCATAGCAGATCTACAAGGGGAGAAAAGTAAGAGAAAAAGCATATACAAATAAATAACAAGGGGGCTTAAAACTTACTTGAAACAGTCGAAAGAAGCAATAAAAAGTAGTATTTCCGAAAAGGTTATAAATTTTTTGTTCCTTATTGGGATCCTCTTCCTCCTCTTCTTCAATTTCCAATGGTATCACTTCCTTCTTTATTTCTGCCTTTTTATCCAAAGTTTTCATCGTTTTAGTCAGGACATCCTTTAATAAACGTTGATGATCATCATCATTGGGTTTATGACGAGGAGATCTTCTACCGTTTGTATGTCTACGACCAGTTGTATAATTTGTATGACCACGTCTTGTAGATCTAGAAGTATCTGTAGATGAATCGTACGAGTTTTGTGTATCATCATCTTCATCCTCTTCATCAACTTCTTCCTCCATCACTTCATCTTCATCTACCAACTCTTCTTCCTCATCCATGGTAGTATCTGAAGCTGGATCTGAACTGATTTCAGGTAATACATCAGGTACATCAAAAAAGACGGGTAAAAACATTTCAATAAATGCCTTCATGACTTCACAATCTTCTGTTCCATATGTAGTTTGTCTCTCAAAGTAACTATAAAGGATACGCGTGACATCTTTAAAGACCTTTTTGTTCTTGAAATCAAATATGAATTGAGGTTCAATGTTGGCCAAGTGATTGGGTTTTCTGGATTGGTCTAATCGAATACTTCTGATTTCAGAAACAAGTGATTTGACTGACATGGCTTTACGGTCTTCTGATTTAAATATTACACCTTGATAATCCAATGCTTTATAATAGTTTTTGATCTCAATTTCTCTCCATACCTTGATCCATTCACGCTAATAATTATAAGTTAGTCAATATGGATTTTGATTTAAAAAGTATATATATATATATATATATATTTACCTGTGATTGTTTCCATTCTTTATCCATTTGCTTTAAACGTTGAAGGACAACAGGTACTGATTGAGCAGGATTTGAATGCAATATTTCTACAACACGAGCCCCTTGTTCCTGCCCATAAATCTTTTTGATAATACGTTGATAAATAGTCTTTGAGGGACCACCTAATCCAGGAGGTAACTTGAAAGCAGTCTTTTCTTCTTCAGTCATTGTAGATATTTTCTTTTCAATGGGTTCCAATAAAGAGATTGTATTCAAATTAGCTTCAATATTAATATCATAATCATATCTTTCTTCTTCCACACGATGTAAAGCTTCTTCAAATACATTCTTTTTAGATGCAATGAAGCCACCATCTTCACTTGCCCAGGTTGGATGAGATACATAAGCATCATTTAATACTTCCCAACATAAAGCGTCTCTACCTGAACAATTTTGTTCTTTCCAAGCTTTAGAGACAGTACGATAGCTTGGACCATACTCCTGATGACTTGAAGCGTACCCATACTCATGAGCCAAAGGTACATTTTCAATCATCACATCTTTCCCATCATATCCAACTAATTTCTTTAATTGATCATACAGTTCCTTATGTCCACCTAAAAAGCTTTCACATTTCTCTACCAAGGTATTTGCATCAAACACTTGTTGACTGAATAAATTCAATACGAGTAAAAAAGATTGGTAAGTTGATTTATTTCCAACATGTTTCTTGACACGTTCAAAGAACTCAGTTTCCTCTGGGCTGATTTGAGGTCTAATTTCTTCATTAGGTGCCAAGATAGGTGATCTACGTATATCAGACACGTGATGATCTTTATGATGAATTTTAGCCTTTTTGGTCTTATTAGGTAATCCAGATAATGATCTCTTTTTCAATAACTTAGATTTTTGTTGAGCATGAACGAATTCAATTGGTTGTGAAGTATCTGGTAAAAATTGTTTAAATTCGGCTAATAAATCATTCGCTCCATTAAATAAGATTTGTACTTGTGCGTACACTTCTTGAATTGGCTTTTGTTCCTTTTGATACGTTTGAAGTATCTCCAAGAATTGTTTATATGTCTCTGGATCGTTACTGAATCGGTTCTTAATTTTGTTCACATAGTTAATTGCATGATTGAATTCAACTGGTGCTCGACGCGTGTTATTGGGTTCGTTGGGTGGTGAATTTGAACGTGAGTTTTCTGGATGACGTGAATGGGGTGGTGGTTGTACATTTGATGATGATGATGGTTGCATACTTGAAGGTGGAGGTGGAGGTGGTTGTTGCATATTTGAAGTGGATGGAAGAGCATGCTGTTGTTGTTGTTGTTGTTGTGAAGGAGGAGGTGGAGGTGGAGGTGGATGATAACTTGAAATAGGTGGAAGTGGACCATTTGAACGAAAGTTATTATAATTTGGATGATTATAATAACGAGAAGATTCAATCATATGATTAGATGATTCTGACTGTAAATTAAAAGGTTCACCGCTTGTTGTACTGGTTGTTCCGCTTGGTGTTGTCACCTTAATAATATCTCTCGCATGATCATCTGTTGAACACTCAATACGATATCCAGGTGGTAAAAATGTATTAAATCCTGATATTAATAATGGGTGTCCTCTAAATAATGTAGAAACACGTTCAATTACACCTGGTGTATCAATACTAAATAAAAAGGTTTAATTATTGCATGATTACAATTTTTTTTTTTTTTACTTTTTGAACTTACGCTTGACTTTTAAATTCTTTCATAATATCTAAAAATCGATTATAAACTTCTGGTTGGTCTGCAAATTTAACTTTGACTTGATCCAAATAAGTTAAAGCATCTTTTACATTCAATGGTCTATATCCATTTGCAGCAACAGATGCAGATGTCATTGTTGCAGCAGCAGCAGTTGTTGTTGTTGTTGTTGTATTGTTTGAAACAGGTGGTGTAGAGGAAGAAGAAGGTGTGGTCGTTTGTGACTGTGGTATAGGAGCATGATCAGATAAAGAAGACGACTCTATATTAGGCGTTTTTGGTCTATTATAATTTGGTGTAGATGATGAAGGTGGAGAATTGGAACTTCTTCTTACAGTCGTAGCAGCAGTAGCAGTAGAAGTAGTTGTAGTACTACCACTAACGGAGTTTCTTCTATATTGACTGCTTTCTGATAATCTTGGGGTATGATTCGTTGTAGCAGCAGTAGTAAATGAGTTTACATATGCTCCTCCTCCAGGACTGGCGGTTTCGGTATGATTCACTAAAGACCTATTGTTCAAGATGAACTTTGTTAGGGTACCATGTCTTCTCTTCTAACGCAATTACTTTATATACAAACTAATTATTATTTTTACCTTGAAGGTGATGGAGGGTCAGTTGCCATTTCTCTTTTTTTATTGGATTGGTTTCGTTAAAGAAAAAACGCAAATAATATTAATAGTAAAATAAAAATAAAAAAAGACTGTATTCGCGTTAGACTATTGTTCTTTTGTCCTTTTTTACTTTTCAATATGACTTTAATAAAGACTAGGGGAATAAGAGAAGAGAGGGAAAAAAAAAAAAAAAAAAGAAAAGAGAGGAAAAAAAAAAGGGCGTGTAGAAAAAGATGGTCACGGAAATAATAATAAATCACGATGATATTTTAAGAACCAGATGTTAAAGCTTAATGCAAACTTAATATTCTCTACGAAGTCGATTTGCTCTCTTCTTTCTCTTGTCATTATCACGTTCGAATTCCTTCTTCATAAAGATGTGTGCAAGTCGAATAAATAGTGAGTAAAGATCCATAAAGAGTTCCATTGCATGACCTGGGATATCCATAGCACCTGCACTTGCTCTTTCCACAATCATTTGTGTATCATACATGACTAATAAAATAATATGTTACTATCTACATATTTAACAAAAGTTTATTACCATATATACTTACCAAATCCTGCAAATGCTAATAATCCAACATACAACTCAATTGAGAAAATAGACGACGATCTGATAAAAAACATATTGGCCAATGATAACCACATCAAAATACCTAAAGCACTGCTTGCAAATGCACCGATATATAACGCACTTCTTCTCTCTGACATTACTGCACTCAATGAAAATCCTAAAAAGATCAATACGGATGAAGACAACGCCATAAATATAAGGCTTCCAGATGGATCCATATTTAAAAAGAATGCTAAAAATGCAGAAATAGCAATCCCACTGAACAGAGAATAGGACTATAAAAGAAACTTAATATATCATACAATATGAAGTTCATTTGTATACGTATGTATGTACTTACTGCAAGTAAAGCCCAACGGTTACGACTATTAATAGAAGTAAATCGAAACATGGAAACACTCCCAACTGCTCCAAGCGAGCCTAACGTAGACCCGTTCGGTCCAAGGTAATCACCTACTTGAGAACCTGCTGCTGCAATCGCACACATGGCTGCTAATGTAAGGTATACATTGACTAAATGTCGACGCACAGGTCTTGTTATGGTTGTACCAGAGCTTGAACTACCTGTACTATTATAATAATAATCTCTTTTTCCTGACATATTGTTTATTTGAGAAACACAAAGAAGGCAAAAAAATAAAAATAATCAATATGTTGCTGTTCATATTTAATTCGTTCATCCTTTTGATTGGCCCGGATTAACTGATTTTACTTTTCTGGAAACCTCCAGAAAATGTGTAAATTGAATAGCTTAAGCTTTGTAAGATAGATATCACAATTCAGAGTGATATAAAAACCATGAATTATATAAAAAATGCATCTAAAAATGTGTGATTATCATAAAAGTTAATTGGAATAACCTTGTATTTTTCTTTCAATTGAAGTTGACGGTAATTGTTTCATTTTCAGATATATTAGTCCTTCTTTTTTTTTATATATATCCTTAGTTACTGAGCTTACTAACCTAATTTTGTTCTATACAGAATGTGTGTAGTTTTGTAAAATTTCACTTGATTGAAAGCTTTATAATGTATGATGTTTGATATATATCAGCAGGAATAACTGTGGTTTTTCCGGCCGAGAAACATAAATAAAAACGCGTCTTTATGAACAAGGTCACTCCCATAAGAAGTATGTAAAAGCTTAGGTAAAGCGACAATTTTTCTAAGAGCGTCTTCTATATGTACGGTTTTTATTTTGTTTGCTTTGATCTTATTGTTACTAAAATGTCGATAAAAAATAGTTACATACATATCAAAAGAAAATCATAAAAACAAATCAAAGAGCTTTTTTGTATACGTTGCAATATTTTGAGATTTTTCATCTCTTTGGATACTGCGGTAAACGTTTTTCGTTGTTCGTCTAATGATCATCTGTTTGAAAAATATGAGTATATAAATCTCACATAATTGTTAGACTAACCAATATAATTACATGTAATTGATTCAACTTTTTAATTATATTTGGTAAAATATAAGAATATCACAAGAATCATTGTCCATGAAACGAAAACCACTGACCTTTATCATTGTATATTGACTATTATACCTACACCAGATCCATTTTATAACAAGTTCCCTTGTATCCTACCAATATATCTTAGTAATGTACAACAACGATATCAGAAGAAAAAATGAAATTAACTTTTAAGTACTGGTATTCCAACTTCAGGTGATTTTATTTTGTGGAATATCAACTTGATGAGAGCAAGTTGCATCTCCTTACCTAGTTTAACCAAATCATTTTCATTATGGCTATTTGAGTTGTTATGTACCGGGCCCTTTAACTTCTACAAAGTAGAGCTCGAAGCTACTTGCCAAATAGCTAACCATCATAGGCTCGGCTTGTCTATTGTTAATATGTAGTTACTGTGAAACTAGGAACACGTACCTGATCAAAGAAGGGAGATTTATTTTGAAATATATAGACAAAAAAATGATAGAAAAATACAAGAAACAAAACGAAAAAAAAAAGTGATTTGTAATGGAACTGAAAAAAAAAAAAGTTTATGTGGCGTGTGAAAAAAAAATAGATATCAATATCAATCAGATGAGTGATTGATGGGAATCCAATGACAATCAGCCTTTGATCAGATACTATAAAACAAGTACCTAATGTTTTTAATTTTAGGACTTAAATTCTGCGCGTATCTTACCCCAAATCAAAAAGGTAGTGAGTTTGTTAATAACAGTTATTATCCTGAATACAATAGAGCTGAGAATGAGAACCGGGAATTAGGTTTGGGCTTGTTTCATTGCAGTAATTACACTCAAAAACATCGATTCGTGTCTACTCAATTCTAGTTAGAAGAGCCAACCCTTATAATCCGAGATTTCATATTAATTTTGCTAACTAAAAACCGATTTATATGTTCCCTTTTTGCAGATCATAAGATTTAATTGTTACTCGATACATATATATAGCCAATTCTTTTACTTTTGAGTAGAATCACTTCATGGTTGCTTTTTACTCGAAAATTTAATCTAAAATTGCTAATATTTCTTACACACTTCCTCTTTTACAAAGTAGTTCTCTTTCATAACTACTTTATTTATAACGTGAATCGAGCAGATTTGAAACAGATATTTTCAGAAATAAACTAAGATAGGATTTGAAACAAACAGGACAATACAGAAGAAAGATACGCATTTATAGTCTTTATTTCCATTTCTTTAAGATCACTCAATTCAATTGGGACATTATTTTTGATAAGTTAAAATCCTTTTATTCCAGTATGTCTGTTTGTCGATGATATCCAATTACCTTTCTTATAAAGTAATAACCAGTTGTCAGGGTAAAAGAGAAATTTAAAAAAGTAAATTTTCCTATAAAAAATTTACATTCTCCGCTAATTTTGCCCGGGAGGAGGACAATTCCACACAAAAGCGAGTGAAGCCTTTGCAATCCATTGTCCCTTCTTTCACACTTCAGGTAATTATCGACATCCATCCATCCTTGGGAATGGTATTCAAAGATATATTTTTAAAATCGATGTATACCATCCCATCACTACTCTGAAACGAACAATCAAACTAACCTATGATTTCTATTTTTTTTATATTTATTATTAATTCACCTTTTGTTCAACAATTTTTTTTCTTTGCGATTTTTTCAATTTATGGAATATATAGTACAACATGGTTGCTTTGAATTTACCTGCTGACGTCTTGGCTACTGCCGACGGTACCCGTAAGCTTTTCAACAAGTGGTCTTACGATGATGTTGAGGTCAAGGATATCTCTCTCCAAGATTATATCCAAATCCGTCAACAAGTTTACTTGCCTCACACCGCTGGTCGTTTCGCTGTCAAGCGTTTCCGTAAGGCTCAGGTAAATAATTAAAATAAAAAAAAAGAGAGAAAAAAAAAGTGCTCAATGTAAAAAAAAAAAATGCTAATGATCCTCAATTCATTAGTGCCCCATTGTTGAACGTTTAACCAACGCTCTTATGATGACTGGCCGTAACAACGGTAAGAAGCTCATGGCTGCTCGTATTGTTCAACATGCTTTCGAAATCGTTCACTTGTTGACCGATGCCAACCCTCTTCAAATCCTCGTTGATGCTATTATCAACTGTGGTCCCCGTGAAGATTCCACCCGTATCGGTTCTCAAGGTACTGTCCGTCGTCAAGCTGTCGATGTCTCTCCTCTCCGTCGTGTCAACCAATCTATCTCTTTGTTGACCACCGGTTGTCGTGAGTCTGCTTTCCGTAACGTCAAGACCGTTGCTGAATGTCTCGCTGATGAATTGATCAACGCTGCCAAGGGTTCTGCTAACTCTTATGCCATCAAGAAGAAGGATGAACTTGAGCGTGTTGCCAAGTCTAACAGATAAATTGTTATCTCTTTACACACACTCTATTTTTTATATACTCTTTTCTTTGATTAGTTTTGTATAAAATAAAAAATATAAAAAAAAAATTCAAGTGTTTTGATAATAATGATAATATTTTTTTTTATTAATGTGTGTATATGTATTTATAGTGAATTAATGGTCATTATCTTCTTGGGCATAATATAATTTTCTTTCTTCAATTTGTTCTTCAATACTCTTGAGGTTAGGTACATTTAAGTATCCCTTATGATATATTAAAACTTCTTCTAATAACAAGTGAGGGATCAGGTTTCTATTCGAAAAAAAAAGTAAAATGTTAGTTTATACAAAGACAGGTTTACAAGATATAACTATTTTACCTTCTAGGAGCGACCTTCAAACAATGTTCAGCGTCCATACGTAAATCAAGTACACTATTGTAATGAGCACCTGAACTAAATCCAATACGAAGAGAGTATTCTTTTTCAGGTACACTTTGTCTATTTCGTTCATATAACTCAAATGTAATTTGTGTAAGGACTAAATCGATATTATGTTAGTAAACAATAAACATTCGATCTCTTCAAAAAAAAAAAAAAAAAAAAAAAAAAAAGAAAAAAAAAAAAAACTTACAGTCTAATTCAGGTAAGGTATTTCTGGGCACCTTTGTAGGCACACCTGATAAATAAATCAAGTTTAAAAGGGCATGTACATGTGATTCTTTTGTGAAATATAATCGGGTTCTAGCGTTCTCAGCCGATTTCATTTCATCCAGATCCGACAAGATTTTCTTTAAGAGAGGGAAACTGATCAGCATGCCAATATTTTTCTTTTCTGTATCTGAAATACCAAATTCTTGAGGTGCAATGAAATCAAACATGTATTTAACAGTTTTGTAAAGACGTCTGATATCAGAGAGACCACCACGATTTAAAAAAGGTACAGATCCGGTAGCATCAGATGAGCTACGATGATTGGTAGTACCAGAGGCAGAAGCGTTGGCAGGATTAGTAGTGGCAGCGGCAGCAGCGGCAGCAGCAGCAGCAGCTTCAAAGCTTTCATCAGCATTAGCGCTTTCATCAGTAAAGATAGCTTGAAGGAACTGTCTATTATGAAGGGCATCATATTTAAGAGAATCATACAAGGCAGGAATCCAAGAAGGATCAGGATAAGTCTCTGGATGCATGGAACGACGTATTTCCGCTTCATCACTTTCTTCACCTGTCATGGTTGAAGCAAAATTACGAAACATCTTTTCCCATCTTTCTTTAAATAACATGGGAGAATCAAAGCAACACCATCGTCTTTGAATATTATCTACATCCTGTGTTGCCCAATTCTCATACATTACTCGTTGCATACGACCCATGATGGCCGAGATCTCTTGTAATATCACGTAAGGTTGAGGTAATTTCGCTTTCCAACCCATTTGTGCTAACATCCAGTCTGGAATGTCGTTTCCTGGCCTTAATAATCCCTTTAATTGACGTTTGACTGCATCAGCTTGATCTTTTGCTGCATTGCTATCGTCTAATAAGTATTTACTTTCTGAAATCACACCGTCTAATGAGTCTGGGTCTCCAAGGAACCAACGAGCAAAGACTTGAGCTAAATTTAGAAATAAGTAAATTGAAATCAAATGATAAATAAAATAAAAATATATATTTTTTACCTGTATCACGAACACGTCTTTCTGAACTACTGAAAATCTTTACGTCTTCTAAAACTTCCCGATTTAAAATGTTCATATCTTTTCTTAAATTCTCTGCTAAATCACGCGATTGATGACGACCAGCGTGAGTGAACTAAATAGTAAAAGAAAGAATGAGTAATGAATAAGTGATTGATTCACTGTAAAATTTTTTTACCTCACCACCCCACTTGACAATCACTTGTAATTTAACCAATTGTTTGGTTTTTGGATCAAATTTTGGTTTTAATTGAACTTTTGTACCGGCTAAATCATGTTTCTTTTCCAAGACTTCTTTTACAGATTTTAATTTAGGCTCATCTTCGGGTAAAGGATTTTCAAGACATTGGTCTATAGCTTTCATAACGGATTCTAATTGATGTTTTTGTCTAAAGACAACTTCACGTTTTGAGCCTTGTAATAAATCAATAAAAGATTGTTCCATGATTGAAATTTTTAATTTCTCTTTAGGTGTACGGTCTCCATGACGAAATACGGCAACAAAACCTTTTAATCTCCAAGAATGTTCAGGTGAGATTTCAGGTGGAATTTGATCAGCTAAAGAAAGTGGTCTTTCTTGTACAGATCGATAAAATGCTTCTTTCAAGATTTTTGCACATTGATCATAATAAAAATCGTTTCCTTTAACAAAACTCCAACCATTTACATCAATTACATATGATTTTCCTTGTACACGTAATATATCTAATCCACATACAGATTGGCCAAATACTTTTGATACTTTTCTAGCAATATCTTCTTCCTCTTGTGTCAATTTAGCCATATAACGAATTTCTTTACCATCTGTGTTACGTTTGACGTGACCATCTACAGTTGGAGATCTATTATAATAATAATTGTGGTTAATTATATAAATATAAATATAAATACAAATACTAATCTAAATATTTACTTTCTTGTTTCAGCATGCACAAATTGAGGACCAACTGTATATAGTTTAATATCTTCAAACGATTCAGTTTCCATTAATTTTTCATATACCCAAGAGCCTTCAGTACTAATATCTTTTAAATTAGGATCATATTGACTTGATTTGTTACCAATCTAAATAAATATATTTTACAGCGTTAAAAAAAAAAAAAAAAAAAAAAAATATACTAGCGTATATCAAGTTGTTTTTAATTAAAAAAAATTACCTTTCTAAACAATCTTCGTCCTCCTCCGCCCTTTTGTTCAGAATAATAAATATTAATATTATGATTTTCACCGTCAGCAGGTTTCTCAATAAAGGTCTTTTCTAAAAATTGGCCATCTACTTCAATTCCTTCTTCAGAAGCAGTGACAGATTTCGAATTTGAAGCATATCTTGCCAAGACACGATCGATATCCATGCCTGTACATTCCTTAAAAGCAGCAGCAGCATCTGCATCTACTTTAGCTCCTCCATCTCTTGAAACTACTAAACGGGGTGGAGTTGGTACTCCAATTGCGTCAAGGATCGACAAAACTACTCGTCTATCCCACAGTAATGTTTGCATATGTACGCTATTTACCTCAAAAGGTTTTCGAAGTTTGGTATATGCTACAGCTTTGTGCATAGGAAATCCACCAGAGAAAAAACAAATCAAAAAATCACAACCAGGCCAATTTTCGACCTCTTTTTTTTTTTTTTTTTTTTTTTTTTTTTTTTTTTTAGTGATAAATTTTTTTTTTTCACTTAATAAAAAAAAAAATACTCTACCTTCATCGAGAATGGTCTTATCACCAAAAATAACAATTTCAAAATTACCATGCGATAATAATCTATTCAAAATATGTCGCATCGGTTTCGATCTTGCTTTTCTATCCATAGCACAAACACCTACCACATCTATATAAAGAATATCAGTACATACAAATCTTTTTTTCTGTAATGAACTATAATTTTTACATTTTGCTCTGCCAGTGTTGTTATTTTCTGGTAACGAAGGTGAAGCAGTTGCTGGCATTTTTTGTTTCTATTGTATTTCTTTAAAAAGGTTATTAAAAAAGAAAAAGAACAAAAAGAAAAAGAAAAACAAAAAAAAATATTTTTTAAAAAGGAGAAGGAAAAAAGGGAAAACAGAAAAAAAGGTTTAAAATAGGGGAATTTAACTTGTATTTGACAAGAGGGTGTTTGTACTACCCACACGTGGGGAAAAAAAAGGACGTCATTTATAATGTAATATTTAAGATCAGTTTAATCCTCTCATTTGAAACAAAAAAGAGCGGTTGGTTTAAGTAGTCTTTTGTACGACATATCGTGAAAATATATAAAACATTTATGTGCGTTGTTGCTATGAAAAAGAATCTCACTGTCTAACTAGATTAAAAACCTTAATTTTATAAACAAACTTATAGGTTCTTGTAACTAAAACTACCCTAATAAGATCTTTATCTGACAAATAATAAAAAAAATTTACGTACCTAAAAAGGACCCACCACTCTCTAGTTTTAAAAAAAAAATCAAAACGAAGACCCCGAAAATGCACAGTAAAAAAAAAAATGTCATTGTGTAACTTTTAATCCAATCATAAAACATATGACTCTCTCTTTCTCGGTTTCCTCACTTGACTTTCTACAATTAGAAAATTGAGTCACCCATCTTTTCATTTATTCAAGTGTTACCATTTATACATTTAAAGGAAAAGCGGGTTGGTAAGCAATATAAGAAACAGCTACTCAGGGATATATGTATGTATGCAAAATGTTTATTCCGCTGATTGAAGTTCTGTTTAATACATTATCTTTTCCCAATGACTCGATTTAAAACGTTTCCTTATCATGTAACTAAATAATTATCTGCAATAATGTGTAGTTGAAGTTTAAACTCTATCTTTTGTAATCTATTCATTTATTTGATAGGTGAAACAACAGCGCCACCGGAGAAAACACAAAATAGAAATGTAAAAAGTTCTAGGTTCATTATTAAATACATATATTTATTACTATGTCTTTTTATCACCATTTTTAATGAAACTTTTTTTTTTTATTCTTCGAATTAAAGTAGTTTCCTCAAGCTCGAGTTTGATTTTATAACGATTAGAAATACACAAGTGAGTAACATCTGATATACATATAAATAGCAATCATATCCTTCTTATAGAAGGGCTATTTATTCAACATCCCCTTCAAGGCAATATTTCGTTTCAACTAGTTCATGACTCGACATTTCCAATCAAAAATACAGTCAAGCTTATTCCTTTTTAGGTCTACTTCCATGTCATTCGTGTCATTGTTTTATGTGAAGACGGAACTTTTAGTGCTGTTGGAAGGGCTACAGTATCGTTAGATATAATTTCTCAACACCACCTTCGGGTTTGACCTTCAAGGGTGGGTTATGTGGCCTAACTTTCATTCTTGAGGGATAGTTGTGCTTTAGCTTGGTACTTAATGTCGTTGTTAAAACTGAAAGTAATGATTTACTGTGTTATTGTATCCTATATTCATATTAGCCGGTGACATTCGTTCTAGAAGAAAATAGCTAACATATTTTTTTTTTTTTTTTTTTTTTTTTTTTGGTCTTTATCAGTAGTATACTGACAAAAGCACAAGTAATTCTTCAAAAGTAAACAAAGATATTCCTATACCACAGACAACTTTTATCCAGTATACGGTCGATGTACTTCCTAAATTCTGTAATAAAGAAGGATTATTTTCTTAAATTAATTTCGAGCACAAGTGTCAAAAAAGTGAGCGCTGATTTCAATCATCTTGTAAATGAGAGCGGAAGCACAGTGAAAAGACCAAGTTGTTTTTATTCACAAAGTTATTTTTCTTTTTCAAAACAGCTCTCAAGAATTCGATAAAATATTAAAAGAATGTACATTGTGAAAGTGATATAAAAATTCACACAAAAGAATGATATCTTTATGTACCTTGCGAATAGTTAACTACTGAATCAAATGTATGAGCAACAATTATATCAAACTCTTTTTGACTACAAACTAAAATCAAAAAGGGTAAAATACAGCCTATTTCCACTAATAATGATAAAGTTTTAAAGCACTATTCTATCTTTTTCATTTAACAGTTTCACTTTAAATTAACCCAATTTTTTATTTTTATAATCCTTTTGGTTTTTGAACATGGTGTGCGTGTGACCGCCAATAAGAAATACCTGTTCAACAATGGAACACACACACACATATTTGGGTTCTATTCCTTTTTTTTTATAGTTTTCAAACAACAATATCCATTTTATTATTTTTTCTGTTTAGAGAGGAGAAAAAAGAGGAAAGCACTAAAAAAAAAAACATGTCAAGTTACAATTCGAACCATGAATCAAAAAAAGTCAAACGAAAAGAAGATGTCACACCAGTGGATACAGGTTTAATTCGATGTGTATGTCCCTCCACAGAAGATGATGGATTTACCATTCAATGTGAACGATGTCTAGTTTGGCAGCATGCATATTGTGTCAATATTACACATGCGACCATTCCCGATCATTACTTATGTGACCAATGTTCAAAACGTAAACGACCTAAATTATCCAAACGTATTCCAATTTCCAAAACCAAATTAAAAAAGTTGGATGCAGAAGACGACCTGTCATTTAATAAAAAAAAGAAACATGTCAAAAGTCGTATTGTATCACGGTACGTTCATCCCATTTTTCGAGAAGCCAAAGAACGTTGGAGTCGATGGAAACAACATGAAGGACACTTGTTGTATGATCATGGTCCTTTTGTGACGATGGATGCCTCTACTTTATTTACTAAAGGGGTCTTGATGGATACGCCTGTATCCAATCAAGGTGTATTTGCTACACGTACAATTCCTTCACTTCGTTATTTAATGCAAGTGACAGGCGACGTCTTATTGAAATCAGAATTCAAATTCGATCCTGTCAACGATTATGTGATTTTGGGTACGCCATTGAGTCATATCATGTTTTATCCTACTTTAGATTTATGTATCGATACACGTCAATTTGGAAATAAAGCAAGATATATTCGCAGATCCTGTCATCCAAACGCTGAATTAAGAAACGTTGTTTTACCGCGTGATGATAAAATGATTCATTTGGGTCTTTTCGCACGTCATTTAATTGAAAAGGGACAAGAGATCACGATTAGTTGGAGTTGGCAGCGTGGTCACATTGCTTGGAAAGAAAATATGAATTGGCATCATCAACACAAATCAAAGGATAATGAAGGTCATCAAGTCATTGATGAAGAAGAAGAACGAAGACGAAAAACTGCGATTAAAAACATGTTGGATCGATTTGAAAAGGAATTTGGGGCATGTGCTTGTTTAAATAAACGACGCTGTTTGATAGAACATTTAAAGCGACAAATTGCTCCACCACCACCTAAAGAAAAGGCTGTATTTAAATTACCTGATATTAATATCTTGCCAAGAAGAAAGTCTTCAGTGATTTTATTAAAACCAAAAGCTCAAGTAAAGTTAGACGGCACGAAACATCATAAATCAGGTGAAGAGAGTTTGGATATTGATGTCACTTCCAATTCACCTACTTTAGGTCCAAAAGAAGCTTCAGATGATGAATTAGTAGATGTAGATGTAGAAGGTGATATTGATATTGGTGATGATTTACCTACTGCTGCTGCTGCTGCTACTGCTGCTACTACTACCACCACAACGAGTACAACAAAAGATACTTTACCTTCTTTAGACAATAACAGTAGCGATGAAGAAAATGCTGAATTATCCTCTTTATCTTCTTTATCCAGTCTATCCGTATTTGAAGAATCAGGTAACGATAATTCAGATGACGAAGAAAACAGGATGAAAATACGTCGAAAGAAACATGCTTCTCGCCACGCCAAATCCTCGCGATCGCATCATTACCATCACCATCACCAACAACATCCACTTCATCCTACAGTCTCCTCATCATCTTCATCATCTGTTCCAACCTTAGATAAAAATTCCTCGGCTGTATCAAACACCTTGCCACGTAAAAAACTTTGGATGCGAGATTACTTTAATAAAAGTGTTCCAGATCAACACTCCTCAGGTAAAAGAATAAGAAAGAATTCGTTTATACACATGATTAAAAACTCATTTTTTATATATATATATATATATAACTTTTTAGACGCACAGCATATGAGACTTGAAAATACCTACTTACACGAAAACTATACCACAGATCCAACCAACCTAAATAATTCTATGGAGATCGATACCACCAATAAAATGCGATTTTACGATTCAACCAATGATAGAACTTTAGTAGATGCTAGTCCAGAAGATATTGAAGCGGCTAAACTTTTGCTAGACGCTATGGCAGCAAATGAAATACCTTATCATTATCATCGACCTCCCCCACCACCATCTCCTCCTGCTATAGTAGCAGACACGATCATGCCAGACTTTCAAAACAATACTTCTCTAGATACTATCGATGAAGGTGAACTTAGTGATGCTTCTACTATTTTATTGGATCAGGATGAATTACGTGAAGCTTATAGAAGAAGGTCATTTGATGATAATCCAATGGAAAACGATGATCCTGTGATCAACCGCATGGCTGGTGAGTCTCGATCAGATTTGGCAAAGGAAACTTCTGTCATACACGATCAAAGTACAACAACAACAACAACAACAACAACAACAACAGCAGCAGCAGCAGCAGCAGCAGCAGCAGCAGTGCCTACACTGGATTTGAATAATGTAGATTCCATCCCTAACATACCGAATGCAGCTTCATCAATTGATCGAATGAATGTACCTGATGCAAGTATTGCTACTGAAAATGTGTCACCAGAAGATGCAGATACCTCTTCCAGCATGCCTTTACTATGCGTTTCCCCTACGAGTACAAGTCTATCCACTAGCACAAGTGTACCCTCCAAAACCGTGCCACCTATAAGTGTACAGTCGTTCCAACACCAAAAGGCGACTTTTTAAATGAAAAGGCGGTTAATAAATATTTCTTTTACGTTTGTCCCAGATACCTTCCTTATATGACAATAAGGGTTACAATGGGGGAATTGGGGGCACATTTGGCCTTTTTAAATTTGGGGGTATTGGGGGAATCATTTGGAAATTGGGGGGTGAATGCAAAATAAAATAATTTGATTTTTATTGGTTTAAATATTCAACCAAAACAGCTACTGAAGATCCTCTAAAATAGTAACATCCGTGACAGCAGAATAGCTTTACAGCAAGAGAGGCGCTCTATAGAAACAGAAACATGTCGCAAAAGCGACAGTAATTACGAATGGCTTATCTATAAAAATAAAATTTTAAATTAAATACGAAACAAACATAAATTATTGTAAAAACATTTACATAATATACCTTTAAAATGTTTCAAGAGTCATACATACAAGAAACCTAGAAGAGCCAAATTAAATAAAAACAATGAGTAAAATAGTATAGTATAGAAAACATTATATGATGCACTTAATTGAAATAAGTTTTTCAGAAAGCAGTAGGCCATCCTATATTTAATTATGTATGTATCAGTAAAAATAATAATATGCAAATCCTCAGACTTTAGTTGCTACAATAAAAAAAAAAAAAAGCAAATAACTATAAAGACTAAATATACATATGACCTTGACAGTTGTCTTCGTTTTACTTTACCTTAAAGAAATTAAAGGGGGAGAAAGAAAGAAAGAAAGAAAAAAAAACTGTTTTAAAAATTTGAGAGTTAAAAACTTGACAGCTATACATTACGTCAAAGTGAACATTCAGACAATTTCACTTTTTTAACACGAGCAACAACAATTCATTCTATACAAGTTGTGTTAGCATGATATCTAGCCGCGCTACGCAATCTAGAGTCTATCCATGGTGCCCTGAATCTGCTACAAAGACTTTTACTATGAACGCTTTAAAGAAACACGTCGCAAGAAAGCATCCTGATACCAAGTAATCGAGAGAAGACTTTTTTTTTGAATCCATATTTTTATTTTAAAAGAGAGCCATTGAATGTCACCCACTAAATTTCCTTTCTCGGATTAATTATCACCCACCATTTTGTATTTTTTCATCGATTTTTTTTTTTGTCACCCACTTGTTTTTAAGCAGAATATTCCAACCAAACCTACTTTTTTTTAAGCACTTAAAGATTAAATCAATTACTCAAAACGAAACTAAAATTATCACAAAACGATTGTGGAGTGATAGCTACGACGATCAAAGATAGTATAACTTGAACTAGTTAATAGCCTATGATCTGCACTGTATTTAATTTTACGTTGCTTTCCTTACACATGACTATATGTTTAATAAGATCTCTATAGGCAATCTTTCATTTTTTTTTTGATTTACGTATATATGTGAAAAAAAAAGTTTGTTAGGAGGATTTGACTAGAGTCTCAAAATCTATTACAAATGGTTGTAATAGATGTATTGATAAAAATTTTTTATGTATTTGATTTGTATATAACATACCAGTCGCATCTTCCTACACGAGCTGGCGTAGACTCAAGTTTTGGTACAAAATGCAAAATCGTATACCACAAAGATCTTTTAAAATTGAGATCTTTGCGCATCTTTTCACATATGTACATGAACCCGGCCCTTAGGATATTTATGTTCCTCTGCTACTAAAGAGCTGGATGGGAAAGGGTCTTGAAAATCATCATCTTCTATAAGATAATTATTCGTTTTAAAATTAAAATTACCTTATGTGTAAAGAGAAGAATTAAACAATCTACTAGAGAGTATGTTCCTTCACGTTTGATCTTTAACGGAGTATAGCTTTTCAAGTCAGCCTTAGGTATGTCAACCTTAATTATTATTTAAACATTATTGAATTAACATGATAAAGATAACCCCAAACTTTCTTTTATTAATTCGCTCAGAAAAAAATAAAAAATATGATTATTCTGAAGTATTTTGAGCTTTAATTTTTTTCAAAGTGGCAAAAAAAAAAAATCATAAAAAAGTCCATTTTTGAAAAGTGGGTTTTGGTTGGAATATTTTGCTTAAAAAACAAGAAGTGGGTGACAAAAAAAAAAAAAAAAAAAAAAAAAAAATCGATGAATTTGCAGCTTTTTATAATATTAAAAACTGGGTGCTCCGAAAAAAAAAAAAATACAAAATGGTGGGTGACAATTAATCCGAGAAAGGATATTTAGTGGGTGACATTTAATGGCTCTCTTACAAAATTAGATACTTTAATAATATGTTAGAGTATACTTTTTTTTGAAAATATGTAGATAAAAGAAGGTCTGTATTGCAGAGGGAGAAAAAATGTTTGATCTGATGGAAGGTTAATTAGTGACCCAGACGTAGCTCTCAAAACTATAACAAACCAAAATTATTTGATCACAATTCAGAAGAAAAAGAAGCTACTATATATTTTAGCAATACTATAAGCCTACATATATAATTTTTATTTTAATATTCACATATGTATAAAAATTATAATATTTACTGAAGGTAGGGGATTGAGGAAAAGAGGAATAATCATATATCTTTTAACATGGCGAGGAGTTCATAACTTGAAGAAGGCTTGCGACGTATTACTCAAATCTATTATTTTTATATTGTACTGCCTATAAAAAAATATTTTCATTATCTTTCACTTTGAATACAATTTACCCAATAAAAATGGCCTACAAGACCCCCGGATACTGTCCTCAAGGGTATGTGGTATGTATCTATCTTCTTCCGAAGTATCAACAAATTCAATACAACTGAAAATTCTATGAAATAAGAGCTATTAATTGTCGTGCAAAAAGCTCATGTCAACAATTACCTTACAGTCTATCAATCACCATTTCTAGCTCTATTTCTTGATACCAATTATTCGGTTAGGAACAACAAAACATGTGACAAGGCTTCTTTCATCACCATTAACCACTGTAGCCGAGAAAGGTAAAAATATAATTGAAGTCAAGCTTCTGTCGATTAAAGTTTAACTGAGTGATGGACTATTTGATGAAGGAAGTAGTATATAAAGACATATTACTAACTGATTTGCAAGTTGAATACCGATAGAAGATTAACCAAAGAGAAAATGGATGAAGATCTAATCACAAAAGAAAAAAGTGCTATAGCTATATATGCCTACTGCTGCCATCAAATCATACTCTGTTCAAGTGGCAAAGGTAGACAGTGTAAGAAAAGAGAATCAGACTGACGTATGGCTGTGCTAGTGTTTGTTGCTTTCTTTGTAGATGGGGTTATTCATTCGCTCACACATCATATTAGTAAATGTTTAAGGCTACATATATGTACAATTTTACCTTTAGCCACTTCTAGAAGAATAATTCAGTAATCAAAATCACTACATCTGCTCGGATTGCCATCTCCTTACCACACACATTCATGTGCTTAGAGCTAGATGTGCCTACTGCTGCCACCTTATTGTATACCATTGGTGTGCAAAAAGAGAATCAGACTGACGTCGACTGTGATAATTACCCCAGGGTCAAGCACCACATCTGCTCGGATTGCCATCTCCTTACCACACACCTTCATGTGCTTAGAGCCAGATGTACCCACTGCTGCCACCTTATCGTATATCATTTTGTATACAAAAAGAGAATCAGACTGATGTGCGGCTGTGCTTGAGTGAGTGATCAGATCTTGTCGGATTGTTTATAAATGTCATGTCATTTAACAAGGTAAGTTAGTACAAGGTTTGGAAAAAAAACATACAGTCCTAACATTACCAATTATTCTTTGAAAGAATACCAGATCCGGTATCCTAGCAAGATGCACCTACTGCTGCCATCAAATTATACATTGTTCAAAGTGGCAGAGTTAGACAAGCGTATAAAAAGAGAATCAGACTGATGTAGGGTGCGAAGATACCGTTGGAATTATATTTTAAGGTCGTAATGTGCGAAAAAGGGAGGAAAAACGACTTACGTTTACCCTATACCCAATTTATGCGGCGGCGATTGAAGTTTTGAGACAAAGTCGAAAAACGCCATACAAAAATAAACTATACATGTTTTATCATTTAATTAAATTTTATAAAGTAAAGTACAATGACTATAATAGTATGTACATAATATCATCGGCACTGATAAATGAGCCGGTGAAATGAGTTACATGCATGAAAGTGGAATGAATTAGTGAACAATTTCATCAAATACAAAAAAAAAAACAATATTTCAACATGTACCTAAAAGGAATAGCCAAAACATGAACGCATGTAGTTATAGCTGAAGATTATGTCAGTATCCTACTTTTAGCATAAATTGCACAACAATCAATTTCTTTGTTCATTTAGCTTCTTTCCCAAACCACATAACACCAAAAAACACGCATTTGTAAAAATAAATAAATATTTTTTTTTCTGTGACACAAAAAGTCACTTATTTTGATAGGCTTATTAAGTCAAATGAGCTTCTCTTTAGAAAAATAAAATAAAAATTACACCCAAGTTTTCTTTATATAATATTATATTTGATAATAAGCATACTATGTCGAAGTTTACATCTGTTTCCATATATTATTTTAAACCTGTATTTTTTATTGCCATGCTTGGTTTTCGTCAATTTAACTCAGATTTTGCCAACTTGTACGGAAGTATCATAATGCTAAATTGCAATCACATGTTGTTGATAAGGCTATATTCTTTCTCAATTAGGTAGGATGGGATTTTTTTTAACAAGAGTTTTTTGCTTTAAAATAAATAAATATGCACTGAGCTTTTGGAAAATTTGGTAAAGCAATGAATATCATACAACATGTGTAACAAATAAAAAAGAAAAGCTTCGTATCCGTTTTTCGAAAGTATAACGTTGTATTTCATAAAAACATATAAAATGGAATGTAGAATGGTTACATAAGTACAGTAGTAAATTAGGGTTTATACCCTGTCATGCTTATTAGCATGTCAAAGTGTTCACCTTTAACATAATTAACTTGTATGTACTACTTTTTTATGAACTTCTCATATCAGTCGATTATCATTTGTAATCAACTTGGCGTTGTATGTATAAACAAATTTAACTTAGCTTTTTTTTTTTTTTTTTAGAAATTGGTGTGAGAACTTATTACATCAATATATTATCTTTTGTAAACTCAACCTAATGTGATTAATAGTGGGTTTCATTTCTAGTCGTCCCACTTTTGGGACGAATTATTTTTAATTTTGACCAATAAAATCGCTCTCCCATTTTAACTCAATTCGACCCACTTTTTCGTGGGACGACCGGTGGGAGGAATTCTTATCTTTTTTGTTTAAATTTTTATTTAACACTACTACATCACTTGAAATGACTAGAAGTCCTAAACATCTTCTGAGAGAAAAGCTTGAAACTCGCTTACGTATAAAATTCAATAATTTATTTTATTTGTAAAAATGGGATGAATGGGTTTCATTTCTAATGAGTGGAACCAACAGTGGGACGACTAGAAATGAAACCCACTAATATGGAAATTAATGGGAAAAAATTTAAAAGTTAATAAAATCAAGTTAGAAATTTGATGGAATAAAGTTTGAAAAAGTTAGTTAGTAATGTGATTCTTACATAGACGTTTTAAGGCTTTACCTGTATCAAGGTTTTCCAAAGCGATAACTTAGGAGGATAATTATTGTTGAAGACGAGGTTTTTTTTCCCCCAGTTTGATTGGGTCATAGTTTTTTCTTTTGATTGAGTCTTTTTGACTTCTAAAGAATATCGCAGGTTTCTGGCATGTAGTCCTTAAGCTAATTACGATCTTCCTAAAATTTAATACAGCAGCAAGATCCCTGTTCTATAGTCGATACTTTATATTCTCTTGATCCTTTTCAGTTAATGCCTGTTTGTCCAAACAGTTTTGATTTAAGCATCTAAAACACAAGTTATTAAAACCTTTCATTGATATAAAATATGTAAGAAATACCTTAAAAGCCCATGGCATGTTACTTTTGGATTAGCCGAACGTCGGTATGGCCTTGGATTAATGCATTCTTTAAAAGTTGTTAGCTTGTTTTCACAAGAAGGACAGATACTAGAAGTTTTGAACTCATCCAAAAGATAAACTCTAAACCCTTCTTCTCGTAAGCTATTTCTTAATCCGTTTCCTTTAATGGGTTCGTGAAACCTTGTGCGGGAAGAAGACCAGTTTCCCAAAATTAAGATACAATCTTTTCCAAACTTTTTTCTGATGTTTTTTGATAAACATTTGGTTGATTGAATTTCATTGATATGGGAACAGACTTTCATCTTTATAAAGGGAATTAAGTCTTTCTTTCTCTTATCCTTATAAAATAATTGAAAAAGTATGGTATTCAAAAATGAGATACGAGATACATCATCATGCATTGGTTAATTAGTGTAATTGCTTACGTTATAAAATACAAACAAGTTTTTTTTACCAGTCCCAAAAACCAATAACCAGTTTGATAAATGCTGTAAAAATTCTTATTTTTTTCTTCTTCTTTGTTCTTTCCTCTTTCTTAACAATTTCTCCCTTGAGTAAAAATGGAGGGATCCGTTGAACAATATACCTCTGTAAGTATTTTTAACGGGTTTAAATGTATTATTTTGCTCACATTTATTTTCACAAGTGAATACATTATCAATAAACACTGATGATAATGGTAAAAAGGTTATGACTGTAAAGTCTTCAATTACTGGAATAGGATGGAAACCTCAATATCTTTCTATTTTGAAGAAACTCGTTCATGCGTTCATATTATTGTTTCCCATACGTATTCATTTACAAGATACATATATATCCAAGAGCTTAATCTTAATTTAGAAGAGTATGCAGTCCAAGGTTTTTACAAGAGCTACATCCCAGAAACCTGCGATATTCTTGAGAAGTCAAAAAGACTCAATCAAAAGAAAAAACTATGACCCAATCAAACTGGGGGAAAAAAAACCTCGTCTTCAACAATAATTATCCTCCTAAGTTATCGCTTTGGAAAACCTTGATACAGGTAAAGCCTTAAAACGTCTATGTGAGAATCACATTACTAACTAACTTTTTCAAACTTTATTCCATCAACTTTCAAACTTGATTTTATTAACTTTTAAATTTTTTCCCATTAATTTCCATATTAATTCCCAAAAATAGTGGGAAACCCTGTATCACACTGTAATGTCCGGCTAATTCAAATACTCGGTGTCCGACATATTTCTCCATATACTTTAAGAATCTGACAAATATTACATTGGTGGAGAAGCAATAATGGCAAGTAATTCTGGTACAAGTACGCCTAAATCTTTCGATACGGCTATTCCAACTGATAACTATCAGTTCCCAAGTTCTTCTGAGGAGGTTTCTGCATCTTTTGGTCAACGGGCATCTGTCTCTGGGTCTTCTAAAGGAGAGGAGAGAGCTGAGGTATTTTTATATCTTCGTCAACAGCATCGTGCTATGAAAGAATATGTTGAAGTGGCTCGTCCGGCTAAGGTACAAGAGGTTTTATCTCTTTTTAAAAGAAATACTGAGGTGGAAAAATCGGTAAATATGGTAAGCCCTGAAAGCCGCGAAGCTTTAATGTCTATGATTGTGGTACAAAGAGAAGATGGTATGAAACTAGAACTTATGATACAACAGTTCGATGCTAAGTTGGCTCAAGGTCGTCAATATGTGGAAGAAGAATTGATTAGTTTAAAAGAGCAATGGCCTCAAGACTTGAAAACTTGGATTGGAAAATATAATTGGCCTGGTTATATTGATTGTCAAGAACTGCAACTGCAGCAGAATCTGGTGGAATTTATTATGTCTCCAAGACCTATAGCTACTCCAGTAGACAAGGGGAAACTAAGGCGGTTTCTGAGATGAGAGATATGATTATGAACTTACAGGCTGAAATCCAAAGACTTCAAGTCAAGGAAGATAATGGAAAGAAAACTCAACCTTTAGTTACATCAAAAACCGAACCAGCTAAAGTATCTTACGGTGAGGATAACATTACCAAGGAAGAGATACGGGAAAGAAGAAGACGGGTCCAAGTACCTAACTTTACTGCTGGATCTACAATCTAAGCAAGGGCTTGGCTGGTAGAATATAAAAGCATTTGTCAATATGTCCAGTATTCAGAAAAAGAAACTCCAGATGATTTACAAATCTGATTTAAGGTTCCTGCCTTATCTTGGTATAACTATTTACCTATCGGTACAAAAAGGAACTGGAAATTGATGGAAAAGGCTTTTATGAACTATTTTGCTGGAGGCGAAACCACGGTGGAATCCGCTTTAAATGAATTAAAGCATCTCAAGCAAGGAAAAATGAGAATGGTACAATTTGGTAAAGTACTTCGAGAGATAGCTCGAAAGGCTGAAATTTATTCTGAAAGAATGTTGATCTCTTATTTGAAAGCAGCGGTTAACATGGAAATGACAAGAGCTATTGTTTACAGAGGACCAGAAACTTATGCAGATGCTGTAAATATCTGTGTTGAAGTTGAGACAGACCTTTGTAATAGAAATATGGATGCTGTATGAAACAAGCAACACACAAAATGACCAAAAAGCCTAAATTAGACGGTCTGAAAGGCTGTTTAACAATTTCTGCCGAGCTTAGAAGCGCATTAAACATCGAAGATGGTGTTTTAATCGCCTCTTTAAAGATTTCATTGACATAAAAAGACTAATCGTTGATTTTTGGAAGAGCATATTTCTATTGATGATTACTCCATATTGTATAATAGCATCATTACTTCTCTTACCGAAATCAGTGAACTAAATGTCAAAGAAGTGAAGACTCCTAATAGCAAAATCAGCCAAAAATTAGTATTGATAATCGGCGAATGTGTATCTTCGTGAACCAAATATTGCCAATTATTAGATCCTGTGGGGCAATCAAGATATTTCTGGAAAATAGCCAAATCAAAAAAAAGTTTAACTTTGAATATGCAAAAGCATTGCAGAAAAAGAGAAGAGAGCAAGAGATCAAAGATGCCGAAGACAAGCTTTACCATAAAGGAAGGCTATTAATGTATAATGCGGCAGACTGTGGCTATTACAAAATAAACGCCGGTTTGGAGTGAGATGTTCGAGCTATTATAGTGATAGAACAAACGGAAATAAAAGCAATAAAAAATATATAACAAAGTTAAAATAAATCAGACTGCAAAAATAAACTAAACTTTACTAAAAGGTACAAAAAGTGTTTGGTTATATATAGTAAATAGAAGTTAAACAAGCGAAGCATGAATTGTGAAACATAGCCATGATCAATGATCTATTACAATAAACATGTTGCTGAAAATAAGATAAAAGGTCCCCAATTATTATAACTGGTAGCTGTACCTGATAATTATAAAAGAGGCTTCTTGTTGATCATCATAGAGACAATGATGTGATTTATATATTAGCCAATTAGATAATTATTGTAGTGTGAATAAACTTATAGTATCGTAAAGTAGTGAAGGATATTAGAGCATGTGTATATATATGAGAATATAATGTGCTCGTTCACAACATGGAGAAAAATAAAGGCAAACAAAAAGTATCAACAGTAGTTAGTGAAGAAGATTTCAGTGTAATTGACGAAAATAAGAATGTTGGTGAGAAAAATCTTGGGGTAAATGAAGTTGATGATGCTGCTATTGCTAACGAGAGATTGGGTTTCTGTCATACGACGAGAGTCAGACAGGAGCCTAATCCTGGAAGTCGGGGAAAAGAGTTGTAAAAAAAATGGTAGTAAAATCACGGATGACTTTTATCCGGATTTATAAAAAGTATAACAAGCCACATCGTCACGTGAATAACCTTTTTTATAACTTTTGCATGAAATACACCAATATGCAGGAGAAATACTTAATAGTTTGGTTATATGATATATTTATTAAGAAGAAAAGTTTTAAAATAGGATAATAGAAATAATATAAAGAAATAAAATAGAAAAATGTAAAGAGAAACGAAAATAAGAAAGGTTAAAAAAATCGAAAGATAAAAAAAAAGTATCCGAAAGGAGGATACTTGCCAAGGTTATTTATAATTTTTTGTAGCAGGCGTATACAGTGCGAGGATATCTTATAAGAATTTTTAGGCTTTTATCATGTCAGACGTAATAGTTTTAATGTTGTTATTATGTAAATTATCAATACGTATAAGATATTTTGTAGTGTTGATAATTTATAGCAAACGGTAAAAAAATGATCCCCGTTTGAAGAAGAAGAATATACTCTACCGTGTAATGTGTAGGCAGCACTACATACTGTTACAAATTTCGACTCTTTCTGGGAAATATATGTTTGACTTGATGGTTTCGTTTTCTGTAAAATTAGTAGGATCAGATACGTAAAGAAAAGATGGAGTATTCAAAGGATCTATTAAATTTCTTGCGGTGACTACACCAGTACACTCTCCATATTCTCTGCATTTGAACTTCTTTTCTCTAATTATAGAGGTATACAGAAAAATAGAGTTAAACTATTTTTCCAACTGTTCCTCACTGGCAAACGATTTGTATGCAGAAATCGAATCCCTCATGTGATCAGAAACATCCAAAAGCATAGGGATTGCGGTTTCCTGAACCCTGGAATGGGAGTCATTTCCTAAACAAATTAATGATCGACAAACAGGACCAGAGCACCCAGATTTCCTTGATTTCATCTCTAGAGAAAGCTTATCCATAAATAATATGAATAACTCAATGATGCAGTTACCATATCCCCCGGGAAATTGTCTTGGTGATTGATCTGGGTTAATACTACAACTCGGGATATTCCAGACAAAATCTCTTATCATTGACGACGCTTCAAGAGTCACTTCTTTTTTTTTTTTTTTTTTTTTTTTGCTTCAAGTTAACAACATCAGTAGTATACATCTTGTATGAAGTTATTAAAATGTTATCATAAACATTTTCCGTTAAATCTCTGCCGTCAAAGGAAACAAATGGAAGAACAGCATTCCATAATAACTCGAAATTACCATCGATAAAACAGGAGTTGCTACGGTTGGGCACAATAGCTAAAAGATGTTTGGGTGGCTCCGTGGTAGTATGAGTTACATCAAGATCATATAATTCAAAATATTTTTTGTATTCATAAATGCGTACAATATATTTTCTTCTACGAATATTAAAAGGGGCCTGTGTGTGTATGTGGTGGGAGCAGTAAAGTGTGTCCATAAATATCGGCTTTACTGTCCATTCAGTAAATTGATTGGATATCATGGAATTTCGGGTTATGGCATCACCATTACATTAGTTTTTTTTTTTCACATGGCATACAGGCATTTTTTTCTCATACGCCTTTTTTTTTTTTTTTTTTTTTTGGTTTCCTTATAAATCATCTTTTTTTATTTTGTTCTTTTCTTTCACTTTCTTCTTTTTATATATATTCTAAAATGAACCTTCCTTACTTCTCCATTTTTAATCTCTTCTTTCGTCACACTCCTTATCTAAAGAAGAGATTGTTCCAAGAAAAAAAAAAAACTGTGCATAAAACATGTTGTTCTCAATGGTAAGTCTAATAATTTTATCAAAAAATAAATGATTCATTTTGTTTAATAAATCTCAAATAGAAAATGATCCTTTTTTCTTTCTTGTCCAAAGTAAAAAAAGAACAAGTTACCTGGTTTTTTTTTTAAAAAAAACAAGTATTATACTTGTTTTTTCTTAAAAAAAAAAAAAACTGTACTCTTTTAATCCTGAAATTGTCGGAGAAGAAGGTATGTTTTGGTTAGGCTTAAAATTATACAAATTCTAATGCACGATGACTAATAGCTCTTATTTCATAGAAATTTAAGTTGTATTGAATTTGTTGATGCTTCGGAAGAAGATAGATACATACCACATGCCCTTGAGGATAGCATCCGGGGTCTTGTAGACCAATTTTCTCGGGTAAGTTTTATTCAAAGTGAAAGATAATGAAATTAATTTTTTTTATAGGCAGTAAATTATAAAACTGATTTTCCGCTTAAGAACATCAAATTTATAAATATTTCAATTCTTTTATCACGATGGTAAATTCGCTTTCCTTGTTTGAGAGTGCTTGTAACTAACAAAATTTTTTTAGCCATTCGAATATACTCAAAGAGTATCGAATCCTAAAATTGAAATCTAATTCATATAAAGCAGTGGAGGAGCAGGTGAATGGAGAAACACTTCTTTTATCAGTTCTCCTTTTATACTTCATGATAAGTCCCAGGTCTATTGGTAAGCAATTATATAAAAAACTATTAGTATAGTAATAATTGAAATTTCTTTCAGGGATGCTCAGTTGGACTGTTACAATTGTTCTGACATGAGTATTTTGCATCGGCAAACGCCTGATGCAAAACTTGTTGAAATCAGCAAACGCCTGATGCAAAATTTGTTGAAATCGGCAAACGCCTGATGCAAAATTTGTTGAAATCGGTGGTGTGGAAATTGGAACTGTTGAAGTAAAGCCATTTAATACTTCAACCGTTGATATTGACAACGATATTGTGAGATTAGGAGAAATAACGAATAGAATGCTCCACCAAAGAGTATTAAAAGCAAAGTCGATAAGAGAATACATGACATTCGGTATCATGGTATATGGCTCAGTTGTTGAATACTATATCCATATGTATCATCCACCAATTACTTCTTCGACAGCAGCAGCACAATCATCATCAAGAGCAGCAGCAGCAGCAGCAACAACTCAATCACCACCATCATACGAGTTTAAATTAATCAAAAAAAGTACTTTGCCAACCTTAGCAAGTACATATACTTACATGATGCTGTCTTTGGAGTATTTAGTTTACTTCAAAAAATTGATGGAAGAAAGCCTGGCTCAAGATACAGACATACATAAGCCATACATGCACAACAGTCCTGATGATTGTGTATTTAAGCCAACTGTCACATTGCTCAAGCTAGAGTGAATTTACTTTTTTATGTCTGCTATATCCATTAACTTTTTTTTAAAAAAATCATAACTTAAATAATAGTTATGTAGACAAAATAAAATAAAAGAAAAGAAAAAGTATTATCACATTACAAATTAAAGGAGTGAAAGGCTTGAATACTTTAATAAAACAAATCTCTTAATCTTAATCCTAAGCGTAATTCATCAGTTAAAGGCCCATAAGGTAAACAACGTTCACATTCGCATTTAAATAAATTTGATTATCCAAGCCATTGTTTGCAAGGAAGCCTTCTAATCCAGTTTGA
Source organism: Pilaira anomala (assembly GCA_025716855.1). Lineage (NCBI taxonomy): Eukaryota > Fungi > Mucoromycota > Mucoromycetes > Mucorales > Mucoraceae > Pilaira > Pilaira anomala. The sequence goes on from JAIXMQ010000026.1 coordinate 364,286, forward strand.
CTTAATAAAAGTACTCTTTTTCTTGATAAATAAATGAATATCATGGATGTAAATGGTTTTATTTAGGGAAAACTTAAACGTCACCCACTAAATTTCCTTTCTCGGATTAATTGTCACCCACCATTTTGTATTTTTTTTTTTTGGAGTTCCCAGTTTTTAAAAAAAAATAATATGTAAAAAGCTGCAAATACGTATGTTGCCGAAGCGAAGGAAGAAGAAGTGGTGGTAATAGGCTTTCTAGCCACGCTTTATTTTCAGTATTTAATAAATTTTTTTTTCTAATGTCTATCTCTTTATATCTTTCAAGTTGTGCTTATGTTTAAATTCGATTTTTTTTTTTTTTTTTTTTTTTTTTTTTTTTTTTTTTTTTTTTGTGTTTCTAATCTAAGGGGAGGGTTAAGGTAAAAATCTTGTATACCATGGGCGGGCTACCACCACTTCTTCTTCCTTCGCTTCGGCAACATACGTATTCTTCAATTTTCTTTTTGTAAATCTTCACATTTTCATCAGTGTAATCCACGTAGAAGGCCATGCAAATTGCTCATTTCTTAGATTTAAAACAATATGAGTTGGTATAGACACAAGATGGATGAAAGATGGATGAAAGATGGATAAAAGATGGATGAAAATTTTTATAGACACCCCACTCTCAGCCAATACCCTCAGCGTAAAGTCATATTCAAAAAACAGCACGCATATTTAATTTATTCTTGGCTAAAAGTTATGTATTTAAATGACAAAATTTATGTTGGCAACTTAAAAAATTCATTGCTTTGAAAACCTTTATATTGCCAAGACAAACAATTATATTTTCATTTCCAAATTTTTATATTATTAAACGCAAAGCACTGTATATGAAATGTGTCATATCAGACTTAGTCGAATTAGCACTTCTTGGGCTATGGTGTAAAAGATTTACTCCTTTATCTTTCACTCTTATCGTTAATTAGATAGTATGATGACACAAGTCAGTAGTTGGCAAAACTCCAATTGGAAAGAACGAAAGGATTGCTGATAGAATTGAAGAAGCAGCAAAAACAGTTACAGCAAAAAACTGTAGAGGTTGGGCTCGACATTCCCAAAGACAACTTCCAAAATGTCGCAACATGGAAAGGTTATAAATAAGATAAAAAACACCACTGGTTTTTTTTTCTTCTACTGCTAATAATTTTTTTTCTATTGATCTCAAGAAACTCTATTGTTAAAAAAAAATTTCTATTGCAAAATAAGAATTTCTATTGGCTAAGAAAATTTTCTCTTGTCACTGTAAAAGCAGTAAAATAGACCTGTATTAACCACCTTTTCATTTAAAAGCCGCCTTTTGGTGTTGGAACGACTGTACCACCACCCACAAGCGAGCCATTTACAAATTCATCACCTATAACTGAACCGCGTAAAAGTATATCATCACTCACGAGTACATTGCCTCTAAATGTATCGCCCCAATTAAAAAAGCTAAACCCAATACGATGAATACATTATCCACAACGAATATCGTTCATGCGCCTACTACTAACGGACCTACGGTCACTACTAATGCACCTTTGAACTATACTTTATCAACACTGCCAAATCTAACTGAACCCATTATTGAATAGAAACCAATAAGAAAGATATCATTACAAGAATATCTCTTTAACCAACAATAGAAAAAAAAATCATTTATCATACCCTCATTACTTGTATTTTTTTTTAATAAAGTTTTTTTCCCATGACAGATTAAGAAGTCAAAAAAAAATGTAACAATAAAATGTCAACTGGACTTCTTTTTCACAAAAAAAAAAAAAAAAAAATGGGTGCACAAAAAAAAAAGTTTATTTAATTTGCAAAGGCTGGAATGCCAGTAATAGCTTTACCAAGAATTAAAGCATGAACATCGTGAGTACCTTCGTAAGTATTTACAGCTTCTAAATTAGCAGCATGACGAATGATATGATATTCATCAGAAATACCGTTACCACCCAACATATCACGACATTCACGAGCAATTTGGATGGCCTTACCACACGAATTACGTTTAATCATCGAGATCATTTCTGGAGCCAATTGGCCACTATCCTTAAGACGACCCACTTGAACACAAGCTTGTAAACCAAGAGCGATTTCTGTATTTGCATCAGCCAATTTCTTTTGAATCAATTGATTTGCAGCCAAAGGTCTCTTAAATTGTTGACGATCCAAGGTATAAGTACGTGCTTGATCTAAACAAGCTTCAGCAGCGCCTAAAGCACCCCAAGCAATACCATAACGAGCATTATTAAGACATCCAAAGGGACCACCTAATCCTTTTGCCTTGGGTAACATGTTTTCAAGAGGAATCTCAACATTATCCATCATGATCATACCTGTAATAGAAGCTCTTAAAGAGAATTTTCCTTTGATGGCAGGTGCGTCTAAACCAGGCATACCCTTTTCAAGTAAAAAACCTCGAATGGTACCTCCTTCATCCAAGTTCTTGGCCCAAATTACAAAGACGTCGGCAATGGGTGAGTTGGTAATCCAGGTCTTGGAACCGTTGATTACGTAGTGACCGTTTACTTTACGTGCTGTAGTTTCCATTCCGGCAGGATCAGAACCGTGGTTAGGTTCTGTCAAACCAAAACAACCTACTTTCTCTCCCTTGGCTTTTTTTTTTTTTTTTTTTTTTGTTAGGATTTGAGTTTTTAGATTGTCTTTTTTGGTTTATTTATGGTTACCTAATGCAGGGAGAAACTTATCCTTTTGTTCGTCGGTACCATAAGCATTGATAGGATGCATGACTAAGGAAGATTGAACAGACATGGCGGATCTATAACCTGAATCCACGCTAAAAAAAAATCGTGAATAAATAGTTTTTCCTGCAAAAAAAAAAAAAAAAAAAAAAAAAAACTAAAAGTACTTACGTTTCTACTTCACGAGCAGTTAAACCATAAGCTACAGAAGAGACACCAGCACAACCGTAACCATCAATTGTAGAACCCAAGAACCCAAGTTCACCCATTTCGGTCAAAATGTCTCTATCAAAACCTGAAAAAAAAGGGGGCAGATGAATATTTTGCAACGCTCATATAGAATTCAAATAAAAAGGAATATTTTACGTTCGTTACGGTAAGCATCTATCACTCTAGGTAAGAGTTTTGCTTGACAATAACTTTTTGCAGCGTCACGAATAGAGACTTCGTCTTCTGTTAACAATGACTCGAGATTCAAAGGGTCCTGCCAATTGTATTTTACAAATGACTTTGAAGCCATGGTTCTTGCGAACAATGGTGTTCTTAAGGATTTTTTAAAAAGTAATTGACGACCCAACATCTTGTTTATAGTTAGAAAAAGAAAAGCAAAAAAAAAAATAAAAATAAAAATAAAATAAAAAGATGAAACTTGGTTGTCTTTTATATATATATTATTTTTCCCACCATCTAAAAAAAGTAAACCCGGTATGACACGATATTATAATAATAATAAAAAAAAACGGGGAAACCTTTATTCATAATTTATTCAAGGTGTTTGAAGACTCTTGTTTTCAATGGAGGAGGTATAATTTTTATGGGTGTTCCAACCAACCTTGTTTCCATAGTAATGCTTCTTATGTCCATAGTGATGATGATAATGATGACGATTAGAAGAAGAAGAATTATAATGATTATTTCGATAATGATAACTACTTGTAGATGATTTTTTTGAAGAGGGTAATTCTCTTGCTAAATCATCCATAACAAATACACCATCTTCATGATAATTATTATTCAATTTATGCATATTAAAAGAACTACTGTGTCTTTTTTGTTGATGTTGATGTTGATGTTGATGTTGATGTTGTTGTTGTTGTTGTTGTTGTTGTTGATATTTAGGTGGCGGTGGTACTGTAGTAGCAGTAGTAGCAGTATCAGTAATAGTAGTAGTAGTAGTAGTAGTAGGAGGAGGGTGAGGAGTTATCCATCTTGTTTGAGGATTCATATACCTATTATTTTTATTAACCACCAACTTGGAAAAGGGACCAGGTTGGTTACAACCTATAAGCAATCTTTTCAAATAATCATAATCTGGTCTATCAGTAAATCTCAACCTTCTAGTATAATCAATAAAGTTCAAAATTCCAAAAGGTAAACCAAGACAAATATCATGTAAGGACATATCTTCTTTTATAGACTTTAAGCGATCCCAACCAGCTTTTGTAGATCTTGCAGTGATACCGGACCAAGGTAAATCACCATTTAATAACAAGTCAAGTAATAAATAACCAAGACTTTCCATATCATCTCTTCTTGCGTGTGTACGACCTCGATGTATATTTAAGGAAGCATAGCGTGCTGTACCAGTTTTGTACTTGATAGGTTTTTTACATTCAGAATAAGCTTTCATGGTTTTTGGATTTCTCCACCAAGTAGCTAAACCAAAATCAACAGCATAAAGACTCGTATCTTTTTTACAAACAGAGGAAGAAGAAGAAGTAGATGAAGGTGGAGAAGGAGGAGGACTAGCATGAGAAAAAGATGGGATGATGTCTGCTGAGGCTGAAAAGAGGAAATTCTCTGGCTTTACATCTCTATAAACAATTCCTTTATCATGAATATGTTCTAAACAAGAAACAAGTTGTGTACCAAAATCAATAATTAATTCAAGTGGCATATTAGGTGTAATTTGTTGAAATTGCTTTAGATTAGATCCAAGTAAATCAATTACAATGCAATCAAATCCATCGTGTTGACCATACCAATGACATTTTGGTATACAAGCTACACATACATATATATAAAATAGTAATTATTTATTTAACATCCTTTAAAAAATTAAATTGTTTTATTCTCTTTTAAACCTTACGTCCACCAGCTAATGTGTCGTATATTCTACTTTCATGACGTAACTGAGGATGTTCAAGATCCAATGATTCTCTTTTGATAGCATAAAAACGACCAAAATTAATATCTTGGGCTTTTTTTAATTTTATAATGGGTTGAGTTACAAAAATAATTAATGCACGCATCTCTTTTTTTTTTTTTTTGAGTTACCTTTGAATACTTCCCCAAAAGATCCTTCACCAATCTTTGATAAAACTAACCACTGCTCTCCAACAATTACATCCTTTTGTGAATTTTCCATTTGCTGTTGTTATTATTATTGTTGTTATTACTGTTATTTTTATATTTAAAAAAGAAAAGAAAAGAGAAAGTCTCTCACTCTTTTTTCTCTTTTCTCTTTTCTTTTTTTTTTTATTTCCTTTTTTACAAAAAAAGAAAAAAATAGATATGTATGATTATTCTTTTCCTTTTTTTTTTCTCTCTCTCTCTCTTGTAAACAGCAAGTTATCAAGAAGAAAAAAAAAAAAAAGTAAAGAAAAAAAAAAAAAAACTCCCACAACTATATTTTACAACACTGATATTCTTTTTTTTTGGGACTTCTCTTTTGCTGTTGTTGTGTTAAGTCTTTGTAAAATAGAGTCCTTGTATTAGCAATGAACTCTTTTTTATATCTCGAAAAAGTGTAGAATAGGAAATAATAGTTAAAAAAAAGGGCTTGTCTTTTTTATTTTTTTTAAAAAAAAAAAAGGAAAAAGGGCGAAAAAAAAAAAAGCCAATTCTTTGAACGCATCTTAAACTAAATTAAAAGATCACGTGTTCTTATTCCTCTCTTATTTTTTTTTTCGGTCATCCCCCCCCCCATCCATCTTAAAGTGAATAGATTCACAGTAATCTTCCCTTGATTATATTTATATCAAGTATAAAAGTAAATCTTATTATCTACTGCAGAAAAGATTTACTTAAAAGAGACAAAATACACTATTTTCAGAAATTGTTTGCGCACTTTTGTAATGTAACAAAAAAAAAAAAGAGGTCATTGTTTTTATCAACCCATCATTGTTTGCATGCTTGATTGCAATTTTGGTGAAACCTTTGATGCATTAAATTTTAGTTACTTTGAATTAACTGGTTATCTATTTTTAAAATGACAATACCGAGGCTGGAAAAATAGAAATTGAATTAATTAGTATGTAGTTACCGGGGGAAAAGTTTAGAATTCTTTCTTGGTTACATATTATAACATAGAGAAGGTTATACATTATGGACAATTGGCACTCATTTACATAAAATAAAATAAAGAGGATACTGCTGCATATTTATTCAAGAAAAAAGAGAGCAGTATAATTAAGCTCTTCGTAACAAACGCTAGGCATAATATTCTGAATATATATTCTAAAGACTTTACAATCCAACTAAACTGAATTAGATCTCAAACTATACTGCTTTGACTGTGAGTTACAACTTTATTTTCGAAACATTGACTGGATTCATAAAATATATATAAAATCAAATTACACAGTTAGTCCAGTTATTTAGCAAAACAGAACGTAACTAACTAATGAATAAAGCATTTTTTCTTTTACTAGTTATCAAAATTTTATTCATTCCATAAAGTAAATCCAATACGAGAGAGGCTGTATATTGAAGAAGGAGATAATTATAAGGATACAGATGGCTTATATGAGCTTGCTTGTATTGTCATATTAACTATGGAGGATATTTTATTCATCATGTAATTCATTGGCTTTAACAAATGAATATTTTTATTTGTTTATTATTCCTAATTGACTATCTTTTGAAAACATTGTTTGTGTGCATGCTTATTTGTGTAATATTGTAGCACATGATTGACAAAGAAAACTTTATTTCCCACTGTTCTTGAACGAGTTTTTAATTCTTTGGTAAATCTAAAAAATTGTTATATGGAATATGGTACACTCACTGTAAGTCTTTTCTTTTTTTAGGCCAAACACTTTCATCACTCTTGAATTTACCGCTTACATAAAAAATGTCACAAGGCACCCTTTTACGTAGACCCAGTTCAAATTATTGCAAACAGGTTTTTTAACACTTTTTTTTTTCTATTTCCATCTATGGGCAGAATCGTGTTACCTATTGAATGCTTTATCAATATCCGGAAAATTGAGAAGCTAATCACTCACAAACCATTCGTCGCTTAGGGACATTTTATTATCCAGCGAAAACTCTCATTACAACGTATGTAATGAAATAAAGACAAAAAAATTCAGGTACTCTGTAGTACCATTGTACAAAAACTTGTCAATGATGGATCGAAGGAAAATGAGTCAACTGTAACTGAGGCCACTGCATAAATGCAAAGTGGTATCTTCTTGAAGATAGTGCCCAAGAAGACACTACCAGGAACCATGCGCTTGATTCGTTAAGCCTTGCATTAAATATATAAGATCAATAGGACAAAAAAGAAGCCAGTAGGATCAGCTTATACTAGTAATAACGGTGATGTTAACAAAGACTGGGAATTTGTTGATAAGTAATATGAGGACCATGGCTCATTAAATTGGAAAATTATTTCTAAATTTGGTAAAACAAAAGAATAATTTGATAGTTATTTATTCAAAATGGACCAGTACAAAATCAGCATTGTGGTGATCTGATATAGTATAAAGCAATAATATTCATCTAAAGAAAACCATGAAATCTTAAATATTTTTAAATTATATTATTAAAGAAAGAATATGATAGTTAAATCGATTTATATGGTTAGTTTTTTGCTATGCACGAAAAGAGAAGTGCTGGTATTTGCGTTCACTTTAGTTTTAATACAAGCAAAAAAAAAAAAAAAAAAAAAAAAAAAAAAAAGAGGTCTACAAAATGACACATGCGTCAAAAAGCTATGTTATTTGTACATACAATATAGATGTATATATTGTGAGATTGTTGCTGACTTTTATTTTTAGTTAAATTCGTGAAGGATTATTACATCTTCTTTGGGATATTAATAATAGTTATCTGGAGTAATAGGCAGTTACAGGATTTTAGGAGCAAGAATTTGTGACCTGTTTCCGTGACTATTATTTACCATCAAGAACATGTAAACTTTTTTTCTGGAATTTTTTTCCTTTCAAGATCTCGCTTAACACTAATGTCAGACTCAACCATAATCGTCTCTTCAGAGGCAACCAACACCGAACAAAAACAAACACCGTCCTCCTCCAACATTTTGAAATGTCTTGTTATCGATACAAATGCAATTATTAATGGTACTTCGCTTAGACACATGGCAGAAGAGTTTTACACCTGTCCAGAAGTTTTGTACGAATTAAGAAGTGCACATTCCAAGGAATTCTTGTCTCGATTACCTTATGAGTTAAAGATCATGAACCCTTCCGAGGAAGCATTAAAGACAAGTAAGAATTAAATATACATAAAAAAGTTCTATACATAAGCCTCGGTTATTAACCATATTAGAATAGTGACTGAATTTTCCAAGAAAACTGGTGATTTCGGTGTACTTTCCGTTCCTGATTTGAAAGTCCTTGCTCTCACTTTAACTCTTGAATTAAGAGAAAATGGTGATGCCAATATCAGAAAGGAACCTCTCAAGGTAAGCTTAAACAAATAAAATAAGCAAAGGGGTAAAAAAAAATATGAGTTCAAAATTTATAAACCTTTTTTTTTTTTTTTGACATCCAATAGTGTAGACCCAGTGGAGCTCTTCCTAGTGCTCCTCCACCAATGTCTTATATCAAGAGACCTTTGTTAGAAAAGAAATTCGATGAAGATGGTTGGGAGATTGCTTCAAACCAAAAAAGAGCACCCGCTAAGAAATATTACCATACTCCCCCTAAAAAAAACAAAGTGCCCAAAGCACCCGTCGAAGCATTAGCTGAATCTGTCGAAAAGATTGATATCAAGAGCGACGAGGAAACTAAACCTGCCACCTCCAGTACCACTATTACAGAAGAAACTCCTGCTGTTGCTGATAAGGAAACTATTGTTGCTGACGATAAAGAGCCTGTTACTGAAAAAGAAACTGTTGCTGCTGCTGATCAACAACAACAACAACAACAACAACAACAACAACAACAACAACAACAGCAACAACAACAACAGCAACAACAACAAACTAATAATGATGTTGTTCCTTTAACCGAAGACGATGATGAAGATGATGATGAAGGTGGAGAATGGATTACACCTGACAATGTTGATGAATATAAAGCTGCTGAAATTGGTGTCACTGCTGCTGAACTTCGTAAGAAGGCTGTCATGGCCGTTGGTTGTATGACTGCTGATTTTGCCATGCAAAATGTTTTATTACAAATGAACTTGAATTTGGTTTCTGCTGGTGGTTACCGTGTCAAGAAAATTAGAAATTCCGTTATGAGATGTCATGCTTGTTTCCAGTAAGTCTTTAAATTATTCGAGTATAAATATATATATATTTAGGAAACTAATTTTTTTTTCTGCAGTGTTACTAATGATTTGGAAAAGAAGTTTTGTCCCAAGTGTGGTAACTCTACTCTTCAACGTGTCACCTGTAGTACAAATAGTAAAGGTGAAATCGCTTATCATTTAAAGAAAAACTTCCAATACAGACTTCGTGGTAGTGTATATGATATTCCTCCTCCCAAGGGTGGTCGTAAAACCAACAATATTGTATTAAGAGAAGATCAACGTGATTATATGAAGGCTACTGAAAGAAAAACAAAGAAGGCTGTTAACGATATGTTTGATCCTGATTTCATTCCTTTATATGGTAAATTAGATACCAAAGAAGTGACAAACAATATGCATGGTACCGAAACTATTGGTTATGGCCGTAAAAACCCCAACGCCTCCAAGAAGAGAGTTGGTAAGAAGAAGAGAGTTCATCATTTCTAAAAAGTCAAAGCATCATTTTTTTTTATCTTTTGTAATATTCATCCCGCTTTTTTTTTTTTAAAAAAAAAATACACGTTTTTATATATTTATTTAAATAAATATTTTGTACAATCAACTTTTTATTATTAAAAATGGTAAATAATTACAAATGCTATTATGGAGATGGACCCGTACTGGATGAAGGAGACGATGGGGCAGAAGATACAGGAGTATCATAATGTTTTTGAATAGCTGGACTTAATTGACGGAGTGTCGTTGCTAAATCTTTGGGAATAAGTGGTTTGGTTAAATAACCATCCATGCCAGCTTTAACACAAACTTCCTTTGCAGATGCTTGAATATCAGCAGTTAATGCAACAATAGGTAGTCGACTACCTGTTCCTAATTCATGTGCACGGATTCGTTTAGTGGCCTCGACACCATCACACTGAATAAAGAAAAAAAAAGTTAGTATTTATAACAAAACCAAAATCTGCTAAATGTCTATTTTACCTTTGGCATATGATGATCAAAAAACCCAATACAAAAATAATTGGCTGGTTTTTCAAGCCATAAATTCACAGCTTCTTCACCATTGTTGGCACTTTCTACCGTGAAACCCATCTTTTCCAATTGCTTTCTTAATAACTTTTGAGCCACCATATTATCTTCTGCAATCAAAACTGGCTTTTCAGAATACCAAGATAATTCATCTTTTTCAAAGTAATCCTTCATACGATTACCAAAAGATGTACGTAATTTAGGTGTAGGCGAGACACGTTGGTGGTCCAATACCTGTTGGAGTAAGCGAAGTAATTTGGTACGACGTACGGGTTTAGCCATTTTGACAAGACGACCACGTCGATCAGAAGAAGAGTTAGTAGCTTCTGCAGCGACTTTATGACCATCTGTAGAAGGGGTATACAATAACACAATATGCAGTTCACATTCCGGATCATCATCTACACTTTGAAGTTGATGCGCAATACTACTATGAGGTTTAGGTGGAATATCTAGAACCAAAATAGGATGGTTCCCTTGTAATGCCTGAGCTACAGCTCGATGAATATCTGTTGTCAATTTCATTTTGAAATCAGAAAGTAAAGATCGAACCATTTTAGCATTCAAATCATTATGAGAAGCTAATAATATTTGCTGGTTACGTAAAGCGAATCGAAGTGAAGCTGATGTAGATAAAATACTGTCATTTTGAATACGCTTAGGTTCTTTATGTACAACAACCGTAAACCAAAAGTTCGAGCCCATATTGTGTTGTGATTCAACACCTACCGTACCCGCCATCAATCGAACGAGTTGAAGACAGATAGAGAGTCCTAAACCTGTACCACCATACATTCGTGTAGTACTGCCATCTACTTGAGAAAAAGGTTCAAATAATTGACGTTGTTGATCAGGCCGGATACCAATTCCAGTATCAATAACTTCAAATTTGAGGCAAAGCAAGTCATCATTTTTAGCAAGGTCTCCTTCAGTAGGTACCAAATGACATTTGATGACAACTCCACCATGGTGTGTGAATTTGATGGCATTACCAAGTAAATTAGTTAATACTTGTCGTACACGGGACGAATCTGCCACTATCGTATGAGGTACATCAGGGTCAACAATGTAAGCTAATTCAAGACCTTTTCGGGCAGCTAAAGAACTAAGAATTTCAATTGTATCTGCAATAACTTCTTCCACGACCAGTGGACCTAAATCCAAGACCACTTTACCAGCTTCCAGCTTGGAAAAATTTAGCAAGTCATCTATATTCGAAAACAAAAAATTAAATCAGCTTTTTTAAATTATGTTTGTATAGAAACATAAAACACATACCAATAATCTTTAACAACATTTCACAACTTTCTTTTGCTGTGTTCACAATATCTTGTTGTTCAGCATCCAATGAAGTTTCTGATAAAAGAGAAATCATACCATAAAAACCAGAGAAGGGTGTGCGTAATTCATGAGACATGTTTGCTAAAAAGTCAGCCTTTAATTTCATAGCACGAAGTGCAGCTTCCTTGCTTTTCCTTGCTTCTTCCAGCGCAGATTGTTGGTTTTCAATCATCTTGACATTAGCATAAGTAACCTTTTGAATACTTTTGAAAAGAAGGGCATTTGTAACAGAGATACCAATTTGTTGTGACAGTAATCGCAATACAACTTCATGACGAGATGTCAAGGAACCGACCGCACCTTCAATATAAATACAGCCCACAATTGCAGATTTATGAATAATTGGTGTACAGATACATGCCTTTGATTGAGTCGTGCAATCAGAAAATCGAGAATCTTGATTTACATCATGAATAAATAATGATTCTTGAGAATGAATAGCGTACTGTGCAACTCGTGTCGTAATCGAATCAGCTTCTTCAGCCAGTATCTTGGGACTAGTAAAGATTTCACATCCATTCGTTTGAGAACCGCAGCCGACAATTAAAAATGATGTATTCTCCTTGACAATAATTACACCGGATTCAGCACCAGAATTTTCTAGAATAATAGCCAACATTTGTTTCATCAATAAGTCAAAGTTCATTTCACTTGAAATTACTTGAGAACTTTTTAATATCGAGGCTAAATCCACTACGTCCAAAGTCAATAAAGTCTCTTCGGGTGTTGTGTTCATACCGTTGCTACTACTAGTGTATTGATCCTCTTCTGTTGCAAATGAATATGGGTCAGGTAAACTCAATTCACTGATAGATTCCCGTTTCACGTATTCTTGATGAGTTTCTGTTTGAATACCGACTTCGTTTTTGGTATCCATCTTTGAAAGTTCCTTTAATATATCCTTGTGTTTTGTGTTTAACTGAGCTACTTTTCCATATATGCCGATATGACTATATCCATTAATCGAATTTTTAATCAATGTACATCCAACGGTGATGATTTCATTACGAAGATAATACTCGCCAGCGAGTTCTTGTACGACTGCAGTTTCAATAGGCCAATTACCTTGTTTTGCTTGTCGAATTGCTAAATCATATAATTTTTGAGCTTCCATATGGTTTCCATTTAAACTAGCAAGTTCTGCATCAATAGCATAGATATACATGCGTAGGTTATGAGGATGAGAATTCTCTGCCCATTCAGCTAATCGAGAACGAGATTTTCGAATTTCTTCCATACTTTTGATGCAATATGCTTCTTCTCTTGAGAGACGAATAAGACTAATACATCGAAAAAAGAACATGATGTGTGTATGACGAGAAGAAGGTAAAGTATCGGCCATATGGGTATATTGAGAACTAAGCTTAGCTGATTTATCATCAAATCCAAAGAAACCTAAAATAATTGCCTTTAAAGAATAGTAGTAATAAAGTTTAACTGTTGAATCGGTATGATCTTCTCTCACGGATTTTATGAAATCTACTTCTCGAAATTTCATATCGTCAAAGATGTTTTCTGCTGTAAATTGAGTTTTTCCTTGTACAGCCAGAATGGAACGTACAATGGATATGGCTAAAATGGAAATACCGGCCGTTTCACCAACAGTACTTGCTTCTTCTAAACAGTTTTTAGCTTCTCTCAAATTATCAGCCATGTTTTCACCACAGAGAAAGTTACCGAGTACAACATATAAATAGGCAAAGGTAGAGTAGATGCGATCACCACCTAGAAGTGCTTGTTTCATTGCTAAACGAGAGATGGGTATGGATTTATGGTATGGGTATTTCCAAGAACTGAGGAAAGCAGAGTAGAAATAACGAGCACGTCCAGATTCAGAGTTTCCACCATATATATTACAAAGAGCAACACCAATATCACCAATTTGTTCAGCGAATTCGTATGCTTTGAACAGTTGCATAGCGGCAATACCAAAGAATACGAATCCAACACCAGTAGAAGGAGTTGTTCCATTTCTCAAAGTTTTTAATACAAATCTAGAACCGACAGATAACATGGCTCTCATGTCGTTTGTCCAATAAGCCCAAAGACAGAGTTCCTCCATAATAGAAAATCGAGTACGGATTAAACGACTTTCACATATTGCTAGTTTTAAAACTTCGTTCAAGCCAACCTGTAATACTTCCTTTTTTGTGACATTATAAAGATCTTCTAAATCCTTTTCAGAGAGGTTCATTTTGATATCATCTACACCCAACTCATGGAGACATTCCAATAGAATAGGTGCGCTTTCTTGACTACCGGTAAGAGACCAACGGTAACGATGTTGGACACGGTAAGCAGCAGCACGATCAATAGCAGAACGAGCATGAGTTAATATTGTGTTGAGATAAGCTCTTGTGAAATCGTAATCCATAAACCAACTAATTTCAGCTAATCTAGTATAGAGGTGGAGAGTCTCGGTATACTTTGCATCTTCACCATCTTTCCATGGGTCATCATTTGTGGTAAGCAGTTCTTGGGCAGCAGAGTAGTAAGAGAAAGCTAATTTATGAGCACCTGAATGAAATGCTTTATCACCTGCTTCTACAAGGATATGACGATAAGATGATTTGATATAGTACTCTTTAATGAGGTGTATAGCAGCTTTCACATGATCAGCTACCCAAAACTTATCTACATTATTTTTATACATGAAATGAGAAACGATTCTTAAATGAAAGACGTCTTGACTTTCAGGTGATGCCAACATCATAGCAGCTTGAGAATAGCGATCATGAGTGAATCTAAACTCATCGTTATTAAATGCTTGAATAAATCCATGTTGGATAGCAGACTGTAAGCCATTGATAGCATCATATTTACGTCTACCGATGGAAGAAGAGATATTGGTACTGATCGAGGCAGTTTCTTCATCCGTTTCATCCTCACTTTCATCCTCATCATCCATAATATCATCATTTTCTATTAACAAATGTCGTATTGTTTCAAAACTGAAATGGTTACCGATAAATGAAGCCCATTTCAAAAACCTTCTACCATCTCGCGGTAGTTCACTTAGACGACGAACAAGAAAATCAATATCTAGATCACCGTCTGTATCTTCACCTATTTCTAACAAGAGTTGTTTATCGATTTCTTGTAAATTATATTCCCATCGTTTCTTTTCCCAAGTAAAGTAAATCACATTCTTTTTTTCGAGTGTCATCAGTAATTGACAGACATAAAATGGGTTACCGCGTGATCGTTTATGGATAAAATCGACTAATGGAGCTAGTAAAACCAAGTCGATTTCTTCTAGTCGATGCATTGTTGTACGAACTAAATCCATTAATGCAGTTTGGTCTAAATTTTCTATCTTGATATAACTTACAATTGAATCTTGGTTGGATAATAACTTTGTGATTAATGATGAAACTTCATTACTTCTAAATGTTAAAATAACTAAAAACTTGAGTTTAGCTGATATCAACGATTCTAATAGCTCAATGGATGCTTCGTCTATATAATGGGTTAGTCATTGTTATACAAGAATCGGGAGATCAAATCTCTTTACCTGCTTGATGAAGATCTTCCAGAAACTGGAAAAAAAAACCCCATATTTAATAAATACAGAAAAAAAATGTAGAAAAAGAACAGAAAAACACATACCAAAGTGACAAATTTAAAGTTAACCATGACGTGAAATATTTCAATAAATGCAGAATGGAATCTCATTTTAATTTCACCACCACCCATATCAAATTCACAACCAGAAGAATTTTTTCCAATCAAAGAGGAAGGTTGTTCTAAAAAACTTTTTAATTCTGGTACATTATCTACAAGTAAAGTCGGTAATTGAAATATAGCTTCTTCACCCAATTGTTCACGTAACATGCGAGAAAATCTTTCAATTTCATGTACTGGCTCACTCAATATGTTCTTTAAAAAGATGGACAAACATCGAAGTAAACATCCATAAGGTGTAGGCTGTCTAGTATCAAATTTTGCAATTGCAATATATCCATATTCTCCAGCAGATTGTTGAACATTTCGAATCAATGTTGATTTACCGACACCTGTATTTCCGTGAATTGCAATGATTTCTGTGAGTCGTTTACGACGTTGACTAGGTGATCGATTGTTATGAGCAAGTTGATAGGTTTGATCGTCAAGTCGAATGGCTGGTAATGTAACGGCTGTAGTGATTTCTTCTCCTCTTTGAAGTTTTGATCCACATATGTAGGCTGTACGTCGAATAATGGCATTAATTAATGTTAATTCGGCTGAGCGTCCAAAGCATCCATTGTTTGGTAATGTGAATATACTAGCAATATCATGTGTACCTAGTGAAAATAATGAAATAGACTATAATATGTCTTTGTTGGTATAACATACATATATATATATATATGTATATATATATATTTTACCTTCGTTGATTTAAATTGTCTCTGACATTCTTTTAAATCTTCACGTAAACCATGTGCACTAGTATATCTTTCATCTGGAGACTAATAAAGTAAGTTTAGTTAAGATTATAACAGGAAAACAGTATATTTACCTTATTGGTCAATTTTTTAATAATCAGTGAAATTGCCATTGGAGTCTCAGGACGAACTTGATGAACAAAGGGGAGCTTTTTATTTAAAACATTATGAACAATTTCCATTGGACTGTTATGAGAGAAAGGTAACATTCGAGTTAGGGCAACAAAAAAGGTAATACCGAGACTATAAAGATCTGTACGATGATCTGGCTGAAACGTTGTTCTTCCTGTTTGTTCAGGTGACATATAAGTTAACATTTGTAAGAAATTATTGGCACCATTACGATGAACTATCTTTCTCCATCCTTCTGATGTAAAACTCATTTCTAAACTTCTGGATCCTGATCCAAAATTCCAAATTCGAACTCTATTATTATCTGGCCACAAAAATGCATTTAATTTAATTTCACCATGGACAACTATGTTAATGTGTGTTAGTACCAAATTATTTTAATTTTAATATTAAATAAGCGCTTTGATCTTACTTTGGTATTTATGTATCATTTCTAAACAATCACAACATTGAATTGCAAATTCGAGAAATGAATCTAATGATATATTTTGTTGTTCAATTGGTGTTGTAGACTTTTGTTGTTGTTGCTGTTGTTGAAGATAAGGTTCAGGAGTATTTTTTAAAGGTTGACATTTATCCAATCGATTATTGTTGCCTAATTTGAAGTAGTCTTCTTTTAGTCAGAAAATACAAAAATAAAAAACGTCATTTAATTTACCATAATCTTCATATATGAACGCAATCATTCCATTAGATAATGTAACTTTTTCTATAGGTTTACATAATAATTCTCTAGCTGTCGATTGACGATATAATCGTTGTACAATATGATACTCTCTTTCCAATCGTAGTGGTTGGTGTGACAATTTTGCCACAACAAGTAATTTATCTCGGTTTCTGTAAAAAAAAAAAGTATTAATTTCTGCTAACTTTTTTTTCTTTTTTTTTTTTAGCTGCTAACCTGATTCCATGAGCGATTGCTATGTCGTCGACGCCTTCAAGTAATGACGGTGTAGTGAAATTATAACCAGTAACTTTAATTGCTGTTTCTAGATCTGTAGAACACAAACTCATTCAAATAATATTAACGTTTAATAGTTATAGGAAAGGTTAGAGTAAAAAAGAAAGAAAGAAAGAGAGAGGTATGTCGTATTTTTTTTTTCTGTTATTTCTTATTTCCCCTATTTATATGTACTCAAAGAAGTAAGAGATAAAAAAAATTTCTTTTTTTCCCTGTAAATTATTTCTATTTTTTTTTAAAGACCGGATATTCTTTTAAACATGGCGAATGAGGAATTCATCTTATTTGACTATAATGAGCCTTTTTCACTTATCGCTTCTTCGTATATACTCTTTTTTTTTTTTTTTTATTTTTTTTTTTATTTTATTTTTTACTTTTTTTCTTTTTTCTTTGAATATATCAAGTTTACAAGTACTTTTTGGTTCTCATTTGGAAACAAACAAATGTACAGAAATTACTATTTACAGACAGCAAATACTAGAATATTCCGGCTGTGTATTACTAACAATGACGTTTATGTTTATGTACATAATTATAAAAAATGAATAATCGATTCTGTATAGAAAATAGATTTCTTTTCTGGTTTTTTTTCCTCGATTCCTTTGTTATGTAATATAATATTCTGTGTAATTATTTTAACTATTTATCTCTAGTTTTTACTACAATAAAATATCTAATATATTTTTTAGTTCGACTGAAGCCGGAGCTTCCGACCAATCCCGTAAAGTAACTTGGTAAATTATCAAGGTATCTCACAAAAGCTATAAGTAGGTTTTTCAAGGTAATATATTGAGGCAAAACCGAAATAAATAAATCTTTAACTCTCGTGAAAAATGCAACTTAAATTTTTTTCCAACCGGCAAATGCATTAAAAGCTCCTTAGATTGATTAATCATCTTTTTCAAAACAGATTTACAAAAATGACTCCCGAAAAAAAAAATACATTTAATGATGTCCGACTATCTACTTCAAAAAGCCCTTATTGAAAAAAAAAAAACGGATTCTTCCAAATGAAGAAATATTGATATTATGTAACACTCCTTTGTGCTGACACTTTTTACATGCGAAGAGAAATATAAACGAGAGATTTTATATTAGCCGTGGCTTTGAAGACAAAGTTTGGACACTTTGGAATATTAAAATTATACATGACAAAACCAGTTTTTGGAGTCATTTCCATATTTCTATATAACTCATAACAACTAATGATAGCCCACTGATATCGCATACTATTATAAGCGAACAGCTGTTGAACCAATTCGTTTTTGAAGAAGGTTCAAAGTAAAAATGAATAGAATAATTATCCAAGAACGATTTTTTTTTAAAAGGCGTGTGTAATACTATGTCCAATTGTAGCTACACAATATACAGCAAATAGGAAACGTTTGTCGCCATGTCAAATTATTTTTTGCTTCACATATCCTAGTGAGCCAGTTACTAGTTAGATGTCCAGAGACTATAACTCAATATATTTTTCCAATCATGGTATTAACTGAACTCCCCTTTAACGTAAATATTTCGTATATTATATTCCTTCTTTTATAAAAGTATAGTATATAGCAACACTCTATTTATTCCACAGTGGATGACTTTCTAAACTCGAAATAAAATAGATTTTATTAGGGTATCACAATTGTAAATTCAGCCTCAGTTATTTTTTATTTTTGATGGTTTTCAAAACTCGAAATAAATAAACGGTCCCAGCCTATATAAAAAAAAAAAAAAAAAAAAAAAAAAAAAAAAAAAAAAAAAAAAGGCAAATCAAGATCACTTGAAGTTAAATGATAATTCTTTATTATGACAGCTGGTTTTCTTCCCACAACTTCTGATACACCGTAGCAGTTTGACCGTTCTCGTTCTGTAGTTGTGGAGGTACCAGATGACATCCAAAATCCTCTCTCTTTCCTTTACACCTGCTGGAAGCTTCATGCGAAGTCTGCAAAAGCCTCCTTGCAAAGCATGCATGCCCCATTCGGCTGGCTGTCTATGCTTTGTAATGACAGCATTCCGAATTTCTTCTTCAACACTACCATTATTTCGCACAGAGTTAACTTTTGGAACACTCAGGATCTTATCCCTGTACCGATTTGTACATGGAAATGCACTATCAGAAATACAATCTGATTAACTATTTGTAATAAAAAAAATTGAACATGTATTACATACTTGATATAGCATATACAACCATCTGGAGTGAATACTATTACTTGGGAGCAATAGCATCCACTTAACCACCCGTTGTAATTAGCATTCCGCGTGTCAGGATCTCCAGGATCTTTAATCCTAAGGTTCATGCCGTCAATGAAACCAAATGCACCGGTCATTACTTCTTGCTCGTTTTCATTGGTTGTGTTCGTCAGAATCATATCATTAAACACCATCATCTCTTTAGGAGTTGGCCACATAATTTTCCAACGTTCATCGAGTGGATTATTCATAAAAATGGAATGCAAGATATGCAAACCAGAATTGAGAGACTTGCTGATTGTTGATACAGTTGCACCAAAAATCAAGCATAAACTTTCTTGCTTCATGGTATTATGAAGCCACATGAGAACAAGGGCAAGAACCATTTTACAAGTAAATGCACGAGGACGACCGGTAGTAGCCTTACGAGGGTAATGGCTACTGAATACACCGTATAAATCTTTGAATGCTGATACATTTAAGCCAAGATGTACGATCTAAGCCTTGTCATCCTTTCCATCCAACAAAACAGCAGCAGGAGATTCGTTTGGCAGCTGCAAAACACTAGAAGGAGTGTAATAGCGATCACCGGTTCGTTCATTAGAATCCCCATAATCATATTCTATTGCAAGGACAAATAATGTCATAAGAGCAATGTCTTCATAATCAAATTCATCAACTGTTACAGACATAATAACGAAAAAAAAAAAGATATTAATGTTTACGTTACGAAGAAAGAAGAAAGAAGTAATCCATCTCGTTGTATTATTAAATGTCATTTCCATCATCATCTCCGATATTCAATCTTGTACTACACATTGGAACCTTATAGAACTATTACTCTACTCTTTTTTTTTTCATCATCTTAACATCTATTTTTATTCTAAGTTTCTCCTTTTCCTTCTCTTTTACATACGTTGATAATGAAAAGCTTCTATTGCTTTCAATCATGAGAAAGTACGTTCCTCTAGGCATTAACCAATGGAAAAAGGTTGAAAAGGAGTATAATGTAATGTATCCGAGCTATAAAATATAGATTGAATACGAAATAAAAAATAGTAAAGGAACTATAAAAATAATCAGACGCAAAATAAGATAATTCTTTTATTATTTACAAAAATATGGAGGGTTTATGTACATGTCAAAACTGAGTGTAAATCATTATTCAGGTCCGTGCTTGTTATTGATGCAGGAAGAACAATACCAATCATCGTGTCACATTGGCCCATGTTCCTGGTGTAGTTAAAATAGAATAACCAGAACCTGTCAATGTTAACGGGTAATCCATGTTACTATTTACCGGATCAGTATTACTGGACGATAGTATATAGAACTTAGTAGAACGAATGTTTATTAGTAATCGGTGGATAATAGATTAAGTGGTAGTGACCGTGTATATGTGAATATGTGAGTGAAGTATTATATGAACATGTCTGGTCACATCATTAATAATGTATTTTTGCTGGTAATAGCCGTTCTTATCCCAACACAAGGTAGCTAATCTTGTATCGAGACTATTAACAGTAAATATCTCTTATTCTATTTATTAATATATAAATTGAGGTTTTGTTTTATGTTTTCTTATTTAATCCCAATTTAATTTTATTGTTTGCTTTTGGTTTATTTTATCAGCAAACTGAGATGTTCGAGCTATTATAGTGATAGAACAAACGGAAATAAAAGCAATAAAAAATATATAACAAGGTTAAAATAAATCAGACTGCAAAAATAAACTAAACTTTATTAATAAAAGGTACAAAAAGTGTTTTGGTTATTATTAT